>OU015491.1:140837466-141179966 GCA_907164885.2 Dolomedes plantarius | reverse complement strand
GATAAAATTCGATATTAGCTATTCTGTGCATATTTTTCTCAGCAGTTTTAACCTTTCTACATTTTTGAATCACCTCATCTGCTGCTGCTAGCGTAAGAAGGATGAGTCGACATCGGATGTCTTGCTCCCATATCGACACAAGTTGAGCATTAGTGGCTAAACTTTGCGAGTATGTTAATATTCAAGTGGAAAACCCTCTAATCATGCTGACCTCAAATGCTGACTCATGGAAAATTCATGACGAAAACTGCTTCTGATGTCTTTTGACAGAATAATTTTCCCACCATTACGTTACGTATGTGTCTACATACGAACTCACAATCAAAATACAATAAATTTGAATAAAAAGGAACGAGGTAAAATTGAATACAACAGCTCTTAGATTTACCACCAAACTCAGTTTCCAAATTCTTTTGATCCTAATTATAAAAAAACAAACAAAAAATTTATTCCTTAAGGCACGAAAGTTATTTGAGAGGGATGTATTTTAAGAAGTTACTAGTTAGTACCCATCAAAACATGACGGCTGATACTAAATAAATGTACAAATACCCAAATTATACTCAACCCATCAATGCCAAATGTTGAAAATCATAATACAGATAATACATATTAAGAATAGAGAAATACACATCAAAAATTACTATTGAACCCGATAAAAAGGAATATGGTTATTCAACAGCGTGAAATACAAAATTTCCGTCAGATTTAATTCGAAGTAAAAATAAAAATGGTAGAGAGAGAGCTAGAGAGATTCTTCGGAATAAGCAAATTAACGTGTTTAAGCGGCCTCGTGCTTAGTGAGTATCTAAAGCCATATTTAAACATGTCACTGAGCATGCGCAGAAGCAAATTAATGTGTTTATGTGGTCTCGTTCTTAGCGAGTATCTAAAGCCAGATCTAACCGTGTCCCTGAGTATGCGCAGAAAAAAAATTAAATTTAAAATTATCGCTAATTAATAGAAATTGCTGTTACAAAAACCCCTATATTCTATAGATTGATATTCTGACATTCTATAGATTAAAATTTTTTGTTTAAGACCAAAATGAAGTAAATTGATGCAGTAGTTTACTGTCATGGTCTGCACAAAGGATAGGTTTAGCAACTTAAATATATAGATTTTACTAATCATATACTTCTCGTATAATTGCTGTTTATACATAAGTTTTTGATAGCTGTAAAATTTAGTTGAAAGGTTTTACTTTCCGAAACCTCTAAAACAACATTTTTCTGGTTATTTAGTGATTTTATTCATTGCTGATTTACTTAAGGGTAGTTACACCAAATATGAAGGTGTAATTATAAATTGAAATTACGAATAAGAATTACATAACTGTGCTAGAAATTTTCCCCAAAAGTCTATTCTAAATTGTTCATTACGACAAACACACCAATGGTCCTCGTCCCGCTGGTGAACTGTTTAGTTCGATGCATGTGGCCACCATTTTTTAAATTTATTGGGGAATTAAAGATGAGTTCATTACGTATTCTTTATGAGGGAATTATAATTTTTTTTTTGTAACTGGTTGACAACACGGCGGCTAAAATATACCCTGTAGTAACGCATGTAACGAAGTTGTAATGTTAGTTATCGACTTTTTAATATTAGGGTAAACTATAGAACGTCTGTTATACTACACCTACAATCACAAGAATTTTGAACTTAAGCTAATTTAAAAGTCGATGCAAAAATAAAAATGAATACAAATAAATAAATAAATAAATAAAAACAAAAATATAAAGTAATCTATTTAAATCCCCGAGAAAAAAAAGGTGTCCATGTTTTTGTTTATCCATACGCCTATCTTTAATATATGCAAAAAGAAATAAGCAGGCCCGCAATGCTACCATTGGATTCGAAATAGAATTTTTGCTGTACCAGAGCGCGACTTTTTCCACCTGTACGGAACCCCATGCATTTCCCCTAGCATACACGCGTGCGACATTTTTCCCCGAAAATTGAATAAAATATATAAATGCCAGATAGATCGATATTTGAGTGCCATTCATTCGCCCAGAGAGCCACAGATGCCTTAAAGATACGATAAATATTTATGTCCAATAAGCCGCATACAAAATCTGGCGTCATTTTGAAACATAGTAACATTCTAGAGATTCGAGAAGATGGAAAACTTATGTGATTTTTTTTTCTTCCGTGGTCATGGTTTTCTTTTATTGGTAACTGTAAAACTCAAATAGAATATGAAATAGGAACAATGCAAAAGAAGAAATTTGATTTTTCACTGCATTTTTACATAAAATTTGATATTACTGGAGTTATTGTGAGGCTTTTAAAGCGCTACTTCTCTTCTTTTTTGTATAATAAAAAGTGTGTAAAGTGGGATCAATGTACCATTGCACGACCTTTTTGAACTGTATTAGAAAATAAATTTTAATCCATTTAATGAAGAAAACTTTATATTAAGGTGTTATAGCCAGAAAAATATTCTTGAGTACATAGCCACGACCAAATATCCTGGGAAGGAGATTAACTGTGTTTAATCTGAAATATATTTTAAACAAATATGATATTCATGTTTAAAGCTGTAGGGAACGTTAAGAGATAATAAAGGTTTAGTCAGTCCCTAGGGGGCAATATAGAAGAGTAGAATTTCCACAGATATGTAAAATCAGACATAATACCTCGACAGAGTATATTATGACCACATTAATTTATACTGTTGACCATATACAAGGAACTGAAGACTAAGATAATACGCTGCATGATAACAATATGTTTTACAAATATCAATTATGTTATCAATATCGATGAAGTACGTTAACAACTCAGAAAAATCGAAGACAGAGGTAATACAGTGCATTTACAATGAGGGATGCGTTTAATATACAAGATTTAAAAATAATAAAATCTTATGTAATCTATAAAATACAATAATATATAAAGCATAACGAAGTTTTATCACATTTAGTGATATCAGGGTTTGATAAGGTTAGCTAGTCAAATCAGCGTTATCTAATGTCAGTTTAGGGATATGAATGAAATTTCCTTATTTTTAAGAGGGTCAAGGACACAACTTTTAATTTTTTAATTTTACACGCATTTCGAAAACATTTTTTTTATAATCAAGTGTGACCTTTTATTGCGGACATTGTACATTAAAATAATGTAACATTTTGAAACTTTTGACTGAAAAAAATTTAAATTCAAAATTATACCATGTTTAGTTTTCAAAATCTATTTAAGCTATCGCTCTATTAATTTTATTTCCTCACATTCGTAAGCACGAAAGGCTTTTGAATAGATCGGATTCAGAATTTATAAAAATTTTATTTGTGGTGTTCTTACCAGTTGATGGCAATAAAAAAAATTAGAATAATTATTGCTGCAAAAGAAACATTTTAAGAATTTTTTAGAAATAAAAAATAATGAAGACAATTTATAAAAAAATAGATAGAATAAGGTACACAATTTTTCATGCGAGGAAATTTTTATATATCCTTTTTAATAAGGCAAATCACTGTGGGGGGAATCCCCACTCCAAGATAAAAACAACTCAAGTGTGAAAGCCCATCAGGGTACAGTAAATCATAAAAATGTCATTTATGGTAAAGTAATCATCATAAAAATTCGTAGCTCACGTTATTTCTTTCTAAAAGCTCAATAGTGACATTTAAGACTAGAAAATTAAAAGCTTTTTCATTTCTTATGAGAATTTTTAAAAAGTGAACTCATTATGGAAAATCCCTACTCCAAGATAAAAAGACTTCAAGCCTGGTAGGTACAGATAGCAAATCATGTAAATGTATATTATGTAAATGTATATTATGGTAATGTAAGCGTCATGAAAATTCATAGTTTAAGTTATCTTATTCTAAAAGCTGATTAGTATATTTCAAAGCAAAATAATAGAAACTTTTTTATTTTGTTTGAGAAATTTCAAAGGGACAAATCATGACTGGATATTACCATTCCGAGATAAATATACCTTCAGTGCAGCAAGGTGCATATCGGCAGTAAATCCCCAAAAACATGGTCTATGTCTATGTAATCATCATAGAAATTCGTTGTTTGTGTATTGAGCATGATTTGGTGTTTTTAAACCGGACAGTTTCTTTCCGGGTTTGAATCCTCTTGAACAGGGAATGGACAATCGTATCAATTAAGCAACAGATGAGAGTAAAAATTATAAATGGCAATGTTAAAAAAGTTTAAATGATAATCTCAATATTTTGCGAAAAAACATTAAGGAAAAGCGTTGAAGAAATTAGGAGAAAAATAGAAAAATGTACTTTTTTTCATGAGTTATACATTTGTCCTATCAGAAAATGCAAGTTTAAACATTATAATTACGAACCAAATTACAGATTACAGAAAAGGAAACATAAATGCAACTAAAGGAGCACCAAAAAAGGGAGTAAATTATATCAGAAAGTTTTCAAGGCATAAAAGGCTCAAACCTCACAGAAAATTACTGTAAAGTAAGCAAAGTATTGCTGTTTTATTTGATAGGAAAATTTTCATTCAATTTGCTATGCTTTTTCTGGTACTATGTTTTTTTTGGCTGTCACATACTTAACATCTGCTATAATATATTTCATAGTTAAAAAAAATCTTTGCAGAGTAATTAAATGATGTTGTATGAATGCGGTTTGAAAGAATAATACAATTGCCCTGCACTGCAAACACGAGTGATGTATTTATCATTAACGTACTTAAGATCCTTAAATGCCTAATTATTTTGGTTCAAAATATTTTTTGCTTATTTTTCTATTTAAATATTATTTTAAAAATGATTTTGCATTTTCTGCTGCTTCTGGTAAAATAATATTTGTTATTATCTTATGCTACAGAAATGAAATTGCAATATCATGTCATAGGATTCAAATTTCTCTAGTATTATGTTAAAAATTAATGAGAAAGAAATGGCAGACAATAGCATGAAAACTAGAGGACGGAGTAATTCAATTACCCATTACTAGTTATTAGATCCTAATAAAATGACTTTGCTTTGTTCATTATTTAGTGTTCATGAATGAAAATCGAGAACCCACGTAAGATTTCTTCTTATTAACTAATCACATAATTTTCAATCATTTATCAAAGAGGTGGTCCTTTGTGAATTATATTTTCGTAAATAAAACTTACTGTGGAACCCATATATAGTTTAATCGAAAAATACCATAGTTTTTTTCAGGAGTAATTTTATATTCAGGGTATGATTTATGGAAGATTGCAAAAGAGAGACCAAATAAAATAATTCTTATTCAAATATAAATATTTAATAATAGGAAATATAAATATAAAGTTCGACGAAAAAAAATATCCTTTTATGGAAATAATTGACTGAAAGTATTTTTTTATCCATTTAGAAATGAGGAGTTATTTTTTTCTTTCGAAATAATACTTCAATCTCAAATAATTACGCAAAGATCACTATCTAAAGGTATTTTACTAATATCTATTACCTCAATCATTCCTTAAAATGTCTTTGTCTGATGCGTTTATTAAATAAATTATCCTAGAAAAAAATTTCTTTTATCGTTCACTTTTTATCTCATGACATCATTTTTTTGTATGTTAACTCGTAAAAGAAAAAAAAAAACGAAGAGAAACATTAGCATTTTTTATTAATTATTCATAGAAATGTTTTCATCCCGTTACTTTTCAAATTGACACTTGGCTTTCCTTTGCATTTTTTGACTTCCATTTATTTATTTTATTTTTTTCTTATTTTTGTCTCCACGTCACAGCGAATTATTTTTTCCCCATCAAGATTGAAGATTAAAGCAGAAAAGGAAAAAAAACATGGGGAAAAAATGTGAACCTTTGCTATCGATTCATGTGCAATGTATGAATAATTAATGTACACGCTAGTGCGCATTCTCCCAAGTTTTATTTCATTGTATTTCACTTAAACTCCGCTCAGATACTGCTGTTTGCAAAGTAATGAATCTGCTAAAATAATGGTCTGACATGCATCTGTTTTTCAATTTTCTGAGTGAAAAAATTGTTTCAAGCGCTGGTGCATTAAAGAGAATGAAAAATTTTTCCCTTTCTGTTTCCCGCATGATGCAGATTCTTTATCTCTTTAAACTAATCTCTCTCAGACAATTTCTAAAGTATGTTTTTTTTTTATGGATTATCCAATAAATTCCGTAGAGCAGACTTGCTAGGATATTTGTTTTTGTTTCACTGTTAGTAATATAAACAATATTTAACCCCTAATGGTTTCCCTATTTTATTGAAAAATAGGCAATTTTTCACCTGTTATGGATTACTCAAAATCCAACTTTGAAAGGGCTGTTAAAAGTTATTTATAAATCGTTACGTGAACTCATCAGTTGGTCTAAAGAGAAATGTCTATGATTTATTGTGCAAAATTTTGTTCAACTGCTAAAATTGCGATATTTATTGCTCAGCAGTTTCTATTAAGTTACTCAGATTTTATATTAAATTATATATTGTAGAGCTAGTAACGATAAGTGTTTGTAGAGGATAAAATTCCATTGCTTTTTGTTAAAACTACCACTCCTCAATGTAATTTCTAAACTCTATTACTAAAGCAATTTAAACAAAGTTCCATTAAATTTTTTGCTTGATTTCTGCGTTTAGCCATACCAAAGATATTAAAGTAAATAAAATAAAAATAGATTAAAAACGGGCGATGTTTTAAAAGCATTTGCCTGTATTTTGTTTAAGAGGAATGGCTCAGCATTTGTTTTAAAACACATTGCAGTCCCCTTTCTTTTTGATTTATTACATGAATCATTCAGAATCTTATAAATGGCCACGGGACTTATATCAAGTTTACAGCGTAGGTCTCAAAATAGATAAAATCATCAAAATCTTTAGAATCACCAGATACATGATATATAATTTTTTTTATTTTGCCATAGAAATTATATATCCAAACAAAATAAAATCCATATCCTTTCACGACGAATCTATTTTCAGCGACTCATTCTCTGTTTTCCAAAATTCAATTGACAGATTTTATTTTTCTTCTTTTGTGTCATTATTTACCCAAATATTTAAGTATTTAAGAAATTAAGTAGATTTTAATTTAACATGTGTTTCATAATTGCCATAACAGGAAAAGTTTTCATAGATAGCTCATCAAAGCAGCATCTGAGTGAGTCAATAAACTACGGATTGAATTAAAAAAATACGGAGGAGAGCTTAATTTTAGACTTTATTTAAGTATGCTTCAAATGTTCTCATTATTTTCCCTCTACTACATTCCAGGCTATCACTTTGGATTCTTTTAGTAGTCCTCTAGTATCAAAAAACTTCATGTAAAATTCAAACAGCCAGTTTATTTAAACTCTAATCCATATTTCAAGTCCAAAAATGTGTTTGCTAAAAACAGTACAATAGTTTGTAGAGCAGAAAACAATAAAATCTCAGTGCCATTTTTATTTATAGCGTTTAATTAAATACTACAGTTACCTTTTTACTTCAGCCGAATTTCGCCCCGTCATTCTTTTAGCCGCAAATTTTGATTTAAATTAAAACACCTATGCTGTGATCTTAACTGTTTTGCATAAAAAAATAATCTCTGTAACCACGGGCAATCCGTTCCAGTAGTCCGTTGATAGAAACTACCTTTTAACATTTCAGTGTTTTTTTCCTTTATATGATGTGATCATGCGTTACAAGAAATATAGTCAGTTGAAAACAGGCAAGGATTTACATGAAGTTAGACTGGAAAAATGAACCAAAGAAAAAGTTAAATGTAGGCTGTTCTTATTCAACAAGATTTTTTTTAATTTAGTCACTGGCCTCTTTAAATTTTTCCATTTAGGTTTAATAAATTTCGAAAAATTTCTTACAGCTTCTTTATAATGTTAAAAAATAGTTTTACTGTTATATATGAATGATGTAAAAATTCTTACATAATTAATTCAGATAATTATTTTCTTCTTACAGATGTCTTTGAATACATGATCCATTCACAAGCTAAATAGATTCACTCCTCATTTTCGAATTGAAAAAAATTTTAGTCCTAACAAATTGAAAAAAAAATTGAATTTCTACTTTTTATATTCATAATAAATTTCTCTAATAATAAGGATTAACATCACTAAATGAAAAAAATTTATTTGGCCATTGAATAATAAGTAATTTATTTCAGAAACAAATCCAATTAACTCCATATTCTAATGTAAATCATTGCATTAATGCAATTCAAACGCAAATGCAAGTACTTGATGATAACGGTAAATAGTTTAGTGTCGTTTCATCACAAAAAAGTAAAATAATTAATCAGTTACAGTACAACAGCCGCAGAAGTAAGCAGTAATGAATTATTAAACAATTATTAAATTTTTTTTCTCTAATAAAAAAAATAATTTGGACAATGAATCTGATGTTATTACTTTTTTTTAACTTGCAAAATTGGTAACTCCTTTAGTCACGTAAAAATTGTAATAATATCAACGATTACTCAAAGGCTATTCCATCTTATACAATTTACATGTCATTGGTTTGTTGGATTTGGTTTTATGGCTCAATTTCCACCAATAGAAAAGCTGCGCCAACCACTTGGTGCACAGTTAAAGATAAAATGTCGTTACATTTAAGCATATGCAGTAATACATTTACAAGACATTAGATAAAAGCATATGCAATATTACATTCTACATTGTGTATTTGAATTTATATTTTGAAATAAAATCATTTTTCTCCACTTTTTGTTATATCAAGTTAATTGATTCGGCAAGTCAGCGACAAATATATTACTAATATTTTGTTGGGAAAAGTAGTATATCCAGGAACTCAGATTAAATGTCCTTTTAAGTAATGTAATTAATTATAAAAGTGCCTAATAAGTTAATTTGGGTTTACAACGCAGTGATACGAAGGCAAAAGAAAGACAAGAATTTCAACCGAGTCCTTTTTTTCTGTCTATTTGAATCGAATAGTTTAAGTAGACAAAGAAATAAAATAAAAGAAAACTGAATAAAGAAAATTATGCTAACCATCGCTTCTATTTGGTAAAACAACAACACAGTCATAGGCACTGACGCGCTAATATTTTGTTGGGGAAAGTAGTATATCCAGGAAAGCAGATTAAATATTCTATTAAGTAACGTAATTAATTATAAAAATATCTAATAAGTTAATTCGCGTTTATAACACAGTGATACGAAGGGAAACCAGTGACAAGAATTTCATCCAAGTCATTTTTCATCTGTCTATTTGAATTCAACAGTTTAATTATACAAGGAAATAAAACAAAAGTAAACCGAATAAAGAAAATTATGTTAACCATCACTTCTAGTTGGTAAAATAACAACACAGTCACACGCGCTCACACAATTTAAATTTTTTTTCATCGCTCTATATAAGTAAAGTGATTATATAAAGAACCAGATATTTACTTTATTTGCTATTCATGCGCATTGTAATTTTTTTTCCCGTTGGGCCTCTATTCCTAAAATTGAAAAGAATGAAGTAAGACAAGCGAGGATAGCTTTTTCCCTCAATTCAATTCTAGCAATTCAAAGTGTCTCGAGGCTTTGTCCTTAAATATTTACAGCACGGCGTCTCAGTCTAACATTTTGTTTACCTACTTCAACAATTTAAAGTGCATTTTAGCAGCACGAATTCTATTCCACATGGAAGCAAAACAAACAGGTTCTATTCTTTACTTCCTGGCTCTCGTGAAAAAATAATAAAAAACAGCCTACTATCTTCTTTTGAACCTTTAGTTTCTAAATTTCACCAAGTACAAGAGAGCTGCCCTATTGATGAAAAGTTTCTTTGTTACGTACATATGAATATGAGGCAGTTTGTTGAACTCAGAACGGAAAAAAATGTAGGTAGATGAAAAATTGTTCACACAAAAATACCTTTGTTTAGATTTGTGTTTATATAGGTATGTTACTCAGTATTCTTTGCTGTAAAAACTTAATATATGACTATTAATTTCTGAAATAAAGGGAAAATTAGAAAAAAAAATTTTGCTCGTGATTTCATTAAAAATTAAGGTTTTAATTAATTATATAATTAAATGCATAAAAAATTACTACCAGAATATGTTTCGATAAAATTTCATTGTAACCTTAATGTTTCACGCGAAAAATTTTGTAATGTTATAGAACTAATAGTAAAATTTTCTAAATGATAATTTGACAACCGACGGAGTTATAACTTAATTCCTTGTATTGTATTGGAACGTATTTGCCCCACTTTTCATGTTGTCAATGGAAGGCTTTCAATTCATCATTGGGTAATTTTTCATCCTCTTCTGACTTTTGTTGTATTCAGTAGACATCTATAATATATCTAATCTAAGAGCAAAGTTTCTCCTTTAAGGATTAGCATTACAAGGAAATTCGGTGTCAAGCTATTTGTTTACATTTAGCAGATAAGATTTGGAAGTCAGCGATCGTAGAAGCGTCGAAAAAATATTTGGTGAAACGTAGTAAGTTTATGAGGAAATATTTATTTATAATGTAATATTTTGCTGTAGAAATATAACATAATGTAGTTATAATGTTTTATTTATGTTGCCACGTTTATTAGGTGGTTGTTAGAAAAATGCTTTTGTTATGTTATGTAACATAGTAATTTCCTCCAAAATAGGCTTTGCGAGATATATTATAATTGTAATGTTTTGTATAAATTTTAGAATAGTTTTGACTAAAACTTATTACTAATTTTACAAAGAAAATACTTAATGACATTTAATTTTAAAATTACCTTCTGTTTAAGATAATATTGGTAGGAAAGTTTTGATAAGTTATTAAAAAAGAAAATAAGGGGGAAAAGTTGTTGAATTTTCTTGACATACCGAGTAAAGTACTATTATTTTTAATTACTAACTCATTTTTCTTGAGTTCACTCTCCAATAGCCATTATTGAGAAGGCTTCATCGAAGCAGCCTCACACAACTTTCTAAGGAGAGCACGGATGAAGAATAAAGCTAGAAAATGAAATTTAATTTAGTTTGGAAGAAACAGTGATCATGCAGATTAAGATGAGTTCATGTAGTGAGGATAGCTGGTAGAAAGGTTGGCCTTTGTTTCAGAACGTGTTATGTTTGAGGATACTTGCCAGAAGAATCGAGTATACTCCAGTGTAGTTGCCCTTGGAGAGAAAATCTAAGTTAATTGTTAAGTGTATTTGAAATCTTATAGATGATAAGTAGTTACTTGAAATAAGCTTTGCTTACTTGGATTTAGAATTCGTGTACTCGAGTGATACCTCGTCAGGTATCAAGGATAGGTACGAGCCTTTTCGATATTTAAAAGTATTAGAATAACAAATACCATTCATATCTCAATGGTTAGTATATTTTTTTCAAATTAAAGGTTGATATGGCTAATTTTTGCTACATCATTGTCAGAAAAGTTTCGCATTTTGTTAAATTCCCAATCATTTTTGTAATATTTGTTTCAGATGAAGCTATAAATACAAAAGGAAGACCTTTTTACTTAACACTGAATGAGTAAAATATATATAAATACAATAATTACTTAATATGTATTTTTTCATTAAAAGTACAAAATAACATTAAAAATTTCATACATGGATGAGTACTATGTAATTTAGTGCTGAACTCTCTTTCGTTATGTAATGTTTCATTAATTTAATCTCTATCCACAATTGTATTTTTCAATCTCATCAGTTTTGCATAGCATCCCTATTTTCAATTAGCTATAAAGGTATTTTGATTTCAGGTGTATGCATTTTAGATTTTGCATGTTATGAGTATTTAAGACAATTCAACAGGATTAATTTTTAAAAATTATTATCTGGTTATCAAATTTTTCCTTTACGTTGACTCTGTCCTATCTCGATATTTCTTAAGCGATCATAACGAAGACACTTCGTCAGAGCTATGAATAAGGCAAAGGAATAGGGAGGTGAATTAGCTGCATTATGCTTAGAATGAATGTTCCTGGAAGCTTCATTGATTGCTAGCAACTACTTAAATGCAATGTGATTAGCTCAGTTTCGTAAACTCACTGAAACTGTACAGTTCAATTAAGGTTAAATTACTATAGTAGAGCAGGCTCTAGTCAGCGTCTTAGAACTAAACTGGTGTTACGACAATCTTGTAATAGTTGAGTTAAGTAAAACTGTACTGTCGCTGATTTTGACTAGGCTTTGAATAAACTTTTGGTTCATTAAAGCTGTCATCATTACTGAAAGGAAATAGTCAAAGGAACTAGGCGGCGTTCATGAGTGTAGTCAGTCAGATATTCCCGTCGCACTCTATAATGTTGAATAAAATATAATATACTTATTAGGATGAATAATCCACGAGTTCAGAATCTACATAGAGACAAAAGGTGCGGTCCTGCAGAGTAATTAACAACAGTGTCTATCTGTCTTGCTTTCCGCATTACATGATTAATCATTATATACTATATATATATATATATATATATCTTATTCCTCCGACACTTGTTAATTACTCTGAAGAAACGCATCTTTTATCTTTATGTAGATTCTGAATGTGTGGATTATGCATCCAAATAATCCAAATAAGCATATTCTCTCTATCTATCACTTTATATATATATATATATATATATATATATATATATATATATATATATATTTATATATACATATATATATATATATATATATATACATTAATATATATATATATATATATATATATATATATATATATATATATATATATATATATATATATTATATATATATATATATATATATATATATATATATATATATGTATATATATATATATATATATATATAAATAAATATACTAGGATTGAAAGCATTGAAACATTAAAGGAACAGCTTACGAAAAAAAAACTATCGTGTAAGTTTCGTTAGTTAGATAATTCGTAGCTTTAGATTTTCGGAGTGTAAAATTTAAATTAGATTTTGCATCACAGAGGTTGTTTTTAATGATATAATTACTTTTCATATAAACATTTAGTTTACTATTCAATTCAGTAAACATCTTGAGATATTATTATAATTTTAATACACAAAATAATATGGAAATAAATACTTTTTAGGTATTAACTATTTTAAATGAAATAAATTCAATAAATATTAATAAAATTTCAACAATTTAAATAAATTAATTATGTACTATTATTTTACTTCAAGTATAGTTTGCTATACCTTTATTAGAAACTTAAATATTGTTTTTAGAGTTTCTTAATAATTTTCTTCTACTGTATATTTTCGCATTTAAGTCTCAGTAAACTAATTTTACTCTTATTTATTTTAAGTACTTTTGCCCTATGTTTTCATTCCTTTTTACTCTATTGAACCAATTAGTGAGGATAAAAGAAGTGAATAATGTACTCAAAAGCACAATATTCAGCGTATTGACCTTCGTTGTTTTCCCTTTTGATATATTTAATGTTATTTACGAATAATATTTATTGAAGTTTAAAAGTAATATTAACGGAATAATACCGAGGGCATTTTTGTATTCATAGCATATAACATGTTTTGCGTATGTTTTTCTGAAGAGTCATTTAAAATTTGCTGCTAGTCTGAAAGGAATCAGTTTCTTATTCTCATGAAAGCTACCTATTTTGCGAACTCAAGAAAGTCAAGAGTCACTTGTGTTATAACTCAAAAGATATATATATATATATATATATATATATATATATATATATATATATATATATATATATATATATATATATATATATATATATATATATATATATATATATGAGTATTAATTGCTGGAAATTATAAGAATTTAATTTTCCCGAAATTCCCCAGGTGCTTAATATAATATATTTTCTTCCTTTCTTTAATTAAAAAAAAATTTTGCGATACACAAACATATCCCGTGTTTATGGATTTATTTTACTTATGGTAACAATTTATAGTTTTCTTCAACTTTAAAGCACGAATTGCATTTTTTTTTTCTTTTGAGGAGAAAAAAAAATACCTCTACAAATTTTATTTCTTTCTCTGGAATGCTATAAAAGAATTCAACAGGAATCTTTTATTGAAAGTTCAACACACACATAGTACGTTTCTTTAGAGAAAATCAGTGATTTTGAAAGAATTTTCGAACTTTCTTTTCGTAACTGCTAGCTTTCGATGTTAAAAGTTGTAGTTTTAAAAATATTTTATAAAAAGGGGTATTTTAAAAGAGTTATGGGTGTTTAAGAGTTGCTTTCTTTCATAAAAATCATGTTAATTAACGCTATTCACTTGTTTCAAGTATGCAACGCATCACTAATTTCAAGTATGAAATAAGTGATGATAATAAGTAATATCTATTGGTGATCTCAATTAAATTAAATCACTCAATATAAACATTAATAAAATATTTGTAAGTAAAAAAAAATTTGTAAGGAAGGTTCATTTTATATGACTAAAGATCCAACAAATAATCAAGAAGAAATAAGAAATTTTCATACAATAAAATTCACTTCAAAAGGTTCTTTAATACCCCCTGTATATTTAAATGAATTGAGTTTAAGTGTTTCCCTAAAGCTTGGAATAACACAAAATTTGATCTTCATTCGAATGGAAAATTTATTGTGGATGTGCTAATACTGATTAGACATTTTATAGAGAATAGCTCACTTCTACCTAGATTTGGGTGTATATAATTTGAAGTGGCACTCTAAATGAATTTGATACAAACACAGTTTATACATGAAACAATGTTTATTGAATTCGTTGCACATATAGAATTTGCTTTTACAGCAATAAGCATACGTACTACTTGTACGGAATATACACTGCTGGCCACCCAAATTGCAACACCAAGAAAGACAAGAGATATCACAACAAAATTTATTTTGTAGATAACATGTTGATTAAGTATCAAATGATTAAATTTATAGACTTCTGTGAAGTGTGGTTCCTGTCAAAATCAGTAGCCAAGAGTAGCCGCCATTGTTGGAGATCACCGCTGCTACACGCCTCGGCATTGATTCAAAGAGACTTTGGGTGAGTTCTTGGGGTACAGCAGACCAAGCAGCTTCCACACGTTGCCAAAGTTGATCTGCTGTGGCAGCTGGGGATGGAATCTGGGTCAATCGTAGAGCAACCATGGACCACATGTTTTCTATCGGCGAAAGATCCGGAGAGCGAGGCGGCCAGGGAAGCAATTCAATCTGGCGATTGACAAAGAACCGTTGTACAATGCGTGCCACGTGTGGTCGAGCATTTTCTTGTTGAAATATGGCTATGGGCAAGCCCTGAAGGTAAGGAAGGACAACTGGCTCCAACACCTCGGAGATGTAGCGCTGGCTGTTTAAAGTACTGGCAATGCGTACTAGAGGTGTGCGAGAGTGATATCCAATACCGCCCCATACCATAATACCCGGTGCAGGACCGGTGTGGAGGTGCATAACGCAGCTGTTCAGCATCCTCTCTTCACGGTGTCTCCAGACTCGAATGCGACCATCGTGGTGTTACAGACAGAAGCGTGACTCGTCAGTAAAGACAATTTCATTCCATTCTACCGTCCACATCCTTCTGTCATCGCACCATTGGCGGCGGAGACGTCTGTGGTTCTTCGTCAAGGGTAGTCAAAGCAATGGACGTCTTGCGGACAGATCACTCTGCTGTAAACAGCGTCGAATGGTACGCGCAGACACTGGATGATGCGTTACAGACTTCATGTGCTGTGCTATGGTTCGTGATGTGACTGAGCGATCCGTCACTGTCATGGGCACAATTTGCCTGTCATCACGTGAAGTGGTGCGCTGCCGTGGATGCGATCGAACACGCCGGTCCGTCGTACCCTCCTGCATCCAATGATCACATATCCGCATTACAGTTGTTTGGTTTCGTCCAACACGACTACCGATTTCCCTGAAAGATAATCCACAATCTTCGTAGGCCACTATCCTTCCTCTGTCGAACTCGGATACTTGATCAAAAGATGATCGCTGTTTTCGACGAGGCATTATTGATCGTTTTTTTTTTTTTTAAAAACACAAGAAAAACACAATTGCCGACCTTGAAATCGTCGAAATCTCCAAGCCTTAAATAGCACTTTGAAGTGGCGCCACAGGCGCGCGTGATGTGCGTCTGCGCGGAAATTCTAATCATTTGCATATCTCACCTCCGCTAATGCATGTTGTAAATTTCATGTTATTTGCTTGTTTCCTTCAGGGTGTTGCATTTACAGTGGCCAGCAGTGTATATTAACATTCAATAGAAATACAATTTGCAAATACTCACAAATCAGCAGAGTCAAACCAGCAGTACTGCCACGTAAACTTTGGGCCCCCTAAGCACTAGCGCAGGATAGCACCTGGAGCTGCTTTCCTCGTAGCTCCCTTAACTAGCTTGTCTATCAACCTTAACAAAAAAACTCTTCTCTTTAATCAAGCTGCATGGTATTTACACCAAGCGCGTGTGCTGAAATTAGCATATTTCAAGCAGCTTCTTTAATTCATTCACTCAAAAGTTCGATTCTTGTGAATCGAATCTTATGTATACCTTGCAATTTTCAATACAGTGAGACCTCGTTTATCTGGATTAACTGAGGTTCCATATTCTTATAAGTTAGGAATAAATAAAATAACCTCAAAGTATTTTTACAAGTTATAGGAATACCTCATTTACAGTACATAAGATGTGCTTTTTATCGGAAAGTTACACATAAATAGAATTAAAGTATTCATGTCCAGTACACACTTTTACATTTTATTTTCTGCAAGGAGACTATTTTTCAATTTGTCAAGTGATTTACCAGGATTCCTGTTAGCTTATTTCAGAAGTGCTCTTGTGTTATAACGTTTTTTAACTCGACAAAAACAGGTGGTTAAAGAAAAAAGGCGAGTCTGAAATTAGTTTTGAGTTCATATTTGTTTGCTTCTTATCATGTCTACGAATAGTGAAAGGCACTATCCATTATAAAAGGGGTGTCATTGCTTCAAGAGAGGTTGGACATCTATCTGTTGGTCCGCGAATTTTGAACCGGGTCAACAGACGAGACCGGATCACTTGACCCCACAACTCCAGTTATGATGGCTCGCTTGTATGATGCTCCCATAATAAAGTATCTAGTAAAATAGTGGTAAATAATCAAAAGTAAATGTCTAACGACAAGCCTCTTTACTAAAAAATATATTTAGGCTAAAAAATATATTTATATTTAATCCCATGACAATTTTTGTATCTGCATTAATATGTTCTATTCTAGTATTTTTTATTTACTTATGCATTTCAATATATAAATAAAATCAACAATGGCGTAAGTATTTATTTGAATTTAAATTCGACATGTGCCTGATATATATTTCGCTTTGATTTAATGTTTAAATATATATATATATATATATATATATATATATATATATATATATATATATATATATATATATATATATATATATATATATATATATATATATATATATATATAGAGAGAGAGAGAGAGAGAGAGAGAGAGATAGCTGTCCACTCCAGATATCCTGTTCTGATGTGATTTTCCATTCGAATGATAAGTCATCATGCATTGTAATCATGTCTTTGTAAGGCCTTAACAAATTTCACGAATTTAGAATATTTGGAAAAAAATTCATGTTGTAACAGACAACAGCGCATTTTTAATCGTGATGCTGATGAAAACCTCATTTTACTGTAGATTCATTTCACGAGAAATTTCTATTTCACCTGAGAAAACTTGGATGATCAGAAGTTAATTTCTCAATAACTGCACCGCGACTTTAATTAAAGACCAAACAATAACGCCTGGCGTCCAGATTTGCCAGGCCGAATTATGTTATCTTCGAGTAACACTAAGTTACTGGCACAAAACGTGTGCGAGTGGTTAACAAGCTCATTGACTGAATCTAGGAGGGAAATACCGCGAGGAAAGGGAAAAGGGGGGTGTTGTTAAGTCACATGACTCCGCGCCACTTCCTTTAACACTTCAAACTCTATACGAAAATCGATACACGTTTCTCAGCCATGTGTATACATTGCAGTAGACAAGCATCCGAAGTGTTTATTTATTTAAAAGTGAAATGAAGCGGCTCTCCTGAACATAAATATTGAAGCTTCAGCCATTGATTCCCACCGATATCTCAAGTTACCTCCAACTGATGGATTATTAAATGATCTGCACCAGCTATTTGGGAATAAAATATTTTGGGATTCCACGGCTATAAATCAGTAATGGTGCGGTCTAATCATAAATTAGCTACTATAGCTTATCAGTTACCGTTTCCTAGGGTGTTGTTTTCAGAAATGTGGTTAATTAATATTTGGGTCGGTTAAATTGATGATGTTTTTCTTAAATCTTTGCAAATACACAGAGTCATATTCTTGTGTTATTTAAAGTTATGCAGATTTTTAATTTAAAATTTTGCTTCATTTAACACAATTAGAAATTAGTGTTATATTAGAAATAAAACTTGCGCAAAAAAAAGTTAGTAATAATATAATTTTAATGAAAATCTTACTAAATCTAACTTTGAAAATGAAGGGTCTCTTTTGAAATTGCCTTAAAAAGTGGAAAATAATTTGCGGATTTAAAAAAAATTTCAGGACAATATTAAATTTGTTATTTCAACAGAATTTCAGTTTTCATCAAACGCATAGTTCCTAGAAGAAAGATAACGATTATGGAAAATGTTTCTAAATACAAAAATTATTACGCATATCTTAATCATTTTTACATTTAGAAACATGTTTTTAATATTAAGAAAAATTAATTACAGCTTGAAATTAAAACTAACTCTTCCTCTCTCTCTCTCTCTCTGTATATATATATATATATATATATATATATATATATATATATATATATATATATATATATATATATATATATATACAGTGGGGGAAATTGATTTATGAAAACACGATATTTTAACAAAGACATTTTTGATATTCATTAAATGAATGAAATTTCATACATTATACATGCTATGTATAACAAATTAGTTACAAAAATAAAATTTCATACATAATAATAAACAAAAGCATAAGATCAAAAATTAGATTTTCGTAACATACAAACATGGAAATTGATTATAAAATACCGCATTTCATTCCCATTAATAGATAGCAAAGCCGCCTTTCTTTATCAAAGTTTCTTTTATTCTAGATGACATTAACAAAACAAGATTTTGAATGTACTAGATTTTGAATGTAGATTTTGAATGTACAAGTGTTGAATTAGTTTCCAGTTTTGACAAATTGACGCTTTCAATTCTACAAGTAATATGTACTGCAATCCAATCTGCATAAACCTTTCGAACAAGCTGTCCCCAAATGTTTTCGATGGGGTTCAAATCAGGACTGTTAGGTAGATGATCTAAAAGATCAATATTCTGTTCGTCAAACCAATTTTTCATCGCATCTGAAGTGTGAATACTTGCATTGTCTTGCATGGAGATGTAATCTAAACTGTAATACTGCCATGCAAATGGAAGAAGGGAATTTTCTAAAACTGAGCTGTAATCAAATGAATTCTGGCGACCATTTAAAAATACAATTTCACTTCTGCATCATAAGCAACGCTGCCCAAATCATGAAACTTCGGCCACTGAAATTTCTGCTGAATGTAGATTTTGGTTCTTTTCGGAGGTCCCCTCAGTAATACTTCAAACAATCAGGGCCATCCAAATTAAATTTCTTTTCATCGGAAAAAATTACCTTCTTCCAATTGTCGCCCATTGCCATATACTTTTCGCAATACTGAAAATGCATCGGCTTATGACGCAGAAGTATCTGTACAGACTTTTTCTTCGACCATCTCAAGCTCCATGAAGAATGTAAAATTTGCCTAAATCTTCTAGAAGTAACAGGAAGGGATAGATCTGCACAAATCTGCTTTGAACTATGGCCGGTTTTTCATAGAAGTTTAAGAATCCCTCTTTTCTCCAACTTACCGTGGTTACAGTTAAACGTAGCTTACAGTAAAACGTGGTTTACCTTTTTGGTTAAAATTTTTGCCATTATTTCTGAATCTTTTCTATAGCTATATATTACACCAACTGATCTTTTAATTAATTTACTAATTTCCGGAACGGATTTTTCGCATTCTAGATATACATCGATTTTGGCTCTTTCGTCCTCAGACAACACCTTTCGTTTACCTATCGAGAAAAGTATGACTGAAGCGTATTACTTCCAATATATAATGCTTTTTATATCTACTGCACGTGTCACATTATTTGGTTTTATGTAAATTTTTGTCACAGTACTTCAGAATAGCCAATGAAATGTGATATTTCATAAATCAATTTCCATATTTGTATGTTACGAAAGTCTAACTTTTGACCTTATGTTTTTGTTTATTATTATGTATGAAATTTCATTTTTGTAAATCATTTGTTATACACAGCATGTATAATGTATGAAATTTCATTCATTTTTAATAAATAGGAAAGAAGTTTTTGTTAAAAAACCGTGTTTTCATAAATCAGTTTCCAACACTGTATATATATATATATATATATATATATATATACAGTACAAATCGTTTATAAGAACCTACAGGGGACTTTAAAAACTGGTTCTTTTAATCGATAGTTTTTATATCCGATAGATAACTTAAAACTACTGGAAATGCCAAATTCATTGTCACATAATTTCTATTTACACCTGAAACATGACGTTCAAAAAATTGTTAAAAGATTCAACTTCAATCCAGGAAAAACACACTCCTTATTTTCATATAAGTATGTATTTTTGAACTTTTTCAAATTCATAGTTCTAAAAACGTTAAAAAGAAAAATGAATAAAATTACGTAGCTATTATGAATGTACACACATAATGCAATATTTTGCTTTTACATATTTATTCATTTTCTGAAAAATAGTCTGTAATATTTGTTTGTTTAGTTTTTTTTTTTTTTTGGTAAATAAAAATAATTTTCGGTTATCGCGACAAGTTCTTTGACAGCTTTTTTTTATCGCATCCTTCACAAAATCGTCATTGCAAGCTAAAAATTTATATAAAGTATTGATTGCTGAAAATATTTCTTTTAAACTCGGACCAGGAAACTCGTTCAAAAGATCTTTTGAACTGGCACTGTCGTCAATATCATCATCTCTGCCAGAAATCTCTGCATTTACGCCTGCAACATTATCTTCATCCGTTACATTCCCATGAGTTGCAAAAGCTAAATCTATGTCTTAATTCCTGAAGTGTATCTTGTTCAGTTGGCAAATCTCGAACCCAGTCTTGAAGCGTTTCATCTCTAGCGTCTTGAGTTTAAAAATGGGAGGATTTTAACCCTAAGAAAACCAGCAGGCAGGATTTTTTTTTTTTGATTAAAGATTGAAAATTTCATGGTCTTCATAACCTTCTCTTAACGTAGTCCAAACGGTTTTAAGCCAGCCATCAGAAACTCTCGGTGGCACGGCAGCCATATGATGGCCGAATGGCTAGGGCGCCGGCTTTGGGTTCGAGTCCCACTGTTGGCATGGCTGTTTGTAGCCGTTCGGAGTCGGCTTTGAACTGTAGCTCCCGGTCTAATTATCCCTCGTGTAGCAAAAAGTTGACCATAGCGCTCCAAACCAAACCAAACCAAACCTCGTGGCACGGCCTTCGATTCTCCACTAAATCTCACGAACACAATGGAATTCCTCTCCCGAAATCTCTGGATCCGCGAAGTTGAACAAACGAAATCATGTTTTTTAAAGAGCTTCGCAAATTCATTTGCTTTCGCTTGCAAAATCGGTCTGCTTAGGAGAATATTGGCACTCCTTTGAATCTTAAACCATTGCAAAAGGGCTTCTTCGATATCAGCATGTGGACTTTTCCGAAGTTTCTTAATTTTAGTCCGTTATTTTTAAGATAAAAAATGGATAAAATGGTTGAAGAACAACGTGCTGCTACTTCCCAATTAACATGTTCTTATAAGCGATTTATTTTTCCAGAAACAAATTAATTTTAAGTCACTAAAAGCTATATGTTCTTATTAACGATGTTATTATAACCGGATTTTAAATCCATCATTACACATGAGAATTGGCCGGGAACTAATAATTCAGTTCTTTTAAGCGATATCTTACTATTAACAGCTGAAGGTAAACAAATGTTAGTTTGTTAGTCAGCAGGCACGGGGACGGGCTAATCTCGCGAA
This sequence comes from Dolomedes plantarius, assembly GCA_907164885.2. Taxonomy (NCBI): domain Eukaryota; kingdom Metazoa; phylum Arthropoda; class Arachnida; order Araneae; family Dolomedidae; genus Dolomedes; species Dolomedes plantarius. The sequence goes on along the minus strand of OU015491.1, from coordinate 141,157,962 downwards.
CCGAGAATAGCAGGATATCGCGACTGGTACCGATATACGCGGACGGCCGAGACGCGTGCACTGATGCTATCCTCAACTTTCAAAACTTTAAACTTTTTAATTATTCAATTAAAACCGCCGAACTCAATAGAAGAGGAGAGCAGAAACAGTTGACATTCCGGGTGGGCCAGCTCCTTTCCGTTTCGCAAAGTTCCGTTCACCGAAGTAACGGTGGCTCAGCGGTATCGCTCCTGACGTCTAATCCTAAGGTCCCGGGTTGGAAACCATCCGCCGTCGGGTGCAAGAACATGTTTTATTTTAATTTGCTATGCATGCGAGCTGTATGCAAATTTATCTATTATTTATATTTCAGTTCCGGTTCCTAGGTTTATGGAGTAATCCTCACACTTCCGGTGGGAATGTCGGGAACATTCCGCAGGTGTATTTTAGGTGATGTTCCCCTCAATCTGGTCAATAAAATCTGTTCTGATCTACGTTTCGTGTCATTTCCGTATTCCCCGAAATCAACACACAATATTTTCATTCGGCCATGTTGCCAAAAGGGAAAATTATTAGTTGAGAACGAGTCATTTAATAATTGAAATCCAGAAATAAATTTGAAGTACCAGAAATAATTTTAGTTTTAGGAAAGGAGAAGTTAAAGCCTTTAGAATTTTTTTCTAATTGAATGAGCTTTTTTGTTTAAAATGCAAAATTTGAAAACGGAAATTTTAAATAATTATTTTGTTTTTTTAAAAATCTAATATATTTTTAAAAGTGAATAAATAGTTTTTAATCTTTAAGATATAAAGCCATTTCATTTTAAATAAAAAAAAGCAACACATCGGGTTGCCACTCAGCTAGTGTTTTTATAAACGGTGTTCTTATAAACAGTTTTTACTGTATATATATATATATATATATATATATAATCAATCATTCATTTAATAGCACTTATATTCGCTTATGAAGAACAGTGTAATCATAAGCTTATACAATAACGCAATAACGTTAAAATACAGTACAATAACGTGCACAACAGGTAAAGAATTTTGGACTAACAGGTCCGGTAAATTTAGACTGGAAGAAAGAATGTTTTTCTTTCTTCCAGTCAAAGAGAATTATATGCTATTGTCTCTAATATTCTACACCTCGTGAAAAGAAAATTTTGTTTTTTAAGAATCTTTCCTTTACATCTGGAATCGTGCTATTATTTTGCATGCTCCTATCAGATATTAGCATTTTGAGATTGAAAACTATTTTTTATATGGAAATTTACAAAACATTTCTATTTAATATATGCAGACGGAAAAACGAAACTACAATTTTAAGTTGTTAAAAACCTAAAAAAAAACTCCAAGTAGTTTCTTCTAGCGAAACTTCCGCGGGTTATTAACGTAGAATTACTTATCGTTGCTTACCTCTTTTGTATGTATATATGCAGATATGTGTTATGTATATATGTATTTATATATATACACATATATGCTTGTAAAAATTTTGACGCATTTTGATATTTTTCTGTTTAACTGTTTACTGCTTGTCCAAGCGATACAGACTGGGTTTGGCGTGCTGCAAAAATTATAACTCGCGAGGTACGGACGGATGGTTTTAGCGTCTGAAATTTTCCTTTCCGGATTACCGTTATGGAGGAACGCAATTCTACGTTAAAATTAATCATTGCACTTTCATTCCTCTTGATCCGAAAAGTGTGTAGTTTCAGTTACACGTAGAATCCCCAAGAATTATATAAATACTCCACCATCCGAAATTCCGTGTTGGGCAGATTTCTTTTTTTCTCAACTTATATGAAAAAATACTGCCTTTTCAAAAAAATGGTATCTCTTAAATTAATTCACTGTTTAGCTTATTTGAGGAATAGTCGAGAAACACCGCATCATGAAGTTGCAAAATAACTTAACTCCATGAAATATTAACATTACAACATGAAAATTACCTAAAGAGTCATCATCGTGGTTTGCGTGCACTCTGTATTTCCCTGATGAAGCACACATACTGAGAGCACGTGGAAGTGCTTTATCTTTATCAAAACGAATCGATCTGCGAAACCTCCACATAAGCAATAAAAAAAGTTTTGATTCTATTCGAGTGGATACAGCAGACTGAAATCTGCTTTAAATTTTTCTGAAAAAGAGCTTAAGTTCACCTCGAGACTTTCCTCCTGGAAGATTATTAATATATGCTAAAAGTGGTTAAACTATAATCAAAAGAACTTCCGTTTACCATAACGAAAAGTACTTATTTGCGAATTATTCACTTTCAAGATAGAATAACGCAATTTTAAGAGTCATTAATTTCGAAATTTCAAAGACATGCAACATAATTTTAATTTCACTTGATTCCTATCACTTGGTTCATAAAACTCGTGAATAAATTGAAAACTGTTGGGCTTCATTTATTCTTTATTAAATGAGGGTTTTCCTCAGCCTAGTATTAAAGGAGAAGTTATTGTACAGCTAAAAGAAGGAAACGGTTGTATAAAAGAGAAGCAGTAAATAAGCATTTTTTTATTATTTCAGTGTCCTAAATTGCTTAATAGAATCTTTCGGCATTGCGTTCTCATATTTCATTCCGAGTCTTTCATATGCTACCAGCGTGTCATTGTACTGTTGAGAGCCTCTCGTGCAAAGTTGAGAGCCGATACGTCACGCGATCACAAAATGCTACGATAGAAAAGTGTTAATATTTTACCAAGATACATGTATAAAAGCACTTGACTGGAAATGACGGTACAGTAATTAACCCACGGGAAGTAAGCTCTCTACGGATTGCGTTTTCCACATAAAAACTTTCGAACTGTATAGCGCGTAACTAATTTCATTCCAGCAGGAAAATTGAAACAGGTATCAAGTGATAAACAAAATTATAGATACTTTCGTACGTATTGTTTTTACCATCAGACACTTTAAGTAAAAATAATAACTAATCACTTTCATTCTCGAGAAATTGAAAGCACAGTAATTCTTAAAACACCGTAAATGAGAGTACTACATTTTGTATCATATTCATAACTTTTTACTTCTAACACCATAATTTTGAGTCGATAAAAGAACAGGATAACATTAGAATGTCTTTGTCCATCAGGAAAAAATATCACTTCATTCCATGGCTTTGTCATTTGGCATTAGAGAAAATTTTCTCCGATATAACTGCAACCAAATGTGCATACATATTTAATTTCTTATTGGTTTATATTGTAGTTCTACAGTCATTCACTCTTTGAATATGCCCAGTCCATTTCATTCTATTTAATTTGATATATTTAACACATAGTTGACCAGTCACGAGTTTACTCGTTTTCTCAGGCAGAAACGCAGATAAACACTGACGAGTCAACTCGTGCTTAGCTGAAAGCTAACTGGAATCCATTCGTGTTAACTCTTGTTTAGCGTGAAACCTAATAAGCGTGACCGACCAATAAAATTGCCTATCAACAATGTATTAACAATATCTTAAAACAAATTATACTGTTCAAAATTTAATCCTCTTCTCCAAACACTTCCCTCCTGAACTCGACCACAAGAAGTTTGTAGGATCTTTCTCTCAAAGATAAGCAGCAATTTTTCAACGTTTTTACCAAATATCCAAGTTTCAACGCCTAATTCAGAACAGATCTCATCAAAACTTTATACAAACTGATAAAGGATCATTGTTGTCTTTTGCAGTTTTATCTGAAGCTTATTTTTACACCACTCTGGTACCAGAACTAATAAACTCCGATTACAGATTTTGATAAAATCCCAAAAAGTTTCATAATTTGTTCGAAGAACCAGCTCTTCGAATTTCCTAAATCTGTCCTTTAATGAGGCATGGCGTTAACAAAGTCATTGAAAATAACGCTTCCTTGAATCTCCAGACTAGTTTAGTTCTTTGAATATAAACCTCGCCAATCCGAGTTTAAGCCCTGAACTACGACACCCCTGAACTCCGTTCCAGCCCTGAACAGACTGTTATTATTGCAGTGCCGCTTGTAAGGAACTATCATGAATTACTGGGAAGCTATGGCAAAAAAGAACGTTAACAAAATAATAACAGAGGAAAAAATTTCTCCTCACGTACTGATCGGAAAAGAAATATACGAATAGTTTAAGGTCAGTCCATTCTCTTCGACCTCAGAGACTAGGGGAATGTTTTTGAGTTGCCATCTGCTAAAACACTTTTTTACTTCGTCTAGGTTATTCTTTATAACACTCAAGTTGCAGTGGTTTGAGACTAAGGGCCTGTTCACATAGAATCCGTTAGCGCCAGCGTGAACATTTTTAACCAATAATACGCCAGTCATTGACCCAATTAACCAATCAGCACCAACGGAATCTTTAACGACGCTGACGTATTCCATGTGAACAGGCCACACACGCACACACGAATACCATCTACTGGTGTTACTCACTGACACACTATGGATGCTGAAAGCGACTGTCTCTACACTTGCGATGATCATTTCGAATGCATGTTGTACATGAATGGTTCTAATTTTCCTTTCTTAATTTGAAAACATAATTTTGTCTTTTATCTAAAAAAGTTTAATTGAGAGTTAACGCTTTTTAAAAGTTTATGAACGCACAAACGCATGTAAACACCTTATGAAGACATTAAGCCTGCCTCTGAATTATTAAGAAACAATCAGAGAGTTTCTGACAATTCTGCGTGAAATGAAACGGATATACTCCAATGCGTCAAATGTGCAAAATTCATGCGCTTAATTATTAAATACGTAAAGCAATTGAATAATAACGGGAGTTAGTCCAGAAGTTATTAATAAATTAAATATTTCGCATTGTGGTATGTGTTTAATTTGGAGATTCGGGCGCATCGAGAAAAGGGTTGATGTAAGGAAACTGTTGACTCGAGGCAGTTTGCTTCAGAAATTCATAAATCATGAACACATTTAGTTGCTGTTATTAAACAAAATACGAGGTTAACTATTCAGATATTTTAAAATGGAATAATTAATTAGTTAATAACTTAATAAACTTGTCAAACTTACGTGCATTCATAATTAGAATAAAGATTAAAATGTACTAGTCGTACGGGCTTATTGCAAAATACAAATATCTGAATTGTATATGTATGAACAAACAGAATGAAATCATGCTCTTTTCTCTAATTATACATATTTTTTACGAAATATGACACCTACAGGTTACTCTTAAAGTATTTATTGCCTATTTTCAAAGGCACTGTGGAAACAAATTTGATTATCGTTTAAAACGAAATAAATATGGTTACTCGCACCTGTAATTTTATGTACTTTTTTACATATGTTAGAAATTTTCTCAAACGTGTTTAATTTTCCTAAGCTTACATTCTGGCTGAGATGAGCCAAATTTAGATTGACATTTGCCGGTACTTGACCATGCGAAAATTTCGAACCCTGTTTGCCAAATGAGTATGAACTCTGCAGGATTTAGACAACTCGCTTGTAAATATAATTTTTCTTTCATTTAGTATTTCATATTATATTTGAGATGTTCTTATTTTATAGAACCATGTATTTGTAAAATTAAGCTAATTTAAGAATAAATAATAAATATTCACGTCCAGGAAAATTTAATATAAATGTGGGATTAAAATTTTGGTTATTTGCGTTCATTTTCATTGTTCTTACAACAACGATTGTTTATGATATGTAAAAATAAAAATTTGGTGATATGATTAACTGAGACATTGCATCAAATCTGCTTGGTCAATTATAATGGAGATATGGAGCTAGAATTTTACTGAGAAATATATGTTTACCTTTTCCTGTTTATTATAATGAATAATCAGTTAGGTGCAACGGTACGTTCAAATACTTAAGTGATGTATGTCAATAATAAAGCAGGATACTGCAAAAATACCGATTTATTTGTTACAAATCTTGCTCCAATATTCATTGACTTTCTTTGGAGATTCCAGTAAGTCAATATTGAGTTTCAATTAAATACTTTTCTCAATATCATATACTCTACACTATGATATGTCCTCTACTATACGGATGCCATTTTCAAAATTCGGTATTTTTATGATACCAGTTTCGACAAAGGTTATATCTACGAAAAAAAGTTTCGAGAGGGCTGAAGCACAAGCTTTTAATACCACACAACATAAGTCTGGAGAATGATATCGGAGCAATGCGCAAGTCCTATCTTGATATGCAGAGCTGAGCCATGGTTTTTCTCGAGTATATCTGACGGACATTTAATTCTTTCTCATCAACTTAATTAGCATCATAAACAAGCCTGCTTGATTAACTCTCTGTGCTGGCGTGAATTGTTAAATGGATTTTAGGGTGAGTTTATTTCTCTCTTAAGGTAACAGGAATATTAGATAAAAGGTATTTTAATACTGCTTGGACACGATACTACTTAACCATATACTCAGAGATACCGAATCTAAATCACAAAACAATGTCAAATACATATAGATTGTGATTGATTTAAGATTTATATAAGCTCCGTAATTTAATCAGATAATGTCTCATTCAATATGAAAGCCATTAGACTATGCGTTATAATTCATATGGAATTCATTATCTCCCTGACTGGTAATATTCTGGTATATTTTTAAAGATATTTGTTCAGTTATGACAAGATGATGATTTTCTTCCAACCTTGCTATATATATCACACTAACAGTATAAAAATATTTTTCAAGTGTGGCAGGTACTTTATCCTGAGGTCATTCGCCCAACCTCACCACGATTTTGTTGGCTACTTTTTTTTGTCGGAGTACCGTAAGGATGAACCAACACTTAGTGAAAGTTCGCGTCTTTAACTACTATACAGTATTTGGACTCATAAAACATCTAACAAGTGATGTACTCCTACTAATTGGTTTTTGTCATTCTAGGAAGCGCTACAGAAATCTCTATTAGTATCAATATCGATATAGAAATCCTTCAATCAACAACAAGTATTAAGATTGAAAAGACATCAATATAATTCTTCAAACTCTGTATGAAGAAGTGTCCCTGGAACTAACAAACATTTGAGAGATATGATCTCGAGCCCATCAACTGAAAGTTCGCGTCCTTAACTTCTATACATGGCTTGGGCTCACAAAACATCTGACTGGTGATGTACCCCTACTAATTGGCTTTCGTCATTCTAGGAAGCGTTACTGAAAAATCTATTAGAATAAATATCGATATAGAAATCCTTTAATCAACAACAAGTTTTAAGATTGAAAAGACATCAATAGATATATTGAACTCATGTACTAGAATTTATGCTTAAAAAGTATTTATAAATTGATGAACAAATCTTTAACAAAGTGTTTCATTAGAAACGTTACAAATGCAGTTTTATCTACGATGAAATAAACTTTTATTATAAAAAAATATTTCTAAAAAGCATTATGATCCTTTAAGAATCAATATAGTAAAAAGTTTTTCAAGGATAACTTCTAGATACCATTAAATGAAAGAAAAGGAAAATAATATTTGTATTTTACTTGAAGAATGGAAAATAAAAATTAGTGTTTTTCGTGCCTTTTGCTTAGCAACCGAAGAAAGCAAACTTTGAAGATATTGTGTACGTAGAAAAGATATTGATTTGGAAAAACTATTTTTTGAAAATGCAAGCGCGAGCTAGCATTTCATTCATAGAAATCTAAATTGAATGAAAATTTTTTAGTGGCATCAAAAAACGTAAAATCAATCTATTGAATGTAATTTTTTTCACAACTGGAAATGAAATCATCTATGCCTGTTCTCAAATAAATCATTTTCGCACTTCTAAAAAAATGTTTGCAGTTTTGACGGTTGAATATTGAATCAAAATTCTTTTTTTTTCTTTACAGAAAAAAAGGTAAAGCTTCGAGATGAATGTATATAATTTTTTTTTCCAGAATTAAAAGAAGAAAAAAAAAAGGATGCTTTGAATAAGATCATCTTTAAACGCGTTCCATTTTCAATGTGATATGCAGAAATGTATTCAAGAGACGGAAGATTAACATAATATTTTAGCCCTGCTTGGGAAAGGAAACAATAAAGCTAAGAATTCGGATTCGTATTGCTTTTGAAATGCTGTAAAAGTAATTAAAAATAAAGGTTCTTTCGAAAATATCATTGTTATGGAATAAGCTACAATGATATGAATGCTCAATTGAAATACCAAAAATTATTCTGTTAGTACAGTGGTGTGCAAAATGTGCTACATACAGAGGAGGGGGGGGGGTCGTGAAAAAATTGGAGGGGTCGTGGATAGTTGGAAGAAAATATGTGTCATATTGAACCCTTTAATTAAAAAATGCATTATTTTTTTAGATTACGTATTTTCAATATTTTTTGTATACTTTTATGTGTTAAAAAATGATAACATATTGTTACATAAGGTATCAAACAGTTTTACCAAAAACATGTGCAACTTGTAAGTACGACATTTTTTTTTATTATTTTGAAAAATATAAATGTGCATAAAATGTACAATTTCCTTTATTTTTTTAAATTTTCATATTTATTTAAAAAATTGTGTTTGTACCAAAAATTTTTTATTGGGGGTCGAAAGATTTTTTATTTAAAGAAAGTGGGTGGTGATCGAAAATGTTTGTGCAGCACCGATATAGTACATTAGTAACTTAAGTGCGCATCGCATATACATATATACATACATACATACATATATATATATATATATATATATATATATATATATATATATATATATATATATATATATATATATATGTAACACCCAGCAGATGTAGGCATTCGTTCTGTAGTCGTGTCGAAAGGAATCTCCATAGATTTTTAGAACTGTCTTTATTCTGGACACAGAATGGTGTTTTGAAGTAAGTTACAACACACATAAAAGTACAATTCTGGAGCAGCCGGAGTATTTAGCTACGTTATATCTTGATGGACGGAGAAAGGATGCGGAGCGTGGTGATTGAGCACACACGACAAGAGAGTGCGGAAATGACGTAAAGTTGGGACAACATCAATATATGAGGATAGTCACGGAAAAAAGCCGTGGAGAAACCTTGCTCTCGCTTTTACGAAGGGTTAAGGATCTTGTACACCAGGGGGCCAAAAACTTCTAATTGGTTATCGGTGACCATCTGACCTCGTGCGTCAGAAGTCGTATGATCTGTTAGAAGCTTCGAGAAAATTGGTGAGGTTGAATCATCATGTTTTTGAAAACAATTCTTACTGTTTAGCACGTGAATTAAAGGGCAATTTACCTAGTTAATACGTTTATCCTTAGGTCATAATTTGAAATAGGGGACTATACTTTATTGAAACGTTAACCGGAACATTTAGATTATGCGTTAATTAATAAAGGTGGAATTTTATTATATATATATATATATATATATATATATATATATATATATATATATATATATATATATATACCTGTCTATCTATCAATTTATCTCTAAATAAAGTATCTTATTTATTTACAATTTTGTAATACATACAAAATCCCTCTCTGAGAGGAAATCAAGGGATGATAAAAAAGTTCAACAATGGAAAATGATACATGCATCAAATCAAGATGCAACCTAGGATAAAAAAAATCAAATCAATTTTCAAAAAAGAAGTACCTAATATATTTAAAATATATACATCCTTATTTTAAGGAATAAAACAACCTCTCTTATGGAATCATGCGTTTCCCCTTATTCCCAAAGTTTACCCAAAGTCTCGAATACTCCAATATTCAAGCCAAATAGTTTCAGTTGGAATATTTTATTTCCTTTTCAGTGCCAGCTTTTACTGCCTGTGCAGTCATAGAGCCCGTTTCTCAAAGAAGGTATTTCACTCACTTAGTAGAAATTCCAGCAAGCTTTTTTAGCTCCCCCGAGAGGGTTTGCGAGCAGTGATATTTCTCTCTTTTTTTCCCTGCGCCATTTTGCATGAGTAACTGAAGTCGAAGCACAGTTGCGGGAGATCTAAAATCGAAGACTTGCTACTTAACTTATCGTGTGGATACCACACGGGCTAGAAATGGCGTGCAAGCAGGAGGAAGAGTGGTGTAGTTAAGAATCGACTTTGAAAATTTTCCTTTTAAAGAGGTTTTCCCTTGCGTTAAGAAAATCGTGCATCTTTAAACGTCTTCCGATAATTTCAAAATTCGGTTGAAGGGAAATATCCTCATTTTTTTGTAGAAATAACATCGCCTGTTTAATATGCGAAATTGTCAAGCCTTTGGAATTATGCAGTATTGACAATTATTAAAACTAATTTGAATGTAATTCAATCTTTGAAACATGACAAAGATGATCCAAGTGACATATGGATGGTTCGAAATTTAGTTATATATTTAGGTTGTTATGAACGTGCGTATATATATATATATATATATATATATATATATATATATATATATATATATATATATATATATATATATATATATATATATATATATATATATATACATATATATATATATATATATATACATATATATATCGAACTTATTCTTCACGCCCATATTTTTAACCATTGTAGTCCTAACTAGTTGATCAAGTATTTCATAAAACAGCAGTTGACTACTGAAATTTCTGCATCTTCTTCTATCACCAGTTAGATGTGGCGAGTGAAACAAACATCAAACTATTCAATCTCCGAAATATTTTTATTAACTCAAATTCTAAAGCTCAGCTCCATTATTACTATTAATTTAGTCCCATCCCTATCCAAAATGCGTGCCCGGCAAGCGGCACGTCTTTCTTAGTCGATCATCCCATTGTTTCTTAAGATTTCAACCCTTTGTGTCCAACTTCTAGAAATACTGCGTATGCCCACAAGAGCTATTACGTATGCGCCGAAGGTGAGGCTTGGTTGGGGCGAAGCTGTCAATCAAATCCAACCCTTTTATCTATTTTCCGCTCAATGCCTCTTTCCGATACTTCGTAAATTAGTAGAATTTAATTGATAATTCCCTTTTTTATAGCAAAACCCCCTTTTAAAGTTTCTTACGGTTAGCCACCCATGATAATTCCTTACTTACACACACACACACACACACACACACATATATATATATATATATATATATATATATATATATATATATATATATATATATATATATATATACATATATATATATATGCATATATATACACATATATATATATATATATATATATATATATATATATATATATATATATATATATATATATATATATATATATATATATATATATATATATATATATATATATATATATATATATATATATATGTATGTAGGAACTCGATCTCGGGCGAGTCCTCACTTTTTGTGGAAACTGTGCTCGGTGTCTAGAGGTAGTTGTTCTTAGTCTTATAGAAACCTTTCCGCTTACTGCACGGCGGAACTAGACTCTCTTAAACTCAGAGTAAGACAGTACTCAGTTAAAGACAGAGTCACTGCTTAAAACACAAACACTATATATTGACACTTATCAACTATTTACAGTTATAGAAACACGTTGCATATAAAATTACACGCCAGGCCGCACCAAGGCTCCACAATCAGAATGGGTTAAAGTATCCGGCCGTCTGCCGCGATAGGGTTGACTATACCGCCGTCTGCTGCTTATCAGGAGCCAACGTCATGCCCCCGTCGAGACTGTCTCACCCGTTGCAGCCCATCTGCTGCTTTCGGCACTTCTTACGAGGTCGGGACCCAATCTCAGTCTCCCTCAAATACTTTTCTCCCAGTTCATCTCTCGAAAACCTAATAGCGCTGTCGTTTCATAGTGTACACGGTCGCATAGTGTACACGGTATAGCTCATAGCTGGAGCCCTGGGATAACACAATTCCCATATATATATATATATATATATATATATATATATATATATATATATATATATATATATATATATATATATATATATATATATATATATATATATATATATATATATATATATATATAATATGATATCGGCTAACGCGCACGGTAAACTTTAACTTAAACTATGTAGAGGAGATGAAACACAAGCATGTTGTAGACGTAGCCAAAGGGTCAGGAGATGAAGACCATTTCACGAGAGCTGTTGACACATCGGGGAGGAAAACCACACACTGGTGAGGCATTGGAAGGATGCACACAACAGATATGCGACGGATATTAATTTATTCCGGATTCTAATGTAGACAAATATTATTCAGAAAAACACAGGTATCTTGACAACTTGACACACGCAATAGCAACACCACCGGTCCCTGCCGGGCTCATTCAGAACACAGATTTTAAATCCTATTGGACAGCAGCGGAGCAGCTCGTAAACAGGACAAGACATCGACAGACAGTAAAAAGCACGCCGTACTTTTACAGAAGGTTATAAAGTGTAGGGGTACTGACAGCGGGGAAATAATTTTATTGGCTAGAATTGAGCATATGACTTGATTACATAAGGACCGCATGATGTTCCAAAAAGTGCTCCGAGGCGAAAACATCAAGTGGTGCTGAATCATGTTTACAAATATCTTTAACGCGCGTGCACTAGGGGGTAATCTGGATGGTTAGTTGGTCAATTCCTAGGTCGCAATTTGAAGAAAGAGACTGTACTTTATTGAGAAGAAACAAGGATAATTTAGAATACGCGTTAAGTTAAAAAAGGTAGGGCGGAACAAAATATAAGGATGAGGCGTTATTATTACATATATATATATATATATATATATATATATATATATATATATATATATATATATATATATAATACTGGAGAAAAAGTATATGATTTATTTACACATTTAGTAGTACATGAAAAATTCCTCACTGTAGGGAGATGAAACGACAGAATATCAATTAAATGGATATCTATGCACATATTTTAATGCTTTTTCAAGAGATGATTTATTATTATTATTATTGTCTTATAAAATAGATACAATCGAAAGATAAATAAACATGTATTAACTTTTTGGAATTAATCTAGGTAATTATAAGGGTTCTAATAATTATGGTTCTGAGGCTTCATAGAATGAGCTATCCTTCCCTTCCCGTCAAAGTAGCTAGCTGTATTCATTTGTTCGGGAGGATTATATATATCGGTTTAGGCCACTGACGGAAGTTTGTAAAAATTTTGAGGATAAGTGGGATTTCGTGAGGGGAGGGATGAATGAATCATTGAGCTAAAATTAGATGCCTTAGATGGTTTCGTAAATATTTAAACTCCATGATAAGCTATAAATATTTCTAATGTTTTTTCCTTTAAAAAGCATTATCAAATGTGTAGTACTGAATTTACGTTTGAATTCATTTACGGAAAGATGCATTAATTTTCTCGATTTTGATAAATTAATTTTTATGTGCTACTGGGGATTTATGCAAGGAACGTTTCTTAGAACTAAATCAACTTCATGTTCATGAAAATATTAAAAAAAATATCTAAAAGTTTTGAAAGCACAAACTTATTTAAACGTATTCTTCAAAACGCAGAAATCTATAAATTTAAGTTGCTAAGTCGACTTTTTGGGCAATCCGTGAGAGAAAACTACTGCATCAATTTACTTCCTTTTCATATGAAACGAAAGATTGCAATATGTAGATTTGTCAAATTTGGTTTTTGTAACCGCAATTTCTATTAATAGTGATAATTTACAATTAAATATTGATTTATGCGCATGCTCAGTGGCATGTTTAAATCTAGCTTTAGAAACTCACTGTTTCTGCGCAAGCTTAGTGACATGTTTTAATGATAACACGTTTTTTTCGAGGATTTCTCTAGATTTCTCTCTGCCATTTATATTTTTATGATAATTATGTTTGTGAAATATAAGATTTAACCTGATGGAAATTGTTTATTTCGCGCTATTTAATTAGCGATAATTTACCATAAAAAATTGCTTTCTGCGCATGCTCAGTGACATTTTTAAATCTTGCTTTAGATACTCACTAAGCACGAGGCCGCTTAAACATATTAATTTGTTTCTGCGCATTATTATGATTTTCAACATTTGGCAATGATGAGTTTAATTTGTGTATTAGTACATTTAATTACTATCTAGCCGTCATATTTTTACGGGTATCAACTAGTATAATATAAAACTGCCTATGGTCATACATGCAGACATATTTTGATTTTTTTTAACATGGTATTTTATAGTTTTCGTGTTTATCTAAAGCAGTGTATTTATATGAAACAAACGCCTCTTGTTATGCTTTATTAAACATGCCTAATTACCCAATAAGTTGCTCTATAGACATTATAAAGTTATAGCTATTGAATCCCTATCAGGTAAGAATCTGGGAGGTATTTCTTTAGGTTCATGTGCTAACATACTGTTTTTTTCTCTTTTACTTCCCATTATCTTTTTTCCTCCAAATGCCGAGACTCTTTTGAGTGTCGCGAGACATTCGCCTTTTGTTATTCACGTCTGAATTGCTAGCTAATTTCTTATGGGAGCACATTTAGGTGAGCCAGCATTGCTCCCTATGAGGGGGGACGACACTTAAACGACCAAGCCGTACTCGGGATTTGAACCTAAGCGCGCTGCTTGACAGCTCAGAACGCTAACACTATACTAAGTGGGCCGCACTTCCCCTTATCTTTAGAGCTCGTATCACTCACAGTATGCACATACAATTATTTCAAACGGGTCTTTCGTACTGATGCTGGGTAAAAACCTCGTGACGGGAGAGAAGAATTACATCGCAAGATAGTAATTCAAGATGGTAGCATTTACAAATAGACTTGACAGGACAAGTGAAATTGAAGAAACTATATTTATTACTCGCTTATTTATATTTTGTGAAATTATTTAAAAATAATTTGACATTTGTTATACAAACTGGTTGACTTACGGATCCTTTATAGAGTAAAACTGATATTTACGTTATTTGTTATCACCTCGCATTGGTCTTACCATCAACAGTATTTACTTCATCTGAATTGTTAACTTTAGGAATGACAAATGAATTATAATCTTGGACTGTTGGAGAAATTTTAATTATACGTCTATAGTTAAAAAATTTTTCTTGTGTTCCTAATTTGGAACCTAACGCCTAATTTTAGCATAATGTTTGTGCTGCATTTGGTGTTCCATAAATATATCAGGTTCGTTTAATTGCTAATAAGTGAGATTAATTACCAATATTAGATGCCGGTTGTGAGCGGGGGTAGCTAACGATTGAATAGCAATCCTACTCGTGCAAGCTTGAAATTATTGTGCGAAATGTTGTCTATGGATTCTAGATGCTTAAACGAGAGGCATCTGATATAGACATTGTGCATTTACAAAAACATACACCACGTTATGTCCCGGTAGATCGAATCAGAAAGCTTTTCGGACTGTTCGTGATTACTGGAGTAATGAATCAATAGGAGTACATTTCACGAAGAAGTACAATATGAAGTGGATCGGGATGATTGGGTATCTGCAGAATGAAACATGTACAAGAGGGGAGTACTACATTGCTGTTCGACTCGTTTGTTCGAGCCCATTGTATCGCTACCTTGAAGTGCAATATGATTTTTCCAACATTCGTCCTTGTGTGTCAATACAATATTAATTGTTTCTTAGCATTTTTCTTTACTTAATAAACATTAAGACTTTAACAAGGGAAACCTTGTGTTTTCACAGCAGCTGGTAATCTTATGGCTTGTTCACACAAAGTCCGTCAGCGTCAGTGTTACTCGTACTGACATAACATTTTGAACCAATCACAGACTATTACCAATTCATTTCTAATCTTTGGGAGGTTTGTAATTGGTTAAATATATTTCAATACGAGTAACGCTGACGCTGACGGATTTTATGTGAAAAGGCCCTTACTATCGTAATATTGACCAAAGTGAGATCATCATAAAAGACCTAAAACTTTGTATAATCACATATAATTAGACATGCTAATGAATTTTTTACACATTTTCAAATTTTTCTGCATAAAAAATATTTTGAATTCTACAGCAATTAGAGAAGACTATAGTAAATTAAACAGTAGTTCCCCTTAAAACGTTAAATTTCTAAATATGCTAGGAAAATGAAAAGACATGTGGCAGTGTTTTAAGTCTGTAAAAATGAAGAGGACTGCTGGGTCTAATAAAGCATAGCTATATTCCAAAAGCTTATAATCTAAACAAAGACAAAAACAATAATATTTTTAAATCAGCTCAGAAAACTGGAATGTTTCAGCATGTTTCTTTTCTCTGAATTTGCATAGCAATTCCAGATAATAGTTATTAGACCACCAGCCACTTTATATTCATGAGTTATGATGAATTCGGTATAATATCAATGCTTCTATAATTCTATGAAATTAAGGTTTCTTTTGAGATAAGTTAATGAGGTAATTCAACATGTTTCTGTTATTCGTAAATAAAGAATCGGAATTTCTCCTTTTCATTTTGTGAAGCATCTTTTCTGTTCTCGACGAAGAATGTTTTTGATAACAACGTGTTTGGTTGATTTGACATCTTTTAAAACTATTTCAACATTTCTCTTTTCTTTTCAAAAGTTTAGAGTCACATAGGGATACGTTATCGATTTTACAACGTTTATAAAAATTAAATAATTTTTTTCGCTTCAAAACTGAAGATTACTGTTTTCGATGTTAGATAATAGCAAAAACCTTATTTGACAATCATTGACATTCTGTTTAAGAAACTTTATATTTTAGGATTATGATCATACAAGGGGACCTCTACAGTTAAAATATGGGGATATTATGCCATTTTTGATGTATTAGAATACAAATACAATGAGAATTTTGGTCTATACATATAAACCAGTTCCGTGACTGACTGACTGACTGACAGATAACGCACAGACCAAACCGCTGGACCTAAAGGGGTGAAACTTTGCATAGCGATTCTTCTTACAGTGTAGGGGTGCACTAAGAAAAATTTTTGAAAAATTCTTCTTAGATTTTCTTTTAAAATTAAATTTTTAAGCTGTTTTTGTCATTTTTTTAAAGTTTGGATTAGAAATAATAATGTGAAGGATATAAAATTTATATCACAAGAAAGATAATAAAAATCCCTTTAAAATGAAATCCTTTTCGAATGTTTACCTCCCTTTTCTGATTTTTGGTGAATTTTTAAAGATTAATTTTTAGAATTGAATTTATTAAATGCTGATCACGAGATTCTTTTCTTTTTGTGATACTTTAAATTAATTTCGCGTCACGTGCATAACAACGAAATAAATTGACAAAAATTTTAAAATATAGTAAAAGATAAAATTTAACCACTACACTAATTGAGATGAAAGTTTTTTAAGAATTTAATTAAAATTACAGAGTATGTTTTATGGATATTAAATTAAGCCTATATATAAAACTGCAATTTCCTCTCAAAGTATGCTTTGCCATAACGATAAATAAATCGCAAGGCCAAACTTTAAAATGCACTGGCGTAGATTTAAGAGAAAATTGTTTCTTCCACGGTTAGTTTTACGTAGCTTGCTCACGCGTAACTTCGCGGACGAGCCTGGTAATATTAGCTCCACCCAATGAAGAAACAAAAAATATTGTTTATAAGGAAATCCTCTAAAAAGAAATTTCATTATTTTTTCATTGTAATTATCCTAAAATGTACTTCCTAGGGAAGCACGGGTATTCAGCTAGTATTGTGTAAATTGATATATGAAAATTTTAATAAGCTTTATTAAACATTGAAACAAGAATTAAAATATTTCCGTTGATAGATTAATCTGGGGTAAAATTTGAAATTGACACATGCACATGTGACACAAATTGACACAAAACATGCATATTGACACCTAATTAAAGTTATAATTTTACATTTAAGAGTAGAAAATGCAGAATCTAATTAATATATTTTTTAATGAAAAAAAACCTTCGTTATTCTTATACATGATAAAAGTTGCATAAAAGTACGCAAGAATGACAATTTTTTTAAAATTTACAGATCCTATAAATATTTTAAAAGGAAAAGTGATGAAAGCTTAAACTTAGCTGTCCACTTTTGTAAAAATCTGTGAGAATAAGGATCCTTTTTTTGTTACACCGCCATTATTACAATGTCCAATGTTTTTAGGCATTCGCTATTCTCACATAAATGTCTTGCATTGTTAATTGCTGAAAAATAATATTTATATCCAAGAGGAATGTTACTACACTACCTAAAACCTAAGTGTTTCTTTCACAGAAAATACCGAACCATGAAAAATATGCTTCTACGCTTGCAGTTTTACCCTTAGATTTTACATTTCGAAAATTCCATTGAAGCTCTACATCTTGAGATTCTGCTCTAAAGTGTAGAGGCTTCCGGATAAAGTTGGGAAGACGGTAAAACTTCTCACGAACCGTTTATTTTTCTGCTTAGTTATTTTTCGTTCCATGATTTTGCTATCTGCTGTGTCAGCGAACATTTTTATCTGTAATAGAAATTTTCTTGGAAAAACCGCATGAATTCTGCGATTTTGGACACCTTTGTAAATAAAACTTTCCAAAAAAGATTTTTACTCCGGGTTTCGGTGTATCAGATCTGAATTCATTTCAGGGGGAGAATTTCAAGAATTTCTCATGTTATAATGTACTCAATCATCATAAATAAATATTTGATTAATTTCATAATAGAATTTTTCTGTATAGTGAGAAGTGTTTGTTATCTTCTGTAAAAAATATCGCCTGTCTTTTCTGATCCTTTTACTATAATGCAATTTTTTAATCAAATTTAAAACAACAAAAAAAAACTCATCGTAACAAATAATTCTTTTTACTCGAATTTAGTTTTAAAAAGGAAACATCACCTTAAAAAACATTAAAAACCATTTTATTATTTTCGTCTCGTAACTAACTCACTTTTACTCTGCTGTATTCATTCCTATTAAGAAACTCCGCTAACTGACTACTAACTATGCTAACCTCTCCAGCGACTAAGCTTCTCATTCTACCAATAGTTAACTGAGATTAGAGCTAACATGTCTCTTAATTGCTAAATGTGGATCATTTTCTCAGTCTAATATATATTCGCAGAGGAATGTAACATCATCTACAAATACTAGTATACTAAGTTTCTATTTTCGAATGACGTCACACTGTATCTTGAAAAATCACTCGCAAATTGAGAAAATTTCTAAAACACAATAAAATCTTTTTAGAGATTTTATTATTTTTGAATACCTACATCTAAAGAACATGCATATTGACACCTAATTAAAGTTATAATTTTACATTTAAGAGTAGAAAATGCAGAATCTAATTAATATATTTTTAATGAAAAAAAACCTTCGTTATTCTTATACATGATAAAAGAGTGGTTCAAAAATTCAGCTGCAGGGGCTTTCTAAATAAATTATATGTTCCGTGCAGTCTTTTCCCCTAAATTCATTACGCACATTTTTTTTATATACGTAAATGCTTCTACGCAGTAGCATCGAGTTAATGTTTTCACTCATAATTTTATGCACTTATATAAGTCCACCTATTTTTCATTTTCTGTAAAAAATCGTAAATAATTTTGTATAAATTATTAGAAACGGGCCTCATAGGATGATACGAAAAAAAATATTTGAATATCTAGACTGAATCTAACAGCTTATTTTGGTCTTATCACGTGAACCGCACAGAGTTATTGTTCAGAATGTAGTTATAATGTATAGATTCTCACCAACATATCATTAAAAGTAATTTTTTTCCTGGGTAATTTAACGTATTGTCAGAGACAAAACAGTTTTAAAAATGGTTCATGCAGAAGCGGAATGGTATAATTCCCCACGGTGTGTGGCCAAGAACAAATCTATTGTAAAGGCTGCAGAGGCAGGGGTAAATAGGGGCTTATATACCAGGAGGAAATAGAAGAATAGCTGTTGGTGTGGCCATTGATAGCGATCTAAAGTCTATAAATATTGCAAGATAGATGGTCGTAATTTTATGGCCCACCTTCTGATGATAAGGGTTAAAGTGGTATTGCAAATGAAAATTATGGTGGGGAGGTACTTCGTAGACTATGGACAAGGGCAGTATAATAAGGAACCAATTGAGGCAGGAACTACTGAGATAAAAGCAACCCACTGCCCAATGAAAATGAGGGGCGGGCCAGAAAGCCCCCCCCCCCCGTAAACGGACAACAGTTCCTCCAAATAAGAATGAAAAAGGAGAGAAGGTCCAGATTTATCTCAGACTTTTTTCTTAGAGCTCAGATCATAGAGAGCCTCGACTGCCTCAGAGTCTAGGAGAAGTGCCAGTAACCCGCCCAGATGATCCTGTATATGACGTGATTTCGGGTCCCTGTCGTCGATGCCATCTTTCATCGCTGTATACTTCAGCTGTAGTAAGTGCCTCCCCATAGACTCTAAAAATCTTAACTTTGACCATATAGTTTGCCTCTTCTTCTGAGTTCTCGTATGTAAAATATTAATATAGAAGAGAATATTGTGCTAGTAGCAATTACACATTAACTGAATTTTGTGAATTATTAAATAAATGTATGTTAAAGGCCAATGCTCTGTCTTCCTTGCTTGCTCCAATACACGCATGCATCCATTGTTTTAAGGTTATTTAATAACCAATAGTTCAAATATCTTACTATAGTGATTTAAAGTTACTGCGAGCCCGTTGTTTATTATGTCACAATGTACTTACAACTTCTTAATTAAAAACTGTTTTATATATTATCTCCTTTAAAGCTACTTTGACGATACAAATTATTTATGCTTCTATGCAATATATTTATAAGCATATGTATAGAGCTAAATATTCGGTATGAGCGTAAATGTATATTAAGTTTTTATTATTTCTATTTCCAATTTTAATTCCATTGCTCTTTAATTTTGTTACTCGCCGATTTCTGAGCATCTAAATCTGTATTCACATGCGTCAGTTGAGCTAAAAATAGCAGTCGGTAGATTTTGAGAGCATTCTAGTACAGCATGTGGATGAAACTTTTCTGCGTTAAATTATCAAGCAGACGCGTTACCGCATTCATGCTGAAACAACTCATGCTAGCATAAATCCCAATTTATGTCTCTTTTTCCTAAAAGCTTTAGCCCATGTTTAGGGGTTGTTACAGTAAAATTCTAATGTGAATTGCAATAAACTTAAGGCTGCTATGTACTAAACTCATTGGATTCTCTCACCTCAATGTTAACCTATGGAGAAAATTTGTCCACGGATTGCCGACTTGGAATCAAAGTTTTTATTTTAAAAATTGTACTCCGTCATAGAGAAAGAAATGTTACATTTGTGTACCCTTTTCGTTTTTTTAAATGCAATTAATATTTTAAAATTTAAATTATTCGGGAAAAAATCTGGTATAGTGTATTTTAAACGCTCATAAATTCCTTCGGTGGACGAAATTTATAAAATGAATCCGGTAGCGCTTTGCAGAAAAGTTCAGGCTATCTGACAATACCAATCTTATTGGATTATCAGCATTTATGTACCTGCAAATAGGGGACAAAATATACTTTAAATAAAAAATTTGGGGCAGCGCTTAACCCCCCCCCTATAGAGAGAGAACCATTACAATCCCTCAAAATGTCAATCCTAAGGGGGGTGGAGTTCTCGAACTGTCAACTGGACTGCTCCCACCACAAGAATCTGCAAGAAGAGGAAAAGGAAAATGCGATTTTTTTCTTAGTACATAGCAGCCTTAATGATTGGATTGTAAAATTTTACATTTCTTCAATGGATAGCTTCATTTTAAGGAATCGACAAACGACTACAAAACAGGAATTTCTATCCATTCTTAAATGTCTCACTCTGTACTGCCTTTCGATCCATATCTACCAGTGTAGCTAGTTATGACATACTTTAAATTTATCATCAGGTATTCCCATTTATTAATCGGATCAATACAAATATACCGCAACTTTTTTCAGTGATAGACAATTTGTCTAAATTCCTTTCCTTTCTTGGTATATGGGACCACAGCAAGCAGAAAAGTCACCCTTCTGGAATTACAGTTGTATACAGTCTGGAATACCAATTGTAGCTTCAAATTCTAATTACCCTTTAAAAACCCATCTTTGTAACTTTGGAAGTTGCAAATTAACAGGGTCTTCTAGTCTGATGTAAAAAAAAATCTGTCCCGCCATAACTGCAGATACATTTGGATTTTAAATCTCAACAGATGTAACTTTCAAGGAAGTCACTTTCGTCTGAAATGACATTTTCTTCCTATTAATTTTTAAAGACTGATTCAATAACGGAGTTTTTAACTTCTCTTTTATGATTTATCACGCATGTAATTCAGTATCTAAATCACTGTAAAATAACACACAAATGACTTTAATATTTTCAGGTGATATTACAAGAAAATGCTTTAGAAAAAAACTTTACATTTACCTTATATAACATTTATTTATAAATCATTATTTTTTATTTATTTATTAACATTAAAAAGGACTTCTACATTTATCTTAGAAAAACAAAAGAAATTCTCAAGGAAAATCTGATAAATTCTAATTTTGACTTTTCTGTAGTTCTGTGTTCTGAAACTTCACTTCTCTATACTCTGAAATCGTGTTGTCTCTTCTCATTATGTCTTTATTTATACATACGTCTCTCTTGAGGTTTTCCTAACTTTACAAATAAATGAAATATTTCTTCCTTTAGAATGACTATTATAAAAAACCCCTAGATGCTTCAAGTTCTCTTTGTGTTCTCCTCAATGTATAACGTTGTTCTTACGAGTCATTAGTTTGTTCCAATCCTTTTTCAACCCTATTGTCTGATCTATTAATCATGTCTGATTTATTAATTAGATGCAGCATCCAAATTTTTACTTTGTAGTTCACTGATTATTCCAAATTGCTCTTTTATCACATTAGTGATATTAATCATTACAAAGAACCAACACTCGCAAAACGAGCAATATTGATCCACTCATAATGATTTTCTAAGTATTTAGCCTCCGGCTTATAATCTGGATAGTTATACTTTCAGTTAGATTTTTTTAAAATTTCCAGTAGCGTGCAATATTCGTATGCTATCAAAGAGTAAAAGCTTTTGAAATAAATAACACTAACGTAGAGCTACCCCTCTTTTACTAAATAGATGAATCTGATTTCAACAAATAAAAATTGCCAAAATTAACTCCAAAATCCTTAAGAAGAAATCAATATTATTTTTTTAGGTAAAAGAAAATTTATCTGAGTAATTGCCTACCATTACGGAAATATGAACAGACTATGATATGCCACCTCCTGGATACATCATAATCAGATGATCAAATTTCATGATCCAATTAAATGCTAAATTTTATTGGGCATATAACAGCTTTAATGTGATCAATAAAAACAAAATAAAAGTCACATCCAGTACTAAGTACAGAGAGCGATTATACTAACTTCTATTGACGAAAAACATTTCATTACTAGTCTCTTTCACATAAAAGATTCATGACCCTTTAAAGGTCAGTATAATTTGCTGTTTCATAGCCGTCTAATTATTTTTTACTACTTTTACTGAATGAAATGGAAGTCGTGAGAATTGTGATGACATAAAATTGCCGAGGAACGATTTATTTGTAAATTATTTCTCTGAGATATGTCTCTATAGTTGTTGTGATACTGCTGATATATGGTAAGGTTTATTTAGAAAATTTTCAGCAATCTCACAAGAACTGTATAGGCATTTAACATAACCCAGGCATAACCAAGAACTGTATAGGCATTTAAGACGTAGCTTAAAAATCTCTGTTGCTAAACTTTTATGTTGCGAAAAATAGAACAAAATTATACCTTTGCTTTCACTTACATCATAAGATAAATTCTTGAAGAATTATTTACCTGGAAATGAAACATAGAAATTTCTATCATCCTGAAGTATTTGTAATATTTAATATATGACGTATATCCATTTAGTTTTATTATCTGTAAGCTTTATAATTTCCATATCTGAAGTATAAATTAAACTTCCTGCATCTAATAAATGCCATGAATATATATGGCTTGTAAATTTATGACATGGGAAACTTTACACTTACTGAGTTGAGCTCAAGTATCCGTGACTTATAAATCAGAAAAAAGTGAGATAATCAGCTTGTTTGTTCTGTTAATAACACAGAAGATCATCATGAAAGTTCTCTGAAACAAGCGTATATTTCTGTTACATATTAATATGTGTTTAAACACGTGAAAAAGTCAATAACACATGGCGTAATACACATGACTTTATAAATATTTATATGATCTGCATAGTTAGAATATCTTTCGATTGTTTATCGCTTATATATTACGCATTAGAGCTTCGCCTGGTATAATATTATTTTAAAAGCATGCAATAAAAAAATGAACTACAAACACAAATATTTTGACAACTAAAGCAGGAAAATGGAAAACTAAGTTGGGTAAAGTAGACCTATTTTGAAGAGACGTGTGAAGATTTATACAAACAAGTGTTCTGATTTTTTTTGTTATCTAAATATACTCATAGGAACGCGAAAAAAAATCAGTGGCACATGGTTTTATAAAAGTTGAAGTACAATCTGAATAATTTAGGTAATTTTTCATTGATTATCATTTACATCACATTCAAGACACTTTTTGTATCTTTTAGTAGCAATGCAAGTTTCAGTAACAATGTTTTTTTTTGTCTATATCAAAAAGATAAAAATCTCATCATTGGTATTGATTATTGGAAGACAAAAGTGAAAATTCTATTAAACGACTGTCAAACGTTATTTTTGCTTTTTAATTGAGAAAAACTCAATGGATGTAGTATAAACATAGTTTATACGATCATCGTAATCTAAATATTTTTTTCTGGATCATTATCAGACTGTGTTATGCCAGAAGGAACCAATTCCCACTACACAGAAACTAAGAAAATTGTGCTTTAATAAAACATTAAATTAAAAATCCTATCTGCTGATGGTTGGTTCCCCTGTAAAAATAGGCGTAGCGTGCTTCTAATTATTATTATTATTTTTTTTTTTTTTGGGGGGGGGCACAAATTGAATTCAGTTAGGGCCCTCCTCAGCGGCTCGACTGCAGCACGGTCCTTAAAATATGAAATTGAATAACAATAAAATTGATGTTTGAGTAGTATTCAAAAGTTATACAATGAGAAAAATAAATACAATATAAATAAAAGGAGAAAAAAATAGAGCATCGAATTTTTGTTACGGATTATATCATTGCTAAAAACTATGTTAAGACTAAAGACAAAATCGGAATCTTTAGTTTCACAGTTTGAAAAGGCGGAGAAAAATCAACTTTCTTAAATGTTTTCTACTATTTACTGATTTTAACCGAATTTCTATTAACGTTTAAATTTATTTTAAGTTAAGTTCGTGCCCCCTGTGCCTTCCCCCGACGTTACGCCTATGCCTGTTAATAAAAAGAATATTGTTTGGCATAAAATAAGAATACATTTTTCCCACATAGCTTAACCAAAGTCGATTGCATAACACGGTCCAGTTTATGTTATGGCTTTTGATAGTTAAAATTTAAAAATTTTGTTCTCTGGGTATAAGCAGTGTGAAATAAAAACTAACAAATAAGAGTATGAACTGCATGGTCGTAAATCTTTGCTAATACTATAAAATCTATTTGTGCCGTTGCTATTTGTGAAGGCACAAATAAGGTTATTTTACCGAGAAAATATACCAAATATTTATTTAGTTTAAACAAACTTATTTACACTTCCAGAACAGATGACGACAAATATCCCTTAGTTAAAGTGAATTCAATCTCTTTAGCTAAAATATCATTTCATAAACTACGCTATGGAGGCACTTTTAGTATGGCACGTAACAACTTAAAAAACATTAACCCCTCTCCTTGAGAATCAGATTAAATAGCCGGTTATTTATAAAATATGATTCCCTTTTGTTTATTTCATGTCTCATCATTTTCTCCTAAAATAAAACTTGGCATAAGCAAAATAAATTTAACGGAATCTTGATTTTTTTTCCTGCCTCAGAGGAACATAAAAACTCCATGCACCTTCCACGCTCATTCTCTTTTCAGATAATGAAACCCCATAAGTTCAACATTTTTAAACTCTATGGCCTTCTTCAGTGACCATTATTCTTAAATTTACGAGGCGCTGTAAAAGAGCTTGTATAAAAAGTTGTAAAAGCAGCCCTTTACACGGAGGCAATATTTTGTCTCCCTCCGGAGATGATATTTTATATCTGGAGTGGGGACTTTTAATGTTAATTCCATTGAATAGGTTCATGAATGGAACTTGAGGGGGAGGAAATGTCGTAGGTACAGAAGGAACATTTCCGTTATGTCACTCATTAACAAGGGATATGAAGGAAAAGGTAATTTTTCATGTTTATTAATCGTCAAGTGTTTTATTCCTGATCGTAAAAACAAATTTTATTGGCCATGCGATGATCTGTTGTCATCAGATATTGGGCATTTGTTTGAGTTCTACTGAAAAGAATTTTACCGGTAAATGCTTTAGGTATTAACTTACGGACTGTGTACCATTGGTTTTTTGAAATATACAGAAAGGAGATTTCCGTTATGGCCTTTGTTAACAAGAAATATTAAGGAAAAGGATGATTTTTCATGTTTTCTAATCGCCAAGTGTTTTATTCTTGATCGTAAAAGTAAACTTTAGTAGCCACTGTTGCCATTAGAGAATACACATTTGCTTGTGTTCTACTGAAAAGCGATTTTTCAAATAGAGTTTTAGTTTGTTATTTATGGACTTTGTACTATAATGTTTTAAAACCATGCTGACCAAACAGAAGAAAAGTTTCCTTTATGTCGCCGATGAACAAGGGATATAAAAGAACAGGTAGTTTTTCATGTTTAAGGTCGTCACTCTTTTTATATTGATCGTAAAAGTAAATTTTAGCAGCCACGTGATTATTTGTTGCCATCATATAATGCACATTTTCTTGCATTCATCTGGAAAGTATTTTTACTTGTAAAGCTGTATTTTGTTGATTATGTCATTAATTTTGAAATATATTCCATTGGAAACAGTAAAGGAATTCTGATGAAACAATGCAAGGAAATCCCTAGACTTTGAATGAAAAAAAAATCAAGAAAAGAAAATTCTACAAAAAAACCTCTGAGGCATATCTGCAAACAATAATATGATCTTCATGACCTTGGCTGCATTTTGGCTTTCTCCGTCATACATAGGAATAGAGAGATTTTAATGTATTCATAAATATTTCAATCCTAAATTTAAAAGTTCTCGAAATTTACTGTTTTAGATTCAGGCTACTGGTGCCATAACAGCATTACTTAACACAGAACCCATTTTTTTCTAATAATACTCCTTCCAGAAAGAAAATGTACATTACGTTTTCTTTCCGGACAAATGCTCTATAGCTTCTCCGATATCGAGCAAAACTATACCAATCTTAATGAGGAAAAGCAACTTCTGACGCTGTCCGTTGGGTGTAATTAGTGTTAAACTCAATTGTTCAAACCAAACGAAGGTTTGAATTTTATAGAGGAAGTTACCTTCATGTACACTTTTTAAGTCAAAACTACAAAGTTCCCGCATGGTAATTACGGTAAAATAATGAAAATATTTTCAAAGAAGTATTTTTTTCTGTTACACTAATTTAAAAAAAATAAATCGGTGTAAGTGTCCAATATTTACCGATTCAGACAAGTTTGAAAATTGCATTTATAAAAGATAAATACATTCCAAATTTTTCTGATCATTCATTTGATATAAATTATATCAAATCTAAAACTACTTTTTTTCATAAAAAAATAGCATTTACTTCTCCCATTACTCTTAAAATGAAGCATTATATATTTTCTTCATTCCTGTTTTTACAACTTATTAAAATGTATAAGAATATCTGCTTCGAAACAAGGGTAGACAGTTATCCTATTTGTATCCTTGCCAAATTTCATCTTGCTTCAGTGTTCCGAAAACTCTTTTAAAATGCTTACCTTAATTTCAGTTTTCTTTCAGTTTACATTAAAGAAATGATTTTTTACGATAAGATAATGTACGCAATTACTTCATGCGATTTGAGTAATTGATGGATAAAACTGGTTTTTAAACTTTTTTTGCAATATTGAAATAAAGCTACTAGTCATTGATTACTTGTCATAATGTTATATAAAAACCTGAAATGTAACTATTTTTCTTATTTTGTATTAGTAATAGAAATTTAGAAAATATTCTCTATTGAAACAGGATCTTAAGTTTCTTTTCGAAATGATATGTTGCGAAAAGGAACTAATATTAGAAAACATTTTACCACGTCACCGGGTGAGTTCATTTGCTAGAATTCAGACCCCTGGGCGCTTAAATTTAATTCATGAACACTCTTGGAAAATGGCTTTAATTATAACCCGCTTTTGGGAAGACTATCAGAAATATTCACGTTGGACAAAATTCTGCATTTATGAATGTTTAAATAAACTGAAATAAGTACATATCTAACTTCTTTTCGTCTTTGAAATCAAATAGAAAGGGCGTAATGTGTCGTACAGTATATTTAGTAAAATGCTTAAGTAAAATGCTAAACTTGAGGTTAGAGGCGAGTGTTAAAATTCAGCTACATTCAGACAATAGATTTAATGTATTGGATGATAATTTTAAAGATTAAAGATTGAAAAGTATTGAAAATTAAATGCTAAAAAAAGGTTGGTATTTTTAGGAAACAAATGATTTATTTACAAAGATTATATAACTTACAACAATTAACATATCGGTGGGCTCGTGGTAGCCTTGTGGTAGGGCGCTGGCTTTTGGTACTGAGGGTGCTCGGATCAATTCTCGACAAGCTTCATTGAATAACTTCGTGTCTAGGCCGGATATGGGCACGTTACATCCGTAAACCGGAAAGTCCCTCTATGAGGTCAGAGAAGGTGGGATAGTTTACGACCCCCACAGATGTCACCCCTGTGACAGCTTGCTCAAAAATGAGGTGGCAACTAGTAAGACAGACTCCTATCCTTGTGGTACTGTATAAACCGGAACCGCACACTTCAGCCCGAAGCTCATATGGACCTGGTTTGAAACTTCCAGCCAGGTTACATTAGAAACAACGACAACAAAATATCGGTACTAGTGGATAAAATCCTTTTATTAGATTCTTTGGTTTGGGGATTAATGTAACGAACTTATAACTTCAAAGAAGCTTAATGATAAATTTAATAAACATTACATAACGTCGTAAGACAGAAGCTAAAGATATATTTAAAGCGTTATTTTGTTCTCACGGGGCAATATATAATCTAGAAGAAATTGAATTCAATATCGTTTTGTTAACAATAATAGGGGACATTGCTCTATCGATGCATTTAAATGTTTACAGTTTCAAGCATGCAAGTTTTAAATATTATACATTTACTTTTAGGCATAAAAGTATGCTATTAATGATGAATTAAATATTATACTATTTAATTTACTAGACTCAACAAAATATGTCTTTATCAATAAATTTGGCGTTAAATAAAATTATAAAGTCAATGTTTAGCATATGACTAAACATTGACTAATATTGATTAATATTGTTAGAGTGTTGTCAAGAAGAATTCACGAAGAATACACAGTCTTATGTCTCTTTTCAAAAAGTATATTTTATAAGAACTCACACTTCTTTTGTCTTCTTAGGCTTACGTTATTAAAAACATTTGTGATTTGTTTACATGTCTGTTACTGACATTAAAGCAGCACTGTGTAAGATTTTATTTGTGCTCAGTGCTCTATAAGATGTTTATGAACGGCATGATACGGTATAGCATAACTAGTCAGTTATGGGGTCTTTTTTCTATAATTAAATAGATATGAATGTCTTTCAACAATTGTGATACAACAACTTTTGTATCGCAAAAAGTTAGTCCCAACCTTCTTTAAATAGTATTAGATAAGCAGATTAATCCGTTATCTACGATACAGCAGTATTTGTTCGTAACTCCAATTATTCAGAGGGATGTATAGGTAAATTAAACAATATTATTACGAAGCTTCACAGATTTCGAGTTAAAAGTCAACGAAGCCCACGGCACAGACAGACATATTTTACACAACTAATTAAGCTGGAGCGATTCAAACAATCGATTTAATATATCTGTAGTAAATAGATTCATATCTTTGGAATGTTCTTTGGAATGTTCTTTGGAATGTTTTAGATACGAGGAAGCTGTATGTATGATCATCGAATTACTAAAATTTTGGGTCGAATATAATCATATGAATTAAAAGTAAGAAATGAAATACTATTGCTTTCATGAGTATAGACTGGAGAATTTAAATAAAAAATCGAGTAACAACATAGTAAAGTTGTTGAAATATAATAATTGAAAAGAAGGGAGCTTCTATATGTGCAACAGAACACTGTGTGATTGATTTTAAGCCAGATCTAGTAAAATGTGTTATTATAAAATAATAATCATTGTTATAAATAATAATATTATTATTTTATATTCCATTTGTATAAGTTTTGTCAGAAAGTATATCTAGCTCAAAAGTTTTCACACTTTACAGTGAAAATGACGTAACAATACATGTTTAAAATGGAGTACTAAACTTTATTTTAAATTAAATTATTAAAAAGCACAAATTGCAAGAATAAGAGCAACTTAAATGCACACGTTTTCAAAAGGACTGCGAGTCTTTTGAAGCTACATTTCTTATTTTCTCAGATTCCCTTTTATTTCGTTTGGAAAGATTTCACTACTTTACTTGAGTGTCAGTCGTAATTTGTAATGCAAACAATTTCCTTCCATAAACTCACTTGAAATGTTGAAAAGAAGAAAGTCTTTTCGACAACTAAGAGACACGGCATAAATTAAATTGATGCTTTTCTACGGAATTTAAGAAGTTATTCTACCTTCTAACACGTATCTTCCAAGCTTTTGAACATTTTTATTTTAGTGGGGCGACTGTTCTCCTTAAATGTGCGTATTTATGTAACATGCAATGTTTTAGCATTCAGCCACTTGAATACGACTATTTCGTTGTTGTGTATAATCCGCAGGTAAGCTATTCCAGATGGCGCTTTAAAGTTCCTCGCTGTTATTTTAGCGTTAAAAGTTCGTTATTGCACGATAAGAAGTAACGAAAGTTAAGTCAAAACACGAAATAAGGCATTCGCCCTAATTGTTAAAGTTTCTTCCTGACAGTCAGTTATTTTTGGAAGAATAACGTAAGTAAAAGAAAAAAACTAGAGTTCTACGTTGTTTTCAAGAAGTTTACCAAACATTTGCACAGTCTGAATTATAGTTAAACATCTAAAGAAGCAACTTTATATACATTAAATTTACGATATATAAGATTCGGAAAAAATTTCAACTCTCCTTGCAATTGCCAAGTGAAAACTTCTAAGGACATAGTAAAAGCAAATTTAATATTTTTTATATTTTTCATGATATAACAGGAAGACAACTCTAACATATCCATTAGAATTCCTTCCTACATTCTTCTTGGATTTAAATGACAAAAGAATGTTGAAGACTTTGTGAAACACATACTTCAAACCTTCTTTATCTAACTTTAAAATTTTATAAGATTGCCTCACAGATCCTTCCAAGTTCAACTTCAGCGACCACACATAACTAGAGTTCAGTGATATTTAGAGTTTTCATAGAGGTAAAACTAAGTCGAGGTCAGGAAAAACCCTAGAATAGACAATTTATTTCACAATTGATGGAGTAGCTTACATGTGTGGCCCACGCAGTGACATTTCATGTACATCAGAGGTTCCGAGAACACACGTTAAGTGAAATGCTGAAACTCCTAAAAAAGATAATGATCCACCGAGAAAAATCACTCTTATAACTGAAAGCCTTACTAGAACATTGATCCAGATCTACTTTAAAAAGAAATGGAGTTAGCTTCACTTTCATGTTTATACAAGTCATTTCTTTCTTATTTTTAAACTAGTACACCTCCAGCTTATTTCTTCTGCCAACAGAGGGCATTACAAAACAGACTTTAGCAGTCATTTCTCAGCACTCATTAGACTTTAAGGCTCTGTATCTCAAAATGAACAAGAATGGAGTTGGACCACTATTCAAATAAGGCCTTCAATTAGGAATATGCAAAACAATCGTATTTTATTTCAGTACAGGCGAAAAATTTTAGCTTAATAACACTTTATTTCATAATGGAAACTCTTTTAAAGTCATAATGGAAAAGCGTAAGAATCTAAATTGAAGTCCAGATTTAAAAGACAAAATAAATGAAGTAATTAAAAATAAATTTTATCTTCTTGGCTTAACATGCGTAAAACTACGCATGAACAATTAAATGAATATCTATCTATCTATCTATCTATCTATCTATCCATCTATCTATCTCTCTCTCTCTCTCTCTCTCTCTCTCTCTCTCTCTATATATATATATATATATATATATATATATATATATATATATATATATATATATATATATATATATATGTATATGTATATATATGTATATATATATCTATATGTATATGTATATATACATGTATACACACACACACACACACACACACACACATATATATATATATATATATATATATATATATATAGATATATAAATTGTTATCATTATTGACTTTGCGTCATCCAAAAATGCCTTAAAGTATCGAGCACTAGTCTCAAAGGAGTCTCATAATAGACATAAATTTTAAGTATTCAATTAAAAAAACAGGAGAATTCTTATCAAAATAACACCCACAATAAACTTCTATTGATAATAATCTCATAAATAATCTCATTTCCATCCAAAGGAATCTAAAAATAGAGATGTAAGATACTTTAGATGACAAAATTATTGCATCACAGCCAGCATTAAGTCTTTATTTTGATTCAGATACATAATGGAGGTAAACAAGATAATATAAGGATATAAATAACACAAATATAGGCTATTGAAATCATATAGCTGGAAAATATTTCTAGAATTTTCGAAATATAATTATGAGTAGTCCTATGAGAGGAAAGAATTTCTTCGAAATTGTGCTTTAGAATTTTCCTTTATAGTCAGTTGTATTCTAGTGTTTTAGATAGTAGGAATAATAGTTGATAGATGATAAATTTTTATGTATATGATTTATAAACACCAATTTGATTATTAAAGGAAATATGATCTTTTAACTGATACTGTAGAATATTTAAAATATAGCTTAACATATATTCATACGTTTAAATGCTAAACTAGAATTATAAAAAAAAGGTGTATATTTCTGCTTTGAATTTTTAATAGCTAGTAAAATGCACTTTAAACAAAAACTTTTTCTTTGAAAAGCATGAAATTTTGAAAATTGGGAGATCTTTTATACTGGAATTAAATGAGCGTTTCATGGTAATTTTTACTTTACGTAAGAACAGTAGTGTTTGGTTTTACAAAAATTTGTTTTCATTTAAAATACTTAAAATTTAAAGCTTACAGAAAAGACTTGGCTCAGGATGGAGATTTTCAAAATTAAAGCTTAAAATTTTAAAAATCTTTAAAATTTTAATAAAGCTTTAAAATTTAAAGCCTAGTACTGTTGAAAAACTGATAAAAAATTATATTTATCAATATTACACAGAATTATATACTTTCATTTATCCCTCTTTATTTCTGCAAGTACGAAATTCTGTAAAAATTATGACTTTAGGTATAATTTTAGAAAAATTGTGAAAAAGAATTTTTGATGTTCATTAAATATATTTTAAAAGCATTTTTGTATGTCAGCACGTATATATGCAGGTTTATGCAGGCGCACAGCAAAGGGCAGTTTAATTTGATTTCATATTATGATGAAGCGCTTTCGATTTTATAGAAAAATTAATTTTTTTAGAGAGATAAAGTGATCGAAGGCTGTTTTCATCACATTTTGGTTAGAATGCTAGGAAGCCGCCTTTGATTAGAGGACGGAACAGTCGTCTTTACGCATCAGCCAATTTAAAAGCGGCGGTGCGCGATAGGGGGTAGTTTGATTGCAGACGCAGATAAGGAGATGGCACCAGGGTTTGACATTAAAGTAAAATACCCTATTGTAAACAAATTTATTAGGTCTGTTTGGGAGGTAGACCGCAAAGCACGTGGACTGGACTTTGGGTGGTCTGTTTTACGACGCAAGGAGGCGTTTAAGTCACTAACGAATGAGAAATTTGGGACTTTCCTGAATGGGTGAAATCTTGAGAGTTTGTGATAAATATAGCCAATGAGATTTGAAGAAAGAAAATTGAAAGACGAGATAGAGGGAAGGAGAAAAAGACAAGAGAGAAGCGTTGGAGTTTGGTCGGGGCGAGCTAGCCCGATCCTACGTTCCTATTTGGAGGGGCCCTGATTTCCGATGCATAAGGACAACCGATCGACATAGTTCCCGGACCTTACTCGCAGGATCCAAAAAATAACGAGCACCGGATCCAGAATACAGGGGTTGGACATAACCCACCGAACTCCGGAGACCAAATACGGAAGGCATAAGGAAGAAGCAGTGACGTTCCTGTGAAGCGAGACCCCCCAATGTCCAGACAACAGCGAGCTGAGATTCTAGGACGAGAACGTGCGATTTTGATGGAGAGAACCGCAACCCTGCTGTTTCGATGATTATCCTGCCCCTGCGAAATAGAGTGAGTGAAATATAATTTTTGATACGTTCAGTCCCTGGTCATTTAAAATTTAATGCTTGAGTGTGGAAAAGGAAAATTAGGGTCATAGATAAATACTTGTGTATGAGTAGTTTATCCGTATGCTCCCTGCACCTCGTAAAGTAGTAATTAAACGATTAAATGTAAGGATTGATGATATGAACATAAATGATTATTTTTTTAATAAACTGTAAATAATATGTAATTGTAAATAAACTATAATTTTGTGTTAAAGAAAACTTGCGTTAATGAGTTGATTTCCGTTATTTATGAAGAAAGATTGTAGGTTAAGCCTTTATAATTTGTTCGTAGGCCAATCATGTCCAGAGCCTTGTGTGTTATTCAACCAAATATCTAAACACAACGCACCCAACTACCCTTTAAATAACATAATTAGTACTACCACAATTAAATACGAATTCACGCCCAAATCAAATAAAGTCAGGACAGGCCCTATACGACACATATCTTTTCGGAAAAACTAATTTCCTACATTGTTTCAAAACTTCAATGAAAGAAAACGGTTATATCATTATGGAACAGTATCTGATACTTCAAATATTATTCGAAAATTTGAAGCATAATCGATAGAAATAATTCCTATAAAAGACAAGGCCTTCTATAAAATAGGAAAACATTAATTAAATATTTTTCTATCTAGTAGATTATTCTATCTGAAGCATTTCATAGTAAATATATGCCATCATTTAGTTTGGTATTTAACAGTTTTTTCGCGGTTACTGTTAGCGATAGAACTAGTGTGCGATAGTCCAGTTGGCAAAGGCAGTGAGCCAGTGATCTGAACGTCCCTGGTTCGATGCGGGTGGCTAACAAATCCACCGTCGTGTACGCTAATGTCGGCTGGTGCATGAAAAATCTGTTATGGCTGCAATGTCTTCCAAGTTCTCAAAATTTACCTCTGGAGGTGCGGGGTCAAGTGTACCGGTATCGTCACTTGACTCGGTTCAAAATTACGGGACCGGTTCTTTAGCCAAGTCGGTGTACAGCCTTTGTGGTACTATTCAAGCCGCAACCTTCTGCCCATTAGCCTTTATGGAATTGATCTGATATACTGCCGGTCAAGGGGTATAAGCCACAACATACACACACACATACAACAACAACAACAACAACAACAACAGTTTTAAGTTAGTGATATCATACGTCTATAATACAACGGTTTACAACCAGAAGAATAAAATACGTAAATTCATATGTTAGTTTTTATATACCCAATCTGCAGTATTAGCACAAGAAGTTATGCTCATTAAAAAATGTTACCCAGATATAATTACATTTTAAGAAATTGGCATCAACGCATCTGCATTCACTCATATTGAAATGGAGAATAACTTATATTTAAAGCAAGAATTGTATTGCTTTTTTCTATTCTATATCAATCAAAAATATGTTCACACTGAAAATTCGAAGGAAAAAATCATGGGAAACGTCAGGAATCCCTCCTGCCAGCTTGTTTAATAAACAATGAAGTATAAACGCTTTCGATTTATCTGGATCTTTCGTAATCCCAGTCCTGTCAAAGGCGGAGTGTTTTGCCACATCAGACCATACATAAAATGACCGGACATCACTTTTGGCGAGCTTTATTATGTATTTATTTATCCCAACAGCGTTTTTGTTTCATCCCCTTTCACTGGCGCGGATGCTAGCATTCCGCGTTACGTCTATCATAGAATTCATAAACAGCCATTCATCTTGTGGCCTTTTCCTATGCGTAGCCTGTCGCGTGTTATGTGTTTATAGATACGTCACTTTAAATGTGATTACGTCATATGTGGTGATTTGGAAATGGGAATGTTTGGAATGATAAAGCTTTGAATTCATATTTTTTGATGTGCGTTTTTTACTTGATCGATTCAACTGTTGGCAGTCGAGAACTATGAGTTGGGTTTGGTCCTTCAATTTTTAAAAAGGAGAAATGGATTGAGGAGGTTGCTATAAATATTATCATCTTTGTTTTTCATTGTCACAGGTAATTATGCTTCGTATTTTAGAACCTGCGGATTTAGCATCATCAAAAAAAAAAACAGTAGTAGATAAGTTTATGAAATAGTCCCGTAATACTATAACATCTGCTTATCATTTATTTAGACATAGCATTTTCAAAAATTTTTTATCACATACATTTAATCATATTAATGATGTGTTTTCAAAGTAATGCCAATTGTGAGATTTTCATTTTTTTAATTAGTTCAGATTGTTATATCTTACATTCATCTTATAGTGTTTCAGATTATGCCGCCTTCTTGCATGATAGTTTTATGCCCTTTGCTATATTAATAAACATACGGCATATATGGTGTACATAAATACGGTGAAATTTATCTTGAAGCAGACAGCTGATGAATAGATTAGCACTCTAAAATTCCAAATCAAATTAAGGAATTTTTTTTCTTGTTATTGAAGTATATGATTTTCCGGTGCTCATATTATGCTCACGTTAAACATTTATAGGTTACTTGATTAAAATTTTATTTTAAGCGTATAAAATGTTTTGGGCCTAAAAAATTATTCATAACGATAAGCTACTTAATTTTAAACCTAATTTTAGTTTTATAGCCCTGCTTTTGTTATCATATTCACTTAGGTCAATGGAAATTCAATGTCACTTTCAGTGAAAATCGTAGAATTATTGACAAATTATGTTTATGTATTATGTATGGGCATTATAATTCACAATATTTAGAACAGTGGTTCTCAACCATTAGATGTCTAGGGCCCCCTTGGATGATCTTCAGCCCTTACACCCACCTAAGTTTAAAATACACAAGAAACGCTAGTAAAACACGTGCTATTAGTTTATATAAATATATCTTTATGAAATATATGAACATATATGTTTGCATATATATATATATATATATATGCAATTATATTATCATCCAAGGGGGCCCTAGACATCCAATGGTTGAGAACATATATATACACACACACACACACACATATATATATATATATATATATATATATATATATATATATATATATATATATATATGTATATATATATATATATATATATATATATATATATATATATATATATATATATATATATATATATATATGATAATATTATTAACAACCTATAATCGCCCATTCTGAACTTTCTCTCTGTCTGGTAACCCCTTATTCTACTTCTTGGCGAAAACGCCTCGCCTTTCGACACACTAACTTCTTCTGCCAATTCTGGCAACCTCTCGGAGCTAATTCTATTTTGGCGCTTTTGTGGTAGACGCTGGATTGACTCGAAGTGATTAGGATGTGCTAATCTTTACGTCAAATAAACTTCAATTTTTCTATATGATTTGGAATTTTTTTGTTACGGCCTCGATTGCAGTATTTTCACGAGATGTCTATTCCGGACATCTCATATATATATATATATATATATATATATATATATATATATATATATATATATATATATATATATATATTTATATATATATATTTATATATATATATATATTTATATATATGTATGTATATATGTGTGTGTACGTATACATACTTGTGGTTATCAAAATAATGGAAACACTTATCAATATAAGTGGTGTTTAAGAATATGCTGTCTATCCATTCAAACACAAATCTGGCCAGCAGTATTTTTTGAAGCAAACTGAGGATATATTATTCTACTGTCAGGTAGCAGTAATGAAGCTGTGGATATCATGCTTTTTAGTGGACAGTGTCAGACATAAGGCCTTACAGAATGTCAGAGAGCAAATTTCTGGCTCCCGTCTGCTTGGAGCCGTTGTTACCACAACTTCTAGGGTACTGGTGATTTCTGAGCTGTGTTATCGAAAGTCATGACAGCATAAAGATCGAACAGAAAAATATTCACTGAAAAACAGAATAGTGGATGAAGCGGAAATCTAAATGAGATAGACTGACAAGTATTGAAGTAGACTGGGACATAGAAAAAGAACACAACTACAGCCAAAGTGACTCCAGATTCCAGATTTCAATTTGCATCTCTAGGCTCCAGTATCATCCTTTGTAGATAGGTTGGAATTTCACAAAAATATTTTTGGTAGAATAGCAATTCCTAAACCACTTGTAACAAATATGAATTCAAAACATTGTCTAAATTGGTGCTATGAGCACAAATCTAGGTATTTCATGGCACCAATAGTGTGAGCCGGGTGATAGGAGAAGGGCTAGAGCACTGACAGGCGAGACCAGAATATGTGGGTTCGAGTCCCACAATTGCCATGAATGTTTATAGCCTTTCGGAATTGGTTTTATGTGGTAGGTCCCGGTCTCATTTGCCCTCGTGTAGCAAAAAATGACCGTAGCGCTCCAAACCAAACCAACCAGGTGGAGTGATACGTTGAACAATGTTATTTGGTTAGACGATTCATAATTCACATTCTTCCCCTCAACAGGACACGTGTACGTCTGGAGAACATCCCCACAAGCATATATGGTCCTAACTGTCCCATAACGTTAAGTATAAGGACGGATCTGTCTTGGTTTGAGCTTCCATCTCCTGGTTTTCTGCGAGCCCTATTGTGAGTCTGAAAGGGAAATTTACTGCGAAGGACTATCTTGAAATTTTAGAAAAACAGGTCTATCCTGCGGTGAAAGCATTGTTTCTTGTAGAAGCTGGAATTGCCCAAGATGATAATACTTCTATCCATGTATCCAGTCCCGTTAAGTCGGGGTTTGAGGAACTTTAAGACGAAGTAAAACATCTTACTCTGCTTCCACCTTCCACCAACCTCAATATCATCAAACTGCTGTGGTCTGATTTTGAGAATAAAGTATACAAGAACTTTCAGTATTCCTTCATTAATAATGGTATAATACTCCTTTAACCAGTATTCATGACTTGTATAAATCTATTCATAGGTGAATTTAGGCGTTATTAGATGCTAAAGTTGATACTATGCCATATTACTAACGGATTTCATGTTATTCCTTGGTGTTTCCATTATTTTAATAACCACGTGTTCATATGTATGTGCATATATATATATATATATATATATATATATATATATATATATATATATATATATATATATATTATATACTAATATATACAATTTTTGCTAACCATCTGTGCCCTGATATCATTCACGCCTCTCCAGGAGTGAGAACCACTGTTTTAGAGGGCAATAAAAAATGTTTAATTTCTCTAATTTTCTTATTCAGTTCAGGAAATTGTTACGGTATATCGCGGTTTCCTGCAGCATAAAAGTGAATATAATAACATCACTAATTATTTGATTAATAAAAGCAACACCGGAGAATGCATAAGAGAGGAAAATCAAGAATTGTGTGATTTTTATAAAGAGTAACCTTTGTCAAAGGTGTTCCCGGGTTGATTTTTTAATTCTTTCCCTGTGATATCCAAGGGGATATCACAGGGATTCCCTGTGATATCCGAACTCAAGAAATGGGTGTTATTCAGTTACCTGATATGTGTCCTGAATATTTATTGCCTTGGAAGTATTTCCATGTAAACTCACTAGGTGACAGGCAACCCACTGTTCGGCTAGACGGCACATTTATTTGGCCGTAACACGATAGAAATGGTGGACGCGGATTTCAAGTAAAGAGTTTACATTAAGTTCTGCATTAAGGCTACTGTGTACTAACCCTATCGGTTTCGCTGACTTCAATGTTAACCTATGGAGATAATTTGTCCAAGGATTGCCGACTTGGATTTAAAGATCTTTTTTATTAAAATTGCACTCCGTTATAAAGGAATAAATTTTACACCTTGGGATATTTTTCGTTTTTTTAAATGCAAATAATATTTTCAAATTTAAATTATTCGAGTAAAAAATCTGACATAGTAGGATTTAAACGTTCATAAATTCTTTAGGTGGACGAAATTTATAAAATGATTTCTGTTGCAAGGTGCAGAAAAGTTCAAGCTATCTGAAAATACCGTTTTTATTAGATTGTCAGCATTTATGTAGCTGTAAATTGTAGACAAATTTTCCCTATAGGTGAACACTGAGGTGAGCGAATTCAGTAGGGTTAGCACAGCAACCTTAAGCAATAGATAAACAATGTGCAACATATTATGAAGAAAAAATTCAAGTAGTCAAGAAAAATTCAAGAAGTCAGTCAGTATGAGAATTTGTACCAAACCCATGAATTTTCATGGTCATGTTTGCAACTTTATTTGTTGCACAGTTATATCCCTATCATTATTTTATGGACACACTGTACTATGTAACTTAGTAGTTTATGCCTATATAAATAAACCTTTGCCAGAAAAGTTCGATTGCTGAATTTTTAGTACTTTACCTGTGATATTCAAATCTGTGATATGTGTTCTTAATAGACATTGCCTTAAGTTTTTCCATGTAAATTCACTAGGTGGCAGGGCCGTACTTAGTAACCCATTGTTCGGCTTGTTGGCTCGTTTAGTTAGAACTTACACGAGTGACGTGGTGGGCTCGGATTCCGAGCAGAGAGTTAACATTCAGCTGTGCGTTAAGCTAGGGAAAATCCCTAGTGTATCCCTGCTCTACCACACAACCCATATTCACCCGACCTATCGGCGGGCGAGAAGGAAGCTTAATGAAGATACCGCAGCAATCCAAACGGCTGTGACAGGTGTGTTGAGAAACATCCTGGATGAAGCTTCTCTGTTTGCTTCCGTGACCTCAGTAAACGGTGGCTGTTGTGATGAGAGGTAACTGAGGGAATTATTTTGACAAGGCCTAGGACCATTAATTTCTAAATTGAATAAATTATTTTTCTACGAGCTCTCCTGGAAGTTTTCTGACAAAGGTTATGTGTTTTGTAAGACCATCAGATATATCATTAATTTGATATCAACCAAAATATGCAAACAAATTTAACATATCGCACTACTGCAAGAAAAGTTGCACAACTCAAAAATGCAGCATTTGAGAAAAATCAACTTAAAGAATACAATACAGCTTGAACTAGCATTACAAAAAATCTGATAGAACTGCCCTCAGGTGGACAAATTGCAAAATACAGATGTGTCACTTTTCGTGAACGATGGGGAACTTCATACATATGTATTTTTCAGTGACATAACCTTAAAATTGTCGCTTTTTGACTTGTACCACTTTTTTTGCCCCGATGCCACATAATTTATTTTACAGTTTGGGCATTTTAAGAAACATTAAGGCAGTATTTAAAATAAAGAAGGTGAAGGTTTAAATAAATTTGATGTAAGGACAGGGTCTAATATACTAAGCTTTTTAGGAGGGTGATACTGAAAAAAACAAACAAATATTTTTTTAAGTTTCCCATATATTAGAATTCAATTTAATGTCTAGTAAAAATACTTCTTTCTTTAGAAAATTATTTCTGTTATCTCAATCAAAATATACACAACACGAGACATAGTTTTGATACATATTGGAACATCAGGTATATCATTAATTTGATATCAGCCAAAATATGCAAACAAATTTCACATATAATTTATTTTAAAATTTGGGCATTTAAGAAATATTAAGGCAGTATTTTATATAAAGAAGGTGAAGGTTTAAAAAAATTTTATGTAAGGACAGGGTCTAATATATTAAGGTTTTTAGGGGGGTGATACTGAAAAAAACAAATATTTTTTAAAGTTTTATATACACTCAAGAGCCAAAACATTATGACCACCTGTCAATAACGAGTTGGCCCACCTTTGGCGCGCAACACAGCTTCAACCCGCCTTGGCATGGATGCCACAAGTCCTTGGTAGATGGCCGGAGACAGATGTTTTGGCTCTTGAGTGTATATTAGAATCAAATTAATGTCTAGTAAAAATACTTCTTTCTTTGGAAAATTATTTCTGTTATGCTAATTAAAATATACGAGACAGAGTTTTGATATATATTGGAACATCAGGTATATCAACCAAATTAATTTAATATCAACCAAAATATGCAAACAAATTTAACATATAATTTATTTTACAGTTTGGGTATTTTAAGAAATATTAAGGCAGTATTTAAAATATAGAATATAAAGGTTTAAATAAATTTGATGCAAGGACAGTGTCTAATATTCAAAGGTTTTAAGGGGGTGATACTGAAATAAAAAAAAAGAAATTTAAAGTTTTATATATATATTAAAATCAATTTAATGACTATTAAAAATACTTCTTTCTTTGGAAAATTATTTCTGTTATCCTAATCAAAATATATGAGACATAGTTTTGATATATATTGGAACATCATCGATTAATGAGTAACAAATAATTTCTAACTTAGGAGCTGAAATATA
The DNA here is from genome assembly GCA_907164885.2 of Dolomedes plantarius. Lineage (NCBI taxonomy): Eukaryota > Metazoa > Arthropoda > Arachnida > Araneae > Dolomedidae > Dolomedes > Dolomedes plantarius. The sequence continues at coordinate 141,115,357 of OU015491.1, read as the reverse complement.
AATAAATTAGTATAATAAATATAAAAAGTTGTTAAACTATTATATTTACATGCTGAAAAATTTCTCTGAAATCAATAGAACAATTGAAGCAGATTATACAATGGGAAATAGCAAGCATAAATTCTTTGCAAAACTTACAGAAATTTCCATCCAATCAGCATTTTAATCACTTACCTAAAAAAGAAAGAAAAACATGATTTATTAAAATTAATGAATTTTAAATATTTACTTCATAAATATACAAATATTTAGTTATTTATTTACCTATTTAATCTCGAACAATAACAATGCTCCAGGTACGTTTCAAATGAACATTTTTTGAAATCTGAACGAAAAATTTCATGTTTTCGCATCTGCAAAACGGAAGCCTGCATTTCAAACAGCGATGCAAAAAATGAGTTATTGGAAAAAGCAACGTTACTTCATTGATAATTCAGTATAGAACAATCTGGAAGCCTGCCAAGCGCAGAGTTTGCTTTATCTCCCCACCCCCTCACCCCCTCACCCTTCAAGCTACCTTTGTTTCTATCTGGCTCAGAAAAATCTATTTGTCGATGCGCAAGGTGAATTTTGTGCTGGCGAAATGTTTCAGTTTGTTGTAGAATGGTTTATTTTGATATTTGACTTAGGGGGGGATATGGTTAAAAATATTCGTAAGATTTATCGCATCTTACGGTTATAGCAGGGAAAATACATTTCTAATATATAGCCTAGTTTGAGTAAAATGTATTGTGAAAATAGGTTTTCACTTTTTTTCCTTTTTTTTTCGGAGTCTGGCTTACATCGTTTACACTAGTGAATGAAACGATGAGGAAATGATAAAATCGCCATTTAGTTTTTTTTTCGATATAAATGAATGAAGAGTCAAAGAACTTGTAAAATTTATTTCTTTGAAGTAAAATGCAGTTTCATTGTAATGTACAAAATACAGAATTTTTTTTCTTCTATGTCTTCATTGTGACTCGTGATGTAAAAAAAAATCCATTAACCTGATAAATGGAACAGGTTCACCTTCAAAACTCTTTTTATAATACCATTTCGTTTTCAGTTCCGTAAATATAAAGCACTATTTCCACTTTTATTTTCTTCCGCATTGCTATCGCAGTGAAAAATTGTGCTACGAATCTTAGGAAATGATGTAGAAATTTGTTTAGTGAAAATTTCGTCTTATTTAATAAACTATTTTAGATAACTGCTAAAATTATTTCGTCGGAGAGCAATGCTATAGCTGAATGAATTTTTTTTCCGTATCATATAAGTTTACACAAAAAATACATATATACCACAGTGTCAAACATTAAGGCTTGCTGTGTACTAACCCTATTGTATTCGCTCATCTCAATGTTGACCTATGGAGAAAATATATCCAAGGATTGCCTATTTGTATTTAAAGATTTAATTTTGATTGCACTCCGTAATAGACAAAGAAATTTTACACCTTAGGCCATTTTTCGTTAAAAAAATGAAAATAATATTTTAAAATTTTAATTTTTTTGGGAAAATATCTGGTATAATGTGTTTTAAACGTACCTAAATTCCTTTGATGGACGAAATTTATAAAATTAATCTTGTTGCAAGGTGCTGAAAAGTTCAGGCTATCTGAAAATACCATTTTTATTGGATTATCAGCAATCATGTAGCTGTAAATTGTAAACAAATTTTCTCCATAAGTTAAAATTGAGGCAAACGAAACCAATAGAACGAGTACATAGCAAACTTAAGCATAGATAATAATCAATGTATAACATATAAGGAATGAAACATAGTTTGTAACAAGTCAGTCAGTATGAGCATTTGTATCACACCCGTGCATTTTCATGCACATGTGGTGCGATGTAATTGAGAAAATTGAACATGCTTATGCAGTATATCTATTTATTACACCTGGGAAAAAAGCTTAGTCATTCAATACTGTATGATCATAAACACCGATTTCAAACAGTAAGAAGTTTATAATCTACACCAAATGAAATTTCGTTTGGAAATTTTCACATTGAGGTAAGATTTACTCCCACATTCTTTACAATTTTTATACGACTCAATTCCTTTTGATCTTTAAAATTTTATTTTTCATAGAAATCATAAAAATGGAAGTTTGAATTTTGCAAGAAAAGTATTGGAAATGGAACATTATCCCACCGCCAATAGAGTTTGGTTGTTAGAAAAGTCGCTTCGTTTGAAAAGAACTGAATAAATTTTTACTCATGGAGAATGATCGTTACAGTTTTGTTTGCCTAACAGCCAAGTATCGTTCTGTTTATTCAAAGAAATAAAACTGACTATTAGACAAACATATGATAAAAAAATCACTGGGAAAATATTCAGATTTTACACCACTGGGATAACTTAGCTGATACAACACCCGACCCGAAATGAGGAGAATGTGGCCCAGGCAACCTATCGTTACCATCATAAAATTCTTTATAACACCAGTTTTTATAGTTCATAGCCATAACTAGCTCAACACATTTTTAGTTCAATAAACACTGACTAAAAAACGCTCCATTCAGGAAAGGCTTATAATAATAAGAACTGGACGAATTTCTGAATTTCTCCTATTTATTTCTATATTGTAGTGTGTTTTTATTGCAAAGCCTTAGGAGGAAAGACGAAAGATTTCACCATTGGGATAAATTTGCTGTAACCGTTTTGAGGTGGGAAGTATGGGGTCGAATTACAGGTCTGCTGACTATCGTATAAATGAAACTTAAGATTTTAGTTGTATTTTTTGTTTACCTATGTTTAACCAGGTTAACAAATTTTTCGTACTTGAAAAAAAAAACTAAAATGGAAACTATAAGGTAAGTTGGTGTAACTGGGCCAATGGGGTAACTGGGCTATCCCCTCCCAGATTTTTCTTTACATATTAGGTGGGAATTCCACTCTGTTGTGGCAACACTAGTAAGCAGAAGTCAACAAAACAGCAGTCATTTTGTAACTGCTTTGAAAAATTATTTTTAAATAGGAGTAGAATTTGTTTTCTTTTTCTAGATATACAAGCATTGGACCCAGTTACCCAGTCACGGATTCTGTTGTTTCTTATGAGAAATAGACCTGGGTGGTCCACTTAACCCATTTATCAGGGGAACTGGGCCCACCTGTATTTAAAAATATGAACAATATTTATATATAATATATATTTAATAAAAATCACTATCATAGTTTAAACAGACTCCTTAAGACTTACAAAAATTCATGTAATACAATTTTTTTTAAAAATTATACATGTTAGTATAATTTTAATGTGTTAAAAGTATAGTATATAAAAAAGTTGAAAATCTATGGCCCAGTTACCCCAACTTACCTTATCTATAGAGTGTTGTTAATGAAAACTGAAAGAATTTCTGAACTTCTCCTATTTCTTTACTATGTAAGAAATTGCAACTTGATTGTAACGCATGAAGTGTAAAGAACAACGAAGAATTACACTCAACTCCTTTTGATCTTTAAAATTTTATTTTAAAGATCCTTTCATAGAATATGAAATTCATTTAAAGATATATTTCATATCTATGAAATATATCTTTAAATGAATCATATCTATAAATATATGAAATATATCTATAAATAATTTAAAGATATATTTCATAGAAATCATAAAAATGGAAGTATGAGTTTGGAAGAAAAGTATTGGAAATGGAACATTATCCCATCGACAGTAGAGTTTGGGCAGCACCCTACCCCTTAAAGCAGTACCCCTGGAATTCACCATGGGTAGGGATTAATAAATTAAAAGACAGCCATGACCATAATATTGTGTTTTTTATTGATTCTCAATCTGCTATTTTGTCGCTTACCAGTTTGAACTATAACGAAAATGCCTAGGTTCATACTTGTAGAATGAAGCTTCTCGATCTAAAGAAAACCAGAAAAAGCATTGCTCTTCAATGGATTCCGAGCTATTGTGATATTTTTGGAAATGAGCAGGCTGATAAACTAGCCAAGACTGGATCTCTTATGACCCAACCTGATACTCCTCTGCCTGGAGAATCATTAAATACCGAATAATTCTGCGAAATTTTAAAAGAATTATTTACAATAAAATGAAAGCTAATAGAATATCCTTATATGTTGATACAGCTGTGGATAAGAGGTGGAAAATCCTGCTCAACAAGAGTAATAAAATCCCTAGTTCCTTGCCTCAGTCTGTTGGAGTTGCTTGCTTTCGTATGACAATTGGACATGATTATCTACAAAAACATCTGCATCGGATAGGTATCAGCGATTCAGCTTGTTGTCCTCTGTGCCGCCAGGGTGATATGGATGGTGACCACCTCAAGAACTGCCCCATTGTTTTAAAGTTTATTACAGACAAGTCTATGGAGGCTAATTTTATCTCTCGCTTTTCTGCATCTCCATCTCTATATTGGGCTGTTCGTCGACGGATGGCAGAAATGCCGAAGACGGGCGTAGGATAAAAAAAAAGTTTGGTAGGGTACTGCTTTAAGAGTAGCTATTTGAGCATCCGCCCCGAGGTAAGGAGAATCGGGAGCTACTACTATGCTTCGTTAGTACCGTAAAAAAACTCTAAGATCAATTTTTATTGTTTTCCTTTTATTCATCTTTGATCAAGTTACCTTTTTACTGAAAAAAGCAAAAAATTGGACTTCCATTCAAATAACGTTTTTAATAAAAAAAACTGAACGAATTTCTAAAGATCCCGTAAACATTTATTTCTACTTTGTAACAAAGCACAGTTTCATTGCAACGTCCATAAAGTGCAGTTATTTATTTATTTATTTATTTTATTTTTTTGTCGTAATTCGGAGTGTAAAAAAACCCATTTACCTGATAAATGAAAGGGTTTCCTCTTTGAAATTCCATTTCTAAATCTCGGGCCTTTTCGCAGGCTCATAAATACCGAGCACGTTAGGAGCAAGGGGGGCATGACGAGGTCAATGCGATATAAAGTGATGCGTTGTCTAACGGAACATTAGGCAGAGGATGGGGATGTAACGGAATACTTCAAGTGGGAGATTGTTTCAATGCGATATCATGCAATAAACTGGCACGGAAAACATTTGCCGAGGTGAAAGGGTTCTTTATCTTGCGCGAATAATTAGGTTTAATATTCAAAGATGTTACCGAACAGCAATAGAAGGAATTCGATTAATGTTAAATTGCTTATTTAAAAAATAAATCCTCAGATATTTGAAAAATAAGGGTAAATGCAGGTATTTTATAGCTACAGGTAAATATATATTACATAAAATAACAATGCATTCTTTGTCAAACATTTCTTAAATTTATATCAATTAAGTCGATTAAATTTTATACTATTATCTTAAACAGATTATGTGTGGGAACTGGTCTGGTAAGCCTTGATTCTGAAGTAGAATGGATTGCGATGGAATAGATTTAAAATATTCTTGAGAATTCATGCAATGTACAAGATGGCCCAAACGTCACTTGACCATACTTGAATGTAATAACTTTTTTGTACAGTTTGAAAAAATATTTTGTTTCAAATTATTCATCTGCGATCCTTGGAAAATAATTAGGGAGTAATTCAGGACAGAGCAACGAGTAAAATTAATCGAATTATATGTAGTAACAAAAACGGTCAATTGTACTAATCCAAGGAGTTACATTCATGTTTTTGCGGTTAGAAATTCACCATCTAAATAAGCTATTCTCAAAATAAAAAAATGAATAATGAGCCTAAAAAGAGTCATACATTACAAAGTTGCTATGCGGCTCTCGGTCTTGTCGAAATTTCACCGATGTCAAAATGCCCTATATAAAGCACCCTGCATGCTCTTGGTATACAGCTTCTCTCAACGACGACATCGATGAAACATCGACGAAACAATCCCGACAAACGACCGGGGAAATGTACAACGACATTTCCCCGGACATCAACGAAAAAAAGGGTAGAAAAATCTCCCCCAATCATTGAATGGGAATTTTACTTTCGTCCAGAGAAAATTTTCCGCGCCAAAATTGGCGTTCCTGAGCGAAATTTCGCCAAGCAGGTCCCGATTTAGTACTTCAGCCCAACTTACTTTGACGGTTTCAAGAACAGGGATCTGTGTGTGATTTACCTGGGAGGCTACGTTCAGAGAGATCTGAGGACAATTTTCAGCGCGTACGGAGGAACGTTGAATAAAAACGTTCAACATCAACCTGACGGTGGTCCCCAGCAGATCGGCATAGCCCGAAGCCCACTATAGAGAATTCAATTGATGCCGATTTTATTCACGCATAAGGTTACTACAGGTAGTGGAGCACTCCATAGAAAGAGCCCACCATTGTCAAGACCAAAATGGTGGCTATTTCAAGGATGCAATTTGCAAAACTAGGTAAAATGATTTCCAAGAGGTGAATTTATTGATTATAACAGAATAAGTGTGAATTTTTAATAAATGGAAGAATTATTCTATTTTAAAATGGTCACGCGGCTTTTGGGTCACCCTGTATAAATCTCCCGTTTTTTTAGAAACAACCAATTAACCCTTCGGTGAGAACATGATTCTTTTCCCGCTACGTGAGAACATCTGCCTGGAAGGCAGATATAGATGGATTACCTCTTTCCCAGGTATTCTTAACTAGAAATTCAGAGGGTATTTGTGGTTTGTTACATTTCATGGTAGCCACAATCGTCAAGGCACTTCTCCTTAATCCTTGACCAGCTTCTGTTGAACAGAACCAATTATCACAGGTTATATTACGGTTCGTTTTGTAGATGCATTTAGTTAGTCGAACGAGTGATTGGGTTGGGATTTTTAATTTTTGTTCTGATTAGTCTAATTTTTACCTGAACCATAGAAGGCTGGCCGTCACGAATCACCCTTCCACATTGAAGACAAGATGTTGACGAAAGCATGTGTAGACTCACAGTATCCAAGGTCGAAGGGTGGGGTGTATATATATATATATATATATGAATTATAAGTTACCCTTGGTTATACTTTGTACCCTTGGTACGCACTGGACGATTTCCTAGGAGTAAATTTCATTTAAAATGTGTGTGTGTGTGTGTGTGTGTGTGTGTTGTGTGTGTATAGGGGTGTGTGGATGTGAAATGTGTGCGTGTATGACTTTGAGAACATAGAACTTTATGGGAAAACAGAAAGTTTTGCCCAAAAATTTTGAAACAAAACATTGCACAGGCATGGTGAAATAAAAAGCCCTTTATTAACTTATTTATGTAGTTAAGACATTTCTAGGCTATCAGAGTGATCTCTCTCCTATGCCTTCTTTTTGTAGGAAACAAATATGTATTTTGTCCAAGTATAACTAATTGCTATTTAAAGAATCTTTTAAGTAGTTTATATTTTCATGTAAACAAGCAATATCTCTTCCCAGTATCTACATAAAATGAAGATGGATTCAAAATATTTTCTCATAATGCTCCAAAAATTCCCAGGCGATATTTATATTTACATTTTAACAACATTAAAATCAGCTAAATATCCCCCCTTAATACCCTATTTGGTATTCAAAAGATTCCATAACTCAAGCCATCTTCATCACCACCGTAACAACCTTACCGTGTCATCCAGTCATTGCTCTCGTTATTCTCCTACCGTAAAAGCGAAACATCTTTTAAGTGTCAACAACACCATCGGTTAACGCGAAAATATCTCTAAAAGGGGGTAAGTGATGGGACCCATCAGTTTAGACGCGGCCCAGCACTGATGACGACTCCTCTGCCGGAGTTTGTGTGTCATTTGCATGAAATTATGTCGCGTTCCCGTAAGATAGACATCCGAGACGTGGTTTAATTTGGGAAAGAAAATCCAATATTTTCCCTCCCGGTCTAATGATGATGAGTCCTGCAGATGATTGTAGTCGCAGTTGCAAGTTGCAGTTATTAATCTAAATCTGAGAGGATGTTTGGAAATACGGCCGCATTGATTGGATCGGGATCAATAAGGCTTAAGTATGGAATAGGTTACGGTTATTAGGGAATGAATGGAAGTTGTCCACTCAGGTGCTTTGCTTGCATTTTAAAGCATGTCTTGCTTCGGGGTTAATGTCTCACGACAAAGAGTAAAAGGAAAATAAACATATAATAAAACAAATGTTGATATTATTCCTAAGACTTTTTTTTTCGATTATGATTTTATATTTTGTACAACTGAAGTTTTAAAGATGCAGTATGTAATAACATACTGCATATATACAGTGCGCACGCTGACACAATAAATACAAAGTATACAGTGCGCACGCAGACACATTATTGATAAATAATCTCTACATATACATCAGTTCCTTAACTGACTGACATATAACACACAGACTAAACCGCTGGACCTAAGGGGCTGAAATTTTGCATGGCGATTCCTCTTATAGTGTAGGGGTGCATTAAGAAAAAATTTTAAAAAATTCTTCTTAGATTTTTTTAAATTAAATTTTTAAGCTTTTTTTGTAACGTTTTTAAAGTTTGCATTTAAAATAATAATCTGAGAGTTATAAAATTTATATCAAGATAAAGATCATAAAAATTCCTTTAAAATGAAGTCTTTTTCGAATCTTTACCTCCCTTTTCTGATTTTTGGGGATTTTTTTAAAGACTTATGTCTATAATTTAATTTATTAAATGCTGATCACGTGGTTTCTTTTCTTTTTGTGATACTTTAAACTAATTTTGTGCCACGTGCATAGCAACAAAATAAATTGACAAAAAATATGAAAATACGGTAAAAGATGAAATGTAATCACTAGACCCATTGAGATGGAAGTCTAAAAACTTAATTCAAATTAGTATGTTTTATGGATCTTAAACATACAAATTAATTGCATACATTGACCGTTGTATTTAATTTGAATGTACTCCGTACCGAAGTGATATAATATATCTATCTACCCCTGTCTCTCTCTCTTTATATATATATATATATATATATATATATACATATATATATATATATATATATATATATATATATATATATATATATATATATATATATATATATATATATATATATATAATGAATCTACTGGTCAGCACCTTCGACGATATTTGGAAAAGATGAACGGGCATTCAGCTTGCTGTGGCACTGAGGTTAACTTTTGCAGTCGGGCACGAGTAGCATCAAATTCAAACCAAATAATCCATTTGGTGGTAATAAATCGTTTATAAATATTGCGGCCATTTAATTTTCAAACACATTATAACAAATATAAAAGACTTAAAACTCTTTATATATTTACGCAGGGAGGAGAGATTCGCTAGCTCAATGCATATCTAATCTTAAGTGCGTAGCTCGATATCCTCACCAGGATAGAAAGGAAAAATTAGTTTTGTTTGCCCTCGTGACTCTGTGGTGCAATATATGACCGCAAGAGCCATGCGCCATATAGAAAAACGCAGGAGTTGTAATATAAAGGGAGAGACAATATTTAATGCAGAGAATCATTGGAATAGAATTAAAACTGGTGTGGAGTTATTATTACACACACACACACACACACACACACACATATATATATATATATATATATATATATAATACAGGGTGGTCATAAAGAAACTGTGCCGATATATGGACATCTAGCGGCTGTTCCGTTCAACCGATCGAGATGAGATTTCAGATATAGTTTATAGTTATTCAGATATAGTTTATAGTTATTCAGATATAGTTTATAGTCAGAGATTTATCTCGGGATTCTGTGAACGGCAACCAAGTGGCGCTCACAGTTACGGTTATAGTTACAGAAACTCGAAATTTTCAAGTGGCAACACCCATTTTTTCCCATCGCAAAATGCTCAACGCATGCAAAAACCCTAAAGAGCGTTAAACGGTACGTGTATCACGAAATACGGATACGTTATGCACGCACAAAAAACAGCTCTGCGAACGGCATACAAAAACGATATATGGACCTCTAGCGGCCATTCCGTTCAACCTACCGAGATGAGATTTCAGATATAGTTATTCAGATGTATAGTTATTCAGATCTTTTGACAAGCGCGAGATAGAGTCGTGATGTTGAATCATGTTTTAAAAATAATGTTAGACGCGTGGCGATTCCAGGGACAAACCAGTTGGCTAGTTCATTTATCCCTAGATCATAATTTGGAAAAGGGGGGCTGTACTTTATTGAGAGGAAACAAGGATAATTCAAAATATGCATTAGATTAAAAATGGTGGGGCGTTATTATTTCTTACACACACACACACACACACACACATATATATATATATATACATATATACATATATATATATATATACATATATATATATATATATATATATATATATATATATATATATATATATATATATATATATATATACATATATATATATATATACATATATATACATATATATATATATATATATATATATATATATATATATGTATATATATATATATATATATATATATATATATATATATATATATATATGTATAATATATAAACGTATAATATATATACGTTTATATCATAATAGGGTGGGGAACATGTTTAATGTGATAATTTAAAATGTTTTAAACACTAGTTATATATACTTATTTTTAATGACTCAAATTGTATTATATGGGTATAATATTGAATTAAGGAAATTTTATTTCACTGTCTTTGGGTTTGTGCTATACCTGTTTTATTGAATAACATTTATTTTTTATAATTCAAAACTGATGTGAAAAATTTTGGTTTTTATACTAGTTCCATTCAATACTTCATGTTTCATTATTTTAATGGTACAGCTATGCTTATCAGAATAAACGATGCATTTCTCAGGGCTGCACCTTGTCCTTAGCAGTTATATAAAATATTTATTGCAAGTATTTAACATGCTTGTATTGACTAATTTAACTGGGAGTGCTAGTATGTAAACATGGAACTTTGAGCGGCTAAAAGTAGCTATTGTTTGTAAAAGTATTTATAAATTATTCGACTCAGACAGACATATTTTAAAGCTGTAGCACCTTTTTATAAATGAATAAATAAATAAATAAATATAATATATATATATATATATATATATATATATATATATATATATATATATATATATATATATATATATATATATATATATATATATAGCTTACAAATGTTAATAGAGAATTTTAATAATTTTGGTAAAAAGCTAATTAAGAAAGAGTAAATAAAATTTAGGCGCTAAGCTGCTCACAAAATTTTTATTACATAATATTAGATAGTTGAAAAATAACAAACTATAGGGGGATGTTGTGACATAATAATACAGTAAATCCGGATATCAATATGGCAAAATAAAAAAGTACTAAATCAGAAAGGAAATGGAGGTGTTACAGTTGATGACTGGAGGGAGTTGTGACCTCCCATCACCGGTTAAACATGTTTTCTATCCGAACAACACTCCCGGTGGTCGGCTACAACACCAAAACCTTATAGATAAAAAAAGAGGGAAACAATTAAAGTGAGACAAACAAATTAAACCAGAGGTTATAATTTAAAAATATTAATTAAAATAACATCAATTAAGACGCTAATAAACTAAATAAATAAAAATAATAATAAAAATAAAAATAAACATAAAATACATCAATACATTTAAGGGCATACCACCTCACCAAGCCAGCATAACGACTCACCAACACACAGAATGTATATATATATATATATATATATATATATATATATATATATATGTGTGTGTGTGTGTGTGTGTGTGTATTGCCCTTGGCTTCTAAAAAGAGTATTTCATTTCTTCAATTATTTAAACACAGAAGTTCCTCTAAAAATAATTAATAGTGAAATTTAACCGGTGAAAAAGTTAATAAAAAGTAGATATATTTTAATTAAAACGTACATTTTTTATCGATGATAAATTACGTATCATTATAAGCTATTCATTTTTTAATGCATTTCAGATAAATAGTGAGGATTTTTTTAAAGGAATGTCAAAATCTAATTTATATCGGGCTGATGATCCCAAAGCATAATTTTTATACCAATTTTACTGCCAGTACTCATTACTAACATGCATAACTAGCAAGAGGTCCTGTCAAAAATGTCCTGATCGCATTACTCTTTTTTTCCTTCTGCATCATAGCTAAATATTCTAATAATCATTTCCTAAAGCCCATTAATATGAGAATTTTATGCCATTTTAACTTCGTAATGGCTTCGGAGCAATCTAGCAGTGGTTTTCAAATCGGTTTGGAAACTTTAATACTTCGAAGTCAAATTTAATGGCTGATAGCATATTAAGAAAATTCCGAATGTTGAAATCTGACTCTGAAATAATTAACGTAGCTAATATCTCAATTAACTTGACATCGCTGAAAGAAATGTAAACGATAGTAGGACTTTTTAATGCTTCATAATTTTAAGCCCATTTATGCGTATGTTTCGGAAGTAATTAATCGGGGAACAGAAATCAATTAATGAGTCTAAATGGAAATGAATAAATATTTTGAATCAGGATTTGATATTTGTGTGGGCCGTTCTTGTGAGCGTAGGAGGAATACGTTTCTAATGATAAACGCAGATGAATATAAAGAAACATTTATTGTAAATATTTAAAATCCTAGTATTGAGTCGTTTCACTGGAAGTTTTATTGTAGTTAGTAAATATGAAATTTTGAAGAAATTATGGAAAGTTAATATTATACGAAAGTAATTATGGAGAGTAACTATTATATAGAAGTACATATCGAAAGTAACTATTGTTTTCCAATATGATTATAAGTTTTGTACTCAGACAAACATATTTTAAAGCAATACCTCCTCTTGATTAAAAAAAAATATACAGTACTGAAATACTGAAACTGAAAGTTCCTATTTTACTCAAATTAGAGTTGTACTGTAGTTCGCATAGTATTTATAACTAGCATTATCTAAATGCGCGCGTGCGTGTGTAGATGCAAGGGTATGTGTGTTAGCATAGTAAGTAAATATCCACGTCTTTTCAAATGGATTTTTAATATATATATTGAAATCCATATATATATATAATATATATATATAATATATATATATATATATATATATATACATATATATACATATATATATATATATATATATACATATATATACATATATATATATACATATATATATATACATATATATATATATATATATATATATATATATATATATATATATATATATATATATATATACATATATTTATATATATATATATATATATGTGTGTATGTATGTGTGTGTGTGTGTGTGTGTGTGCTATGCTATTCTAGAACTTCCGCCAATAAAGCATTCATTGGCAATTAATATTTTTCCACTGACAGAGTCTTTATGTTACAAAAAACCTTAATTAAAACCCTGTAAAAACAAAAGAATAAATTTACCATAACGAAGATTATAGATCATTTTAGAAAAATCTATATACTTATAACTAGGGAAATGTTTTTAAAAAGATTTTGAAAACTTAATTTTCGAACAATTCATTCGATATGGATTCCTTTCTGCATATCCCTTAAAAGGCTATCTTTCAGAGATAGCTGCAAAAGATCATATTTCAACGATGTGCAATGTCCTGGAATAATAGAAGAACATTAACTTGCTGAAAAATCCTTCATCCTTTTCCATCGTTCTGTGTCTCGAATATACTTTTGTTTCTTTTTTTTTTTCATTCATTTCGTTTACGTTTTTACTTATTTTCTTTATTTTCAGGAAAGATGAAAGATCGTTCCGGAAATGGGAACAATCGCCAAAAGCAATCGAATTTTTCGCCGACGCTCTTTGGCAACGCAGAGAGAAAAAAAAAGGAATCACATCGAATGATACACGAATTCCTGGAATGAGTCTCGTTCTTTTAGACCTGGTTGTGCTTTAAACATTTTTATTACAGTCTGGAACATCAATGCAAAAAGGAAATGAGTAAATTTGTTTTATAGTTGATTTATTTGGATGAAAAATTATATTTAAGTAAATGGATTATTAGTTGTATCACAGAGTTTAAATCGTTTGAAAGATATGGATGGACGTTATGTAAAGACACGAGAAGAGCTACCCCACGTTTAAACTGAATCTCATGGGTCATGTGTACCAGTTCATTTGTTAAAAATGAGTTATTGGGGGTATTTTGTTTTGTGAAATTGGAGGAAAATTTTTAAAGTGTTCTCTTCCCTATCGGTGTTGGAATCGTATATTTCGAATAGGGAAAAATCATTCATTTTTAGATAATTTATTTTGAAACATACAGAACAGGAAATGTGTAATTGGTGAACATTGGTTCTAATGGTGAAAAATGCATTTCCTTCCATCACTCGTTTGTAAACATCAATGCATTCAATTTTTGTAATAAAGAATGAATTTACGAGATAAGAAACAGATTTTGGAAAATTGCATCTTTTCATAAGCCGGGTTTCGATCTCAAAAATATAAACATTTTTACATGAATTTAGCCATTTCATATTCTTTTTCTCCTACGCATATGGTATTTGTATAGGAATAACACGGAACGAACTTGCTGTTTTAAAGTGGAGAGTATTGTGCATAGATAAATTAATTAATTACTTGGATTACAAATTTGGAGAAAATGGTAAAAACATTTTGCAGTTTTAAACTCTTTTAAATTTAAGCGAAGTTCGTAAAAATGAAAATTAATTTTAATCTGTCAGTTTTAAATTACACACAGATTTGTTTATGATGGGAATAGTTATTGGTATTAAATGCGTTTAAATTTAGTTAATGAGAAAATATGCGTTCCTCATGTTATCTAAAGTTTAGAGTCATTATAAAAACAAATGAAGTATGTATTGTGAAATAAAACCTATGTACTAAAACAAAACTATTGTATCAGCCTTTTGAAAATAACATTATCACAGTTCATATAATTGAAATAAGTCCCCATCTGTCAGCTACGTTAATTTTTGATTTCTGGCAAATACTCAACAGTATTCAGCCATATGATAACTCCAAATTGAATGATAAATTCAACCTTGCATGTATATTTTTTATCCTTATTCCAGTTTTTGATTTAATTTATCTCCATTAACCCTTTGAAGGGCGCCGTTTGCACAGTGCAAGCGCCTAAATGAAGTCTTTTTTCCCCCTTGCATTCAATTTATTCCAGTTAAATGAGCAGAATATGGTTAGTACTGTCGTCTGTTAACAGTTTAAAGAAGTAACAAAAATTTGAAACCTTTAATTGGAAAAAAATTTAAGATTCTTTAGGTTAAAAACAATGGGGAAAAATTCGGCACCGTACAAACAGTGGAGGCTGTTGCCTCTCAAAGAGTTAACGAGAACATTTACCGCCCCCCCCCCCTTTTTAAGAAAAAATAAAATAAATGCACCATTGATCACTGTTATACAATATCAAGGATATTAAAACAAAAGCGATTGGACAAATCACGATGATAAATGATAAATGTATAACATAAATTTAGAACTGCGTTGTACGGAGATACTAGCAATGTAACATTTGCATCGACAGTGAGATGCACGTAAAGTCATCGAAAACTCACTCGTCTTATCAGTTCCCCAAATCATGTTCCACAGTGCAATAAACGCGCAGCATCCAGATCACACACGTATTTACTTATAATTCAATTAGAGGGAGGAGACGGGCATTACGGATGCACTCTCCACTTAGTTTTACAGCGTTTAATCCGAACTTGAACGCAAATTTCCCTGCGCGAGAACACGGCATCTGACAAAGACATCTACATCCACGCTCAACTTGACTGTCGCTCCAGCGAACCGAAAGGTGCATCAATAACATTCTAATTCGGCGACGTCGGGACCATTGGCGGGCAATGTCATCGCCTACCCATTAGCGATAGCAGACCATTAATCATGGCTCGGCGTGTCGTTCGTTAACAAAAGTGTGTATGATAAAAATCTCCCTGCTCTCGTTCGGTGTGAAGATGCCAAGGGTAGATAGTCACTTTTCGGTCGAAGAATATTCCCGATACTGGGAAAAGACACAACGCGAGTAACGTTCATTAGAAGAATTGAAGCAATAACTTTATATAAAGCACTACCGTTTTCTCTGGCGGGATTTCGAGAGCTTCGCCATTACAGTATTGCTTTATATGTGAAAATGTTTCTTTGCAAGGAAAGTACTAAACAGATTAATTCTATAATCTTGAACGGTATCTTCCGGGCATTACATATATAACTGGTAATGAGTATAAAAGGGAATTAAGGGATTACTTTGCCTAATTCTACTTATACTGAATAAACGTTAAGTTCTGTAAGGACACTCTTAATAAAATGAAGTTTAGATAAAAATTTAATGCTGTACATGATGGCCTCTAAAAAGAGGGGGGTTATTTAAAGTTCTTATTAAAGGGTCTGTGTTTAACTTATAGGTATCTATGTCACTTTTCGGTCGAAAAATATTGCCGATACTGGGAAAAGACACAACGCAAGTAACGTTCATTAGGAGAATTGAAGCAATAACTTTATATAAAGCACTACCGTTTTCTCTGGCGGGATTTCGAAAGCTTCGCCATTACAGCATTACTTTATATGTGAAAATGTGTCTTTTCAAGGATGGCACTGAAAAGATTAATTCTATAATCTTGAACAGTATCATCCGAGCATTAGATATATAACTGGTAATGAGTATAAAATGGAATTAAGGGATTACTTTGCTTAATTCTACTTATTTTGGATAAACGTTAAGTTCTATAAGAAAACTCAATAAAATGAAGTTCAGATAAATATCTATTGCGGTACATGAATGCCTCTTGAAAAAAAAGAGGTTATTTAATGTTCATATTAAAGGGTATGTGTTTTACTTAAAGGTATGTGTGTTACTTTTCTGTCGAAAAATACTGCCAATCCTGGGAAAAGACACAGCGCAAGTAACATTCATTAGGAGAATTGAAGCAATAACTGCATATACAGCACTACCTTTTACTCTGGCGGGATTTCGAAAGCTTCACCATTACAGTATTACTTTAAATATTAAGATGTGTCTTTACAAGTTAGGCACTGAAAAGAGCCGAATTTTCTATATCTTGAATGATATCATCCAGGCACTACACATATAACTGGTAATGAGTATAAAAGGGAATCGAGGGATTATTTTGCCTAATTCTACTTATTCTGGATAAGCGTTAAGTTCTGTAAGGACACTCTTAATAAAATTAAGTTCCGATAAATATTTATTGCGGTACATGAAGGCCTCTTGAAAACAAAAGGGGTTATTTACTGTTCATATTAAATGGTATGTGTTTGGAAAATGAAGTGAGTATCGATTCCTAGTCTATGTAAAGCAACGGGTTGTTAGAATGGCTCCGGTCATCTTTTGGAACTCGAGGGCTACGCTACAAGATTATCGAAAGCACCTGCTGAACTGAAAGCAGGGGTACATTCATGGATTACTGGACTTATTCATACATCTCTATCACATCCCAAATCGCATCATTTTAGTGCTCTTTTATCAGAGCTTTAAAAGACCTGATTCATAAAGCGTATATGAATCAGGTCGTAAATATGCATTTAACCTGATATTGTATCAAGCATAATGTAGCAGTTAACAAAAGATGCAAATAGCTGTATTTTTTTAACTACAGAGGAAGCATTATATATATATAAATATATATTGCTTCCACACTGCTACAAAAGTAGATAACACTGTTAGTAAATATTGCGTATACAAAATATTTCAGTTTTCTATAAACTCTCAATGCATATTAAAAACTATGTAGAGTGTTTTCAAAAGTATCATCTAAAATATGATATCTTTGTTAACCTACCACTTTAAAAAATGCCCAAGGAACCTTATTAAGAATCTTCATTGGTTAAGTTAATACTAAATCGTTAAATGCTTTTTGACAGACCTATATTTTATAATTTTTCTAAAATTATATGCAGAGTGAAATCATATAAAATATCACTTTGCATTAGTATGAAGTAAGGTGGGGGGGGGGAGATTGATATGAAATAGCAATCACCATAATGCAAAAAAACGAGATATGAGTATGGGGCAGTTCCTTAGAAAAATATTTTCAAATATTAAGTATTGGGATTAAATACTGATTGATAAAAGTTGATTTGAGTAAACTTTGGAAGCATTTTGAAACGCACTTTGTCAAAGAATGTATTAAAGGAAAGGTTGGTATAAAATAGCACTTACCACAATGCATACGCCAGATAATATTTAATAGGAGTTAATATACAATAAGACAGTTATTTATAAAAATCCCATATAAGAGCAAACATATTACAAAATATTTTTCACCCTCAGCAATATAAAATAAACTTGATGGCATACGTATTGCAGGTCGTAAAATTTAACATTATCATATTTAACACGCGGCTTAAAATTTGATGCATGCCTATGTACACAGTTTTAAACTAGAAATCTTTGTTTCCATCTTAGGAGATAAATTGCTTCAAGCCTCAAGTTTTAATTCACAGAAGTTTCCAGGAGAAAGCACATACAAATTACTTCATGTCCTTCCACTAATTAATATTTATTAGAGAAAGTGACGTCTTCTCGAGGAGTGTATTGACGTTAACAGCCCTAAAATAAACTGAGTATTCAAGCCACCGGCGAACGCTAATGCCTAGAGCATTAGCTAGTTTTACTTTATTACTCCGCGTATAACAATCATGGCTTAAATACTACAATGTTTCACTTGTTTCTGCATTCTATTTATCAGACTGAACAATGCCATGACAAATCTCCAAGTTACAAGAGATATCTCCAATCAATGCCTCTATATCCTCTACAATCAGTCTGGCTTCTCTAATCAATGTTTGTTCTACCCACTCGGCACAGTTGGTTCCAGCGGAAGAATCCTCATCTAAACGGTGGAAGCGGAGGGCCAATTAAACACAGTAAGAGGAGCAAATGGGGCTCGACTCAAGGAGGAGAAATTTTATTAAGTTAGAGTTCTGGTCTTCCCCGAGGAACAATAATTACTCTTTATTTGGGTCAAAGCAAATACATATTTGATTGCAGCGGGAGAGATAATTTATAATCTGCAGAAAAGTTTTGAATGGAATTAGCTCGGTAGATATGAAAATATCAGCAACAGTCCGCGGTTTTTGCAGCTAGGTGCAAAGCTGAGTTCATACTTGAATCAGCATAAAGTTTTTATAAAAAAAGTTTTCAAATAAATTTTGCCAGATGTTATCATTATAATGATAAATAAATTGACATTTTATATTAGTTCTCTTTTCTAAATTTTAAAGAGTCCCATGGCAAAATCCTAACTACCCGACAATCTTGGCATGCCTATGATTAACATTATTGATTAAGGGGATGGTGAACTTACAAATTACCAAAAATAAAAAAAAAAATTAATTTTTTTTGGGTACAAATATTTTTAAAATATGCAAATATTGGATTAAAATGCATTTAAAATATGTAATGAAAAGAAAAATGAAAACTTTTCATTTTTCTTTGACATTTGTCAAAGAAAAATGACCCCAAGTCATTGAGTCTTTCAATGACTTGGGGGCTTTAGAAAAGTAAATATTAAAGATAGGTGAAAATATTATCTTTAAATGGTTTTTCCTCAAAATGAGTTATTTCCAGATTGCTCCTTGAGTCATAATTTTTGACGAAATTTTATAAAATTATAAAAAGACTCCTCTAATACATTGAAATAAAGTTATGTATCCATTTCAGGTTATCAAAGTTTAACTTAAGTGTAGAAAAGTACAAAAATTTCACGAAAATTCAGAGTACAAGAATAAAAATATTTCCTAAAAATTAACTATTCAACGAAAGCACAAAGTAATTCATAAATCTGTTCAAAATGTATTTATAAGCAGTATAAATGCAAAATTAAGGAGGGAAGTTAAAAATTAGATCGCAAGGAGCATTTTAAAAACATAATAAAAATTTCAATTCTTAAAATATTTAAAAAAATTTAAAATAAATTTTTTTTAATTTAAAAATTTCAATTTTTAAAATTAAAAAATATTTATAAAATTTTATATGATGTTTGATACAGTTATACTTTAATGAATATATGTGCAAAATTTCATATCTCTGAGGTTAAAAATTTCAAAAATCGCTTTGTAATGTCCACCAACCCCTTAAATACTTAGAATCAATGAGCGCTAAATAAATACTTCAACCTATTTGCAAGAAAAAGTTAAATTGAATTACACTTTTAAATATGTATCTGTAATTGAAAATTATTTTTTATTTGGTTTCATATCCTGGGATATGAAATGGTGGCTTCAAAACTTCCTTAAATTAACGTTCATATAAATAATTTCAATTTATCTGTCAACTATTTTTCTATTGAGAAATTCTTCCAGTCAGCCAACTTGTATAAATAATTATTTACTACTAGTTGGTTCCAGTCAAAACATCATGACTGGATGATAGTAAATAAATGTACTAATACACAAATTATACTCAACACATCATTGCCAAATGTTGAAAATATATAATACTCTCTTTTTAATAATTCACTCCTATGCGACCCCGACCTTAGTAAGTATCTAAAGCCAGATTAAAACATGTCACTGAGATGCACAGAGAGCAATTTTTAATTCTAAATTATCGCTAATTAATAGAAAATGCGGTTACAAAAACCAAATTTTACACATCTATAGATTAAAATCCACTGTTTAAGACCAAAAGAAAGTAAATCGATAAATTAGTTTGTGAGGTATTGAATCAAAATTAACCTCCCTGGTTTAAATAAATCGCCATTTGAAAAAGAAGCACCTTACGCAAATGAGCGCAGCTTTTCTACTAGACGGAAATCCCCGTGGGTAGCATACAATCTTGACAGTGAGAGGTAAGACACTATGAGGCGAGGTCGGACGGAGGTGAGCGGCGAACGAAAAACAATTGGAGTGAAGATCAATTTGCCGTACAGAAGCCGGACATTACCAAGTTTACCGAAGGAGTTTTGAAGCTAGCTATCGTTCCAGCGACCTGGTGGTAAAGGGAAGACAGAAAGGTTAGTGTGCCGTATGTATAAGCAGTGGCGTGGCTGAATTCTGGTAAGGTTTCGTAATATAACTACTGGGATTAACACATGCGATGAATAATTCCCCGTTGCCTTATAGCAATTGAGTACGGTATTTATGTAGTCTAATTGTGTTGTAATAAATAGTTTAGTATAGAAAAGCTCATCGGATTTTATTAATGGTGAGTTCATTGTTTAGTATATACATTACCTTAAGGGTAAAGGAAACAGTGAACTTCACAAGTTTTCTCTCACGGACTGCCCAAAGATTAGGCTTAACAACTTAAATATATAGATAATATATTTTATGTATGTTTAAGAAAATAAATTGAAATATATTTGCCGTGCAGCATTTACACAAATTGCAGCATGGATAGGCTTTTGTCGTACTTATTTTTCCAACCAGGATTAACACCAGTAATGGCAAAAAGCTTACAAAAAAATTTACAGTCTGCAGGTTAGTTTCAGAAGGTTTTTAAAAAGTGACATCATTAGATATTGTAAAAAAATATATTCATTTCCTTTTGCTCTAGTTTTATGAAACAAATAGTAGTTAAACAAAGGAATGTCATTTATAATTTCAAATTATTAGAGGCAAGTTTTTGAAAAAAAAAGTGCACAGTAATTGAAAATAACGATAAATGGAGGAAGTTTTGTGCACCATTTTTTTTGCATCAGAAATAACTAAAAAAGCAAAATTCCCCAAAAGTTTAAATCTTTTTTGAAACCAAAACATCATTTAAATATCTCCAAATAGCTTTTAAACGTTTATTTCAGTACTGCACAAAAGTATGCCGGCTTTGGAGAAAAAAGCACTATTACAAGATGCGTGATCTCGAAAAGTGCATTTTCTTTTATTACTTAATATCAGCATTTTTTTTTGTAAAAAAATAATGCTCAGACAATAAACTGACTTATTTTTTCTCCCTCTGCAATTAGGGATCTTAAAAATCCCGAGTTCCATGCTGACTTCCCTCAATGTTTCGATAGCATCACAATCACTCAAGCTATTCTTATCATTTCTTTCTTCTATTTTTGAAGCACTAAGATGGTCTTCAAGAATGCAGTTCTTTTATTCTAAATGGAGGCTAAGAAGCAATTACATACAGCAGTAAAGATAGCAAATGAAGCTCTGTTAAAGAAAGAGTGTTTTATTAAGTTAAAGCGCTGAACAGAAGAAAATATCGTGATTACTCTTTAAATGCGTTAAACAAATTTGATTATCGCGATAAGAAAAATTGCTCTCCTAACGGTTGTGAAAAAAAGATAAGAGAATTTAGACTGACTTATGCGTTTCAGTTCCATTTCGAATTCATCGGTAAACGTTTAAAAGAGATTAAAATTCTTTAAATTCTTTCTTTTTTTTTCTTTTTGAATTTCATTTTGAAATGAAGCGTTTTTGGCAAAAATGAGCATGCAGAAGCACTTGCCCGTGAGTGATTAAATTTAATATCTTACCCTACATGTAAAATAAATTTAAGATAATATGAATTTTTAAATCGAAAATACACTATAGGTATCCTTTAATTCCATCAAAATTATTTTAAATTTGCTGTGGAATGTGAAAGAAGTAGTTTGAAATGCATAATGTGCATTTTGAATTTTGTTTTGCTGCAGCTGAGCAAAACAACGATTACGGATACTCATTTTTGGAAAGTGAGAATTTTTGAGAGAATTCTAGTCACATGTTTTCAGTCGGAATATAGTCTAGAGGATGATCACCATACACTTCCGGAAATCAATATTAATCTCTGGTGTTTTTGCATAAAAAATGAATAAAAATTTTTCTTTTCCTTAATAGTGAGTGTTTCTGACCAAATTTTCTAACAGCATCAACTCTTGTTAGATATTTTTTCCTCCTTGAATTATCCTGGTACTGTCATTTATGTCGATTTTTCACCAGTCCTATATTTACGTCATAGTTTATAGCACCATGATGTAACCCTAAAGGTGTATAAAGAATTCTAGTAAGAAATGAGTGGTCGAATCAGGATCTTGAAGAATAGGTAATTGTTGATTGTTACTTGGAGATCGCATCCGTCGATGTATTGTATGTAATTCGATAATCAGTTGACGTCGATATGGCTGAATATATAGAGCTCTTAGAGCGCCAAGTAATTATTTCCACCACACGATCTAGATTTTGTTATATGTGTAGGTACTTTGTGTATAGATATTTTTTTATCTCTAACGGCAAAGCAAAAGAGATTACAAAGGAGCGATGAAATAAAAACAGAAGACCGAAGTCATTACCCTAGGAGCGTTCTTGCTTCCCAATATCTCGATACCTCAATAGATCCGCGAAGAGCTCCACGTCGGAGATAGTGGTCCCTTTCCATTACTTCTCCAGAATAGCATAGTGGACAAAAAGACTCAGTTGAAATGACTATGTGGTGCAAATGGGCGGCGAGGCAATCGTATCCCGTAGACAGACGGAAGGCCGCAACTGCATCACACCTTGGTTTAAGAGGTATAAAAGTAGGGCTTACCCCCCTCCACCTTTTCAAAGCTGTGCGAGTCTGAAGATCCCTCAAGAAATTAGATGTAAATAAATTTTTCAGAAACAGTTTAATCTTCCATTAGGAAGTAGCTTTATTTGGATGTTATAGTAAGTTGGCACCTCTTTTTGTAAGGAAGTCCGCTTGTTCATTACCCCAAAGACCACAATGACCAGGCACCCATTGAAGAACGATTCGTTTTCACTTTAGGGTTAGAGTTCTCAGACGTTCTTGGCACTGGGAAATCTCAGGTGTCAAGGGACTTCAACAGATCTAATTCTTTGGAGGGCTGCTTGAGAGTCTGAGAGGAGGACTGCATTTTCAAATTTTTGATGGATAGCTAGTAATTGCTTTAAGGCTATACGCATGGCCACCTCTTCACCATCAAAGGACATACCGATATAGCCCACAAGGGCGTAAAAAGAAAATAGTTCCGAAAAGACACCAGATCCAACACCAAAGGGGCAGTTAAATTCATAACCATCAGTAAAAATTTGCTGCCAATCAGTAGCTGGATATCTGGCCGCAGTGGTCTCCAGGGCAAGACTTCTTAGGATACTTGGTACTTGTGTATAGTTATCAAATTATGAATTTTTAACTGTACCTGACGATTCAACACTTATTTATTGAATGATTAAAGAAAGTCACTGAGCTTTCTTAAGCATTAGTAATTTGGTTCGCAGGGTAGGAACCGAATGCCAAGGAGGAAATCCTTGAGGCAAGATTTTGCGCATTTGAATCACTAGGTAGCTATCATATGTTTCTAGCTGTTCGAAATCGGCTTCAAGCTGAACCCAGATAAATTTATTCTTCTCATTGCTCAAAATGTTTGTACCTCTTCATACCAACAGTACAGCTTTTTGGACATAAATAGGATATATTAGTCCAAATATGTAGGCTAATATAGCCCGAATATGTCCGAATATGTCCGAATATGTAGCGTCATGAAAATAAATATTAACAATTCTACGTAAAGGGGGAAATTGTTACACCTATAATATAGTACGATACTTATGATAGATGCTATTACATTGAAATTTTTTTACGTTGGCTGAAAAACTAATATTAATAATTCATAAAATAATTGTTAATATTAATATTAATTATTAATAGTAATATTAATATTAATAATAATTATTATTAATTAAAATTTATCAGAAAATTTTTATATTGGCTAAGATTTTTTAAAATTTATACGATAATCATATTTTAAAAAAATCATTAAAATAAATATGAACGGCTATACTAACAAATCTACGTAGAGGTTGGAACTGTTACACTAACAAAAATGACACTGCATTAGGTTTATACTCATCATTAAAAAATGTTCCGGTATATTTTACCTTACTATAGACAGAATCTTTCATGATACTTTCTTATGTTAAACTTTTTTATTGTCTATTGAAATATACAAAAGGAGAAAACAACAGTTTTGATGCAGATCAAATTAGTAAATACTCTGTAATGGAATTATCACTCTAAGTAGGTTATCTACAAAAGTTAATTACCATCTTTACTAATTTAGCGTATGGCGAATCAAAAACATAATATACATATCGTTTACTTCGATGAGTATGTATAAATACGATCTTTAGGGAATTCATAATATAAACTAATTTATTATGCATTCAGTTTTTGCCTGTATAATCCATGAGTGTTACTTATTTCATCGGGATTTTGGTTTCTGCTAAACAACATTCACTAGCATTGCACTAATCTAATTACAAATTTTATTTTCCTTTCCAGAGTACGCGAATAATTCATCGAATACTGCATGTTTTTGTCATGTATTATGGGCAATATTGACAGGATCGTCTAGTGATATTAATATGGCTTAAAATTAGTATATGCGGCATATGATAACAGCCAATTATCGCTTCCTGTATATAATGATATTCCCTGTAAAAGGGATATAGCCTCTCTAAGAGATATTAATACAATGTGATTATGCAGTAGGCACTATAATGAGCGAGGGGTTATGATTAGTAAAATTAACTGTCGGGACAACATTCATTTGTTTGTAACAATTACAGAGCACAATGCCTTGGAATTGTTGCGCTGTCATATTATACAACATATGCATACGTAGAGGTGGAATTGTTACAATAACAAAAGTAATATGATACTTAGGATAGATGTTATTACATAGAATTTTTTTATTGGCTGAAAAATTAATATTAATAATTTATAAAAATAATTATTAATAGTAATATTAATAGTAATAATAATAGTAATTATATATATTAATATTAATTATATAAAATTTTAATTGGTCAGAAAATTATTATATTGGATAACATTTTTTAAAAATTCATGCGATAATCATACTTAAAAAAATTCAAGAAAATAAATATTAACAATTCTACGTAGAGGTGAAATATTAACAATTCTACGTAGAGGGGGAAATTGTTACACTAACAAAAATAATACGATACTTAGGATAGATGCTATTACATAGGAATTTTTTTTATATATTGGCTGAAAAACTAACGTTAATAATTTATAAAAAAAATTATTAATACTAATATTAATATTTATTATTAGTATTATTATTATTATTAATTTAAATTGGTCAGAAAATTATTATATTAGCTAAGCTTTATTTAAATTCATACGATAATCATATTTAAAAAAATTCGTGAAAATAAATATAAACTGCTATATTAACAATTCTACGTACAGGTGGGAATTGTTACACTAACAAAAACAATACCATACTTAGGATAGATGGTATTTCATAGAATTTTTTTATATTGGCTGAAAAACTAATACTAATAATTTACAAAATAATTATCAATATAAACATTAATAATGATACTAATTATTAATAATAATTGCAGTAATAATAATTATTGTTATTAATAATTTAAATTAGTCAGAAATTTTTTATATTGGCTAAGATTTCTTTTAAATTCATGCGATAATCATATTTAAAAGAAATTAATGAAAATCAATATAAACGACAATATTAAAACAATTCTACATAGAGTTGGGAAATGAACATTAGAAAAAATAGTACGATACTTAGAATAGATGTTATTGCAAAGAATTTATTTATATTGGCTGAAAAACTAATATTAATAATTTATAAAAATAATTATTAATTTAATATTAATATTCACAGTAATTATTAATAGTAATATCAATATTAATAATTATTATTCATAATTTAAATTGGTCAGAAAAATTTTACATTGGCTAAACTTTTTTTAAATTCATACAATAATCACATTTAAAAAAAATTCATGAAAAAAAATATAAACGGCTATATTACAAATTCTACGTAGAGGTGAGAATTGTTACACTAAGAAAAATAATACCATACTTAGGATAGATGCTATTACATGGAATTTTTTTATATTGGCTGAAAAAGTACATTTATAATTCATAAAAATAATTATCAATATAAACATCAATAGTAATAGTAATAATGATTATTAATATTAATAGCAATATTAATAGTGATATTAATAATAATTATTAATAATTTAAATTGGTCGAAAGTTTTTAATATTGGCTAAGATGTTTTTAAATTAATCTTACATTCATTAAAATGAATATAAACGACTATATTCACAATTCTACGTAGAAGTTGGAAATGTTACACTAGCAAAAATAATACGATACTTAGGATAAATGTTATTACAAAGGCAATTTTTAATTGGCATTTTATATTGATATTTTCATATTGGCTGAAAAATTAATATCAATAATTTATAAAAATAATTTTTAATCTTAATATTTTTAATTATTATTTAAAATTTAAATTAGTCAGAAATTTTTTATATTGGGTAAGATTTTTTAAAAAATTAATGCGATAATCCTTTTTAAATGAAATTCTTGAAAATAAATATAAAGTGCTATATTAGCAATTCTGCAGAAAATGGATCTAATTCATAATCCTTTAATTCCAGCTTACGTTGTTTAATCAACTTGTCAAAACATAAAATTATTTTATCTTTGCCAGACTTTTGCTTTTATAAGTTACCTCATTAATATTCTATTAATATTGATATTTTTAATTATGGGAGTAATTTTAAATTCCCTTTATTTCTTGCATGCACTTTAGCATTAATTCCTGAACGTAAGGGGAAAATGTGAAGAAAGAGGATTAGACTCCATGCGCGGGGTGCTTTTAAAACTATCCATTCGTTTTAAGGACACAGAATTTACTCTTCATAAAGAAGAATAAGTGTTTGTCGTAAACAACCTGCTGCGGAATGAATTATTAAAATGTTTAAAAAGTTTTAGTAGTTAAGTGAAACATTTTGTTAATTTAGTATAATACTAGGGGTTGCGAACTGCGAGCTAACGAGCCACATTCAGCTCTTTATCGCTTTCTTTGCAGCACTTTTCACTCTTTTTTGCGGTTCTTGTTTTCAATGATGAATTTTTCAAATAATTTATACAAGTATGTCTTATAAATTGCTTTCAGAATATTCTTAGTAAGTTTTTTTTTTATTTCGTAACTTTTTATTTAGTTAGAAGAAAATATTTATAAAACGGGAGATATTTTAGGGGTCAGTTACCTTTTAAAAGCTAAGAGACTCAGCAAAGATAGCGATATTGCAATGATCTGTATTTATGGGAATAATTTATTCAGGAATATGAAAATTTTACTGTGAGTAAAAAATACTTTTTTCTTTATAAGTATTGCTTTCAAATTTTCTAGCTTGAAAATAAATACTATTTTAATTTTTATACAAAATTTCAACCATTGTTTTTTTTTTAAAGTTATGTCATTGCGCGCAAACTTTCTTTCTTATATTAATGAATATACATATTTTTTTATTTTAAAATTAAGTTAGATAATATATCTTTAAAATGACCAAATTTGAAATCAAAATTCTGCACAGAAATTTTTTTTTTAATTTTTACAATTTCAGGAATTATTTTCAGAAATTTTACTGCAATTAAAATTTTTATGGTAGGAATGACATAATAGTAATTTATTTTAATGATACATGTTCATTAAACCCGTATATAAAATTTCATGGTATTCTATTGTTAAGGGGATATCATGTGCGCAATGACATAACAAGGAAAAAACAACTTTTAAAATTTTAAACAATTTAAAAAATTTCTCTTCAAGCAAGAAAAATTGAGTGCCTTATTTAAAAAGAAGAAAGCGTGTTTAACTCACAGTAAATTTTTTGTATTTCTGAATAAATTGTTTTCGTAACTACTGAGGACTGAAAATATCGATATCTGTGTCGAGTCTCTTGGCCTTTAAAAGGTACCAGACCAATTTTAAAATTATTATTTCCAATTAAAGCGGTCTCATGGAGGAACATTCTTGGCCACAACACACATTAATAGGCAAAAGATAAGGATATTAAATCAATCCTCTTTCAATAAAGTTTTTACAAGATGTATTTCCAATATATTCAAAATAGTACCTGGTATAACTGATGCTGAAATGGACCCAATATAGAGGCAAGAAAATCAAACTCGGAAACATTTACTCCACAAATCAAGTGCATCGCCGCTAGAATTTTGTTAAACCCAAAATTAAACCCAAAATTAAAATTAGCGGCCCAAAATTAAAATTAGCGGCATTTCGAATAACCACTATTTCGGGGACAACTTCTTGCTGTGAATACTTGGACTATACATTTAGATTGATAAATAATAAACAGTGCTGAGTGTTGGCAAATCAACCTTTAATTAAGAACTGTGATAATTCAGTTACTAACTACGAACTTCAAATATTAACTATGAACAGCGATAATTCAATATAGGGCAGACTTGAATAATTTGGAAAAAATAATTAAAAGAAAAATAATTATTAAAGATAATAATTATTAAAGGGAACTAATTATAAATTAAGACGTATTAATTATTCTAACAATTGGAGAATGATATGTTTAATAAAGATATTAGAAAATACAATGTTCAAAATTTCTTCCGTTTCAAAAATAACCTTTTTTCTTTTCTTTTTTTTTGGCTAAGTATGCAGACATTCGATATTAGTTCTTAAGATTGTTTATCTTGGCCATCCCTGCAATGTACGATCAATGTACTTAGTTATAATTATACTCCGCAATTAACGTGTGATTCAAAATTGTGCTAGGGTAAAGTCTCATAATCCTATGGCTGAAAAATTAACCAAAAGTTAAATGAAATTCATTAAAAGTAATTTTTAACGCAATATCACATCTTACTAAGTGTATAAACCTTAAAAAAGAGTAATTACGATATTTTTATAAATGGGTTTGTGTGTTCGTATATTCCCTTTTTCAAAAATTTTTTAAGGTTAATATATAAATTATATTTAAATATAACTGATATCCGAAACGTAAAGAGCATCATAGTAATTTGAATTTCCCGAAACAGAAGGAAAACTCATCAAGTCGTTTTAACTATCTGGCAAGAAACCAAATGTTGTATACATGAAAATAAAAATGACTGAGTGGGACAAACAAGAAAAAAAATCAAGACTAAATATTCGAGCATTTTTTTTGATATTTTATAAAAAAAAAAAAGAAAATAGTTCATAACAGGCACTTTACATAAATTGTCAAAAGTGACATTGTCATTTGGCAGTTTTTCGACAACAGAAAAAAAGTCTTTGTTTTGCATTTTTCATATCTGATGAGTAAAAAAAATTGTATAAAAAGAAAATAGCAGAAACAAAAAATTTTGGGTTTGTTCTCTTTTTTTTAAAATGATTCTAGCTTAAAACAAAATTGTTTCTTTCTATTTTTAATTTTTCTCTTTTAAGATGTTTGTTAAAACCGTACGTTAAAGTTCAAAAATCAATGCCGATAATGCACGTCGAATTTTCCGCGTCACTGGGCCTGATTTAAATGCATGAAACATGAGCAAAGAAAAAAAAATAACACTTAATGAAATAAACAGCTGCTTTTGTTTGAATAAAAAGCAAATGCTGATAATCTAGAAATGATGATAAGAATTTTGTGTTATGACGTATTTAATTCGAAACGAATATATACGAAGGCAGTTAAATCAAGACCAAGGATTTTTTTTTCCTTTTAACATAGAAGTTTATTCTTCAAGAGAAACCTACCTATGATTCTTTTCAATGTAGTCACGATCGATTTGAATGCATTTATTCAATATTTTTTTCCATTTCCCGAATACGTGACACGAGCCATTCTTTAATATGTTTCCTAGATTTCAAACTATTTGCGACAGCACCATAGTTTTGAAATCGGTTGCGTCGCACCTAGGACTTTATGTGAGAGAAAAAGAGAGACATTCATTGAGGTCAAGGCTGTAAGAATGGAGAAGTATATAACTGATTTTTTGGGCTTATATATTCACCGACGAATTATACGCAAGGCATAGCATAGTTCTGGTTAAGTCTTAGACCCTTTGTGGAGTATTATTTTTTTGTACTCCACAATTTACACCCATCCTAATACTTGTGTTTTAACCATCTTTAAAGGTCGATATTAAGTCAATATTCTTACCACCTATGTCTGAATAAATATACGATAAGTTTCGAAGGTTGTTTTTTTTTATTTTGCCAACAGTTTTCTTCCATTTCTTTTTTTTAAACAAATGACCTGCGATATTTACTAAAATATCTGAATACTAGTGTAGAGGCTCATACGTATTAACCTAGAAACAAAAATTCAAGAGCGTATAACTTGCTATATCAAAATGTACATGATGTAAAGTAGTATCTTGGAATATTTTTAAAACTACTCTCAATTTTTTGTACAGTCGAGTAATTTGTGTATATAATACTTAGTTAAAAAGTGTATACCTGCGACTTTATTTATCATGGTGTTCAGGTGATATTTATGTTAATCCTTCCTGTTAGAACTAATACACCAAATAACAGTGGTTCCACATAGCAACTTTAGTTCTTCGTTAAAAATAATTAAGAAAACCTAACGGAATTTAAAATATTGCAATCATTGTACATGAATGTGAATTTTTGATGAGTTGACACATTTGCAAACGCCTGTTGTTCGGGAAAGATCAAAACCTTAAAGTGCATTTGATGTTAGGCGTTGTAATTCGAATGACTTTTGAAATTTCTTCAGACAGAAACACTTAAAATGATACTTTAAATGCCGAAAGTACAAAACGCTTTGAATAAATATTCCTAGACAAATTCCTTCAAATAAAATTAACGGTACATTTCTTATAAATAATGTACTAATTATGTCATTATACGTTGATAGTTTCTATTTTCACCAAAATGGTAGTTACATTTATGAGATGTAGAAAACTAAATTCATAGAAGTGGGTATAAGAATTATTTTCAAAGTACTGTGAATAAAGATGTTTAAAACAGCAATAACAATTAATGGAGTAAATTATTTTTAAGTCATATTTTCTTAATTTTTCTTTTGCCTCTTTAGTCTTAAATTTTTTTTTAAGAATATGTAATTGAGAGAAAATCTTTTTGAAGGTTAATGATGCAACAACTTTTGAACTTTATAAAATAGATATGACAACATGATATTTTCCCGAAAGTAATCATTTTACCTTTCCTCGTTGATCTTGGAAATATCTCTTTTACAGCCAATTGTAATTATATCTATTCATGGAAAGTAATTTTTCTTTTTTAACCCTGTTTCTTTTTAAAGAAAATTCCTTTTTGCTGCATTTAGTATTATGTAAATCAAAAGATATGTTATAATAATTTTTATTTCATTTGATGCTTAAAATTATCGTACAAAAAGCCTACTTGGAACATTAAATATATTGTTTGTCAGTTATTTATCATGCTGTTCTACCACGGGAGTAAAATCATCAAGTGAAAATAAGAAGATTACAGTCAAGTTGATCGAGATATTTTTTTGTGAGGGAAAATAGGATTACAGTTAAATGGATTAAGATACTTTTCCATGTTTGAATATTCTGAAAAGAAATTAGTGCAAAAGTGCCGTATTTCCAGGGAAAAATTACAGAAAATGTTTTACAATGGTATGTGAATAAAATTTTAGACATATCAATAAGCAGTCTGGTTTTTATTTTGCCATTTGAATTTTAAAATGTGATAAGATGTGAGGTTTTGTCTTATGACCCACTTAAGATAGATCTGAACATCAAGTTTTATTCACAAATATTGGGGAGAAACAAACATGAGATCTGATCACAGATCGTACGTATAGGAGATTATAGGTACCAAAATTCTCTCGAAGATACTTTTCTCTATGAGGGAGCGTAGACATTTTAACAAAGGGAGAAATTGCTCTCCGTTTGATAGTAGAGCTATAGAAGTATGCATTTTTGTTTGCATTTTGAATTAAACTAACAATCTGAGTTCATCTTTTATTTAATAGATCTATTTTGTTTTAAATTAAACTTTAATTGAAAGTTATTTTTAATATTAAGTTTATGTAACATAGTAAGGTTACACGGAAATATTCATACAATATGAAAAATAAGTAAAAACACTGGAAACTTTCTTTAAAAAAATCGAACCTAGAATTTTCAAAAAGTGTTTACACGAAATGACATTAAAGAACCGACACGTAGCTTAATCTGTATTTTAGAGTTATATCAACTGTCTCATTTCTTTCACTTATCTATCCTTTCCAATACCACATACTAGCGTGCTCTATCATTATGTTTACTAAATCACGGCGTGACATTTGCTAATGAAACCTTTAATGTTTTTCATAGTTCTCAAGAGAGTCAACAAAGCTAAGCAACTGCTGCTTCAAAGTAGATAATTCTGTCATATTTTTAAGAGTTTGGTGTTATCTAAATTTACAATATAGTACTCAAGCTAATTAGACTAAAAAAACAAAAAGAATATTTAAAATTGAATATTTTATGTTTACAGAGAATATTTACATTATTCTGTCCCTTTAATTGCAAGCAAAAAACTACTTATTTTTCCTGTTAATATTTCTTAATTAAATTGAGGTCTTCTTTTCCACGCCCCAATAAACTGAATATTAGGGAAAATATGAATAAATCATCGAACCGTGAAATATTTACAACTATCGTGTAACTTACATTTATGCCAGTCTTTGGAGAATTTGGTGTTATTTAAGTCTTAAATGCCGTTCTTTTTGCATGTTGTTTAGTTTAGCAAGATAGATGGGATTCCAACACGGTTGGGGCTAACATCTTAGCAATTTCATGGATGTCACTGTGTTGTCCCGTCATAAGAATACATTTCAGACCATTTATTGGGTAGTCCGTAATTGGTGTGCTTTTGTTCCCCCCTCAAAATTGCAGTACATATTTTAATATGAATGTCTATAGGATAAGTGCTTGCCGTAATGGACAGAAAAGTTACAATTCATGGAAACTAGAGGAAGGTTTAACAAAGCCTAGATGATGTACCGGGAACAAAACCTACACTTGTGTTTACGCAAATTTGCTTTTAACCTTTAGCTTACGCGACCCATTTTTCCGATTACCTCTTTGGAACGGGAAATTGCATACCCCCTTGATAAGAACGGCCATTTAGAGGGTTAAACATATACTACATACATATACATATATATATATATATATATATATATATATATATATATATGAATATATATATACATATATATATATATATATGAATATATATATATATATATATATATATATATATATATATATATATATATATATATATATATATGTATATATATATATATATATATATATATATATATATATATATATATATATATATATATATATATATATATATATATGTATATATATATATATATATATATATATATATATATATATATATATACATATATATATATATATATATATATATATATATATATATATATATATATATATATATATATATATATATATATATATATATATGAATATATATATATACATACATACATATATATATATATATATATATATATATATATATATATATATGTATATATATATATATATACATAGATATATATATTCATTCTTGGGCCCGTATTGTTGGGATACATACTATCCCACCCCATAAGGAAAAGGTTAAGGCTGAATCAGTAGCATAGATTTCAACAAAATAGATGGGATTCCATTAAGGTTGGTGCTAAAATTTTAGCAACCTCATGGATTGTCCTGTGTTGTCCCGTCATAAGAATACATTTCAGTTCATTTATTGGGTAATTGCGTAATAAATGAACCCCTCCCCCCTAAAAATTGCGGTTCATATTGTAATGTAAATTACCATATTGTTATGGGAATGGCCATATTATAATTTCCATAGGAAAAGTCTATAGAATAAGTTCTTGCCGTAATGGAGAGAAAAGTTGCAATTCATGGGCACTAGATGAAGCCTACAGAAGCACAAGGCTACAGAAGCTTAGAGGATATACTTCTAAAATCTACTGACAGTGGTGTTTACACAAATTTACTTTTAAGGCTGAATCAACAACATAGATTATAGTAATTTACTAAGAAGGGCTGAAATATTATTTATTATTATACATTTTTGAGATAATCAGATTATTCTTGCATTCGAAAACTGCAGTAACTATCTCGAATTCAATACAAACTTACTTTCATTGTGGAAAACTGATTTCCATTTTCATTTTCAAGCTGTCATTAATTTTCTCTATCGAAAAGAAAAATATAGTCGTATAAAAATATATTGACAAACATAATGTATAATATATTTAGCTAAAAAATAAAAAAAAGGTTTGTACAAAACCATTAAAATGGACATAAGGTAAACAAAACTATGTAACGTAAAGTTAAAATAATCAACAAAATATAAAATAAATAAAATATAATAAAACATAAAGAAAGAAACAAAATCAGTTACCTTCATTCATTTTCATTTGAAAATTGTTTGAATTCGGGTTTCTCTTTTAGTCGTCATAAAATCTTTCTTTAAAGAGCCTACACGTTATTTATTATCTGAAATTTTGGAGTGTTCTAGTAATTATTATATTGGAGGACTACTGTACACTACCGGAAATTCGATGAAGACTTACTTTTCATTTTGCGAAACAGATTTACATTTCTCTTTCGAAGCTGCCGTTTATTATGTCTATTGGAAAAAGAAAAGTAAAGTTTTAGAATAATATAAAAATAAAGCAAAATATTTAATAAATTAAATAAATAAACAAAAGAAGTTTCGTGAAAACCATTTAAATTTGTGTAATGTAAGCAAAACTTCGCACTAAGCTGTAATTCAAATAATGAAATTAATTGAATACAAAAATTAAAAATTAATAGACACAGACACAGACACACACACGCACACACACACATATATATATATATATAATACTATATATTATATAAATGTAAGTTTGATGTGGAAAAGATCTTCAAATCATCCTGAATTTTATTAGTTCACATCTATTATATTTCCCTGTAGGCCGACTGTCATATTCCCCTCCTGAATCAAATGCAATCATCCTCCGTGGCGGTATACAAGAGCAAAATGTTGGGGAACATATGCCAAGGCTTCAGAGATTGAGATCTCAAGACATACACAAACAAGATCAAAACATTACGTAGGGCTGTGAAGAAAAAATTGGAAAAGAAAACAGCATGGGGGATGCGGATCTCTGAAGAATCCGTCTAATCCGAGAACAGATGCGGCAAATGAAACTAAGAGGATTACGTATAGGTAGGATGTCAAGTGGACACGAGATCATTCAGAGTGGTTTAGACTTTTCCCGAAGATTCTGGGTAAGAAAGAGATGATTCTTGGCGTGCTGTCAGAGGTGTCTATTGCATCTCGTGATGTGTGTCACATAAAGAAAATATGAAATAGATTAAAAAAAAAGTTGAGACTATATATAAGTAAAATAAGAATGTGTTAGAATTTATGTTTCAAATGATAAAATGTCTTTTTCAATATCATGCGAATATGTTGTCGTTATATGTTGGCTTCATATTTGACCGTTTTTATGAAATTTGATGTAATAATTTAAACATGAAAAATATGTAAGAATAACCAATTAAGGAAATTAAACTATTTAACGTGTATCTTTCTGTGAAGATATTTATTTTTGTATGCAACAATGTGTTTATGCAAAATTAAAACTAACTTATTCATCTTTCTAATTCCATTTCGTTTCTATCTAACTTTGCATCTAAGTAACATTGCTTGAGAATGAGCCCAAATTTGATTAAAAAAAAACACTATTTGTATCACTTTTGTTTATGGATAAGAGCTCAAAGAAAATATTTGCTTGAAATGTCTTAACTAGCAGATATATTTTACCAAATACTTATCCATATTTATACACCACTGACGATTTTTACTTACACACACATACACACACACACACACACACACACATATATATATATATATATATATATATATATATATATATATATGTCAGACAGAGAGACTAATTATTTGGGGTGAATAAACTAACTTAGATTGAAACAATGGGGAAATTATACAAGAAACATGCGATGTGTTTTCAAGCCACCCTTACGCGACGAGAATCACATGGTCCCAATTCGAGAAGTAGCGTTGTTTTTATGCAGCGGATAATTCACAAGACCATGAGGTCATCAATAATTAATTCCCTATCGCGTGCTCAGACTAAAGCAATCATCGCCGAGCGCTGTTCTGCGGTTATTTATAGTGCGCGTTTTCAGCCTGCAGTGGAGTTCGCATGGTTTGTGATTCATTCGACACGCGCTTCTGATATCATCCAGGAGTTAGCGTCACATGCTATCACGGGTTTCTGTGTGGGTGTCGCTTGAAGGGTCTTAACAAGTACGCACACTGAATTTATTTTTCGGACAATCAGGACGCGTTCTTTTACGTCGGAGGGAATAAGTCGAAGAATGACGACTGGATTGGTAGTACTTTTAAACAAAGCTACGACTTCATCACGGAGTATGGTTCGTCTAATTTAATTTGTCTTCTTTATTTGCCTGCACATTGGACGTGTCAAAATCGTGACTAACACACACACACACATATATATATATAATGTAATTCATGTTTTGAGTTTAAAAATAACTCAGTGGAGAGTATTTAAAATCTTTTCAATCACTTAAGACAAATTTCTTACTTCTAAATAGCTAATTTAGGGAGTTTTTTTACACAGAAATTGAAATAAAACATTCAATGTCATCAGTTAAATAACATTTCCTTAATAATTAAGAACATGACAAGATCCTCTTTTGAGCACAATCTTAAAATATACGGATGTAAACGAAAATATGAATAGGCTGAAGCAAAGCATGCATTTAGCTTCAGTGTGAAACTGAATTTTTGCAAATACTCATTTCATCGAAGAATTGCCTCATAAAATTGTTTTGATTGTGCGTCTTTCTAGTTTGAATCATAATGAAATAAAATTATTTTTCTTCAGTATGATGATTTAACTTATAATTAATGATGTCATCTGTACATTAAATTAATATTTAAGAAAGAGAATAATATTTTTTTTACATTTTAAAATTCTTTGCACGTTTTCAACTCTAGCTATGTTATCAGCCGTGCGGGGACACTTGAAGACAATGTCCCTTTAACCACGAAAATCGCTGGTTGCTTTAAGTGGGGTCATCGTTTAGGTGAACCAACATCAACCCCTGGTGCTACCTCAGTTTTGATCGAGCAACTCCAAGACGATATCTGCCGGGATCATATCTTCTCCAACCCTTCCTGACCTCATAGAAAGTGAGTTTTTTTTTGGGGGGGGTGGGGAGGGGTTGAGAGCGCTACTGTCTTGTTTTGCTACACGAGGACTCATTAGACTAGGACCTATTGCTTAATGCCGATTCAGAAAGGCTACAAACATCCATGCCAACAGTGAGTCTCGAACCCACAGACTCTGGTACGGAGATTTAACGTGCCCTTATATGCCTATACGGGAAAGTATTTGATCGCGTTCATCGACATTCGATCTGAGCACCCTGAGTCAACCCGGACGCGCTGTCACTAGTATACCTCGGGCCACTTACTATATATATAAAAATTAGAAATAGTTTACAAAGCACAAAGAAATCTCCTAGGGATTTTTATCTAAAAAATTCAACAGCAAAATTAGAAACCAGTTTTTACATTCGGAGTATATCATCAGTAACGTATAAAGATGTAACGGTAATAAAGCAAAGAAAAAGTTGTATTCAATGCACACAACTTCAAATCGATGAAAATTTTCAAATTTTTCATTTTTTTATTTACTTTCAAACTTATTTATTTTAAATTAAAAATCTATGTAGCATTTGCAATTGCTAAGCATTCTTAAGAACTGTGAAAATATACATCATGGAAAAATTTAAAAATGCTAATACGGACATTTATGAATAATTAAAATATATATTTAAAATCATATGTTTTCAGTAATAATCTAAGTAGAGAGAAAATTGATAATGTGTGGATTAAATACTACATGTACGCCATATGAAGATTTACAAAATTAACTTAACAATCAGAATTTTTATAGTATTTTATATTTCAATTTCCATTATTGTATCACCCTTGAATAAGTTCATTTGCATTTCGAATACTATCACATTAATCTTCCTTAATTAGTGATAAAAATTAAATTTAAATAATAATAATACACGAATTAAAATATAATTGAAAGTTATAATCATGCGAATAATAATATATATTTCAGTAATTATTATTAAAAAATAATGTAAAGGGAGAAAGTTTTAAAGAATATATATTAGGTATATAGCAATAAATACTTATACGTTTTAGTTTGTGGATTTTTACTTTTTTAATTTTATCCTGGTATTCAGAAACATAAAAAGCGAATATAAGGTTTTGAAATTAAAGCATGAGCTGCAAATTCGAAATGAATCCTTTAATTCTTTTGATAAAATTTTTCAAAAGCCATATAAATTTAAAATATAAAAGGTTTTAATATGTTTTATATAAAGAGGTTTTTCTATTATAAAGATTTATCCTGTATATCTATATGACATACATATTCCCAAATTACCCCAATAATGAAAGAAAAATGAAAAAGTACTACAATAGAAAATTGCGAATTTAAAAATACGTAATCAAGTTATTACAGGCTTTGTTTGAAATATATGTATTTTAGGTATATAATCATATAATAAATTACTATAGTATAGTTTTCTATATTAGTTATATTATACGTACATACATGCATATATATATATATATATATATATATATATATATATATATATATATATATAATAAATTAAATAACTATTATTGCAATTTTTCAAAATATATATCTAATATATAAACTAAATTTTAAGCAAACCTAAAGAAGCATCGTTCATTCAATAATTTAATGATAGATAATGTCAGCTTTTAAAATATATTGCTAAAAGTAAGTAAACTTTTGGAACACACCACATGGAAAACAATGCCAACCACTAATAATGCCAACAACATTCCATTTTTCAATATACCACCTCCCGGGAGTATAGGAATGACGAAAGGAAAAATTTCAGCCTACTGGAAGAAATCTAATTTAATACGCTTACCCATGGAACTTGAGCACAAAAGGCCGTACCAGGAATTCGCAAGATGAAAGTAGAGCATTAATTAGTTCCAGTCAGCATTTGTCAAAGAATAGAAGACACAAAAGAAAAAGCAGAGCTCTGTCAGGAAACCAATAATCAGGTTCTAGAGGGGATCTGGAAAAATCTAGTTGGTTCGGCCTCCCTGCCTTGATGAAGGATCGTTCGAATCCAAGCCAGGAAGGCAAAAAGATTGCCAGGGAGATTTGTTGGTTGATTTCGTGGTGGTATTGTGTGGATGCCTTTTTTTCCGTTGCGTGAAAATGCTGGACTCCTGTTTGTAATTAGTGGAGGGTTTTGCTAGGATATATACTCAATCGGGCTCGGGAGAAAACGCTCCTCGAAAACATTGGGATCGTATGCGGCGAGGAATATTGAGTTGAAGTGCATCGCATAGATTAAATACTTGGCAGTTATTTAATGAAAAGATATTTACTGACTTTGTCGGGTTTGGGAAACTAATCAACGTGGAAATTTTACTGCGTATTAAATGTATATTCGGTAGAATTTATTCAGTCATATTTTGGAATAAAATGCATTCAGAATGATGGAACTTTTCTTTTATTTAACACCTTCTTTAATTATATTTAAAGAATGTCACTAAAAAAACATGGCAAAATATGAAATTTTGAGCAAATATTAATCATTGCTAAAATTTACATCTAAAGTCTTATTTAATTCTTAGGTGGAATGATGAATTGATACTTACGGAAAAATGATTTTTTTCTATGTTTTTTGCTTTAAAAAATATCTGTTTTTAGATCGTACAAGAAATATTTACAGCTTATTCTATATAGCATGTAAATAATCAGCGCTGAAAAAGTGTGTATATTTAAACTTTCAAAATGCTTTTCTTGCAGAACTGAATATTTACTAAAACACAAAACATATCTTCAAAAATTTTCCTATTGTACCCATAAAATTTTAAGAGATTATAATTTAATTGAAAAATAATCAATTAGGAAATAGATCAATTTGGTTATTTTAGTAAACAGCTCTGTTGTAAATTTTAAAATTCATAAGAAATCATCATTATTATATTCATAATTAAATATCATATTCAAGAACTATGTTTATAATATTTTTAAAAACTATAAAACAATCAGATGAACTAGATTTTTACAAAATATCCATCATAAGAAATGGGGGAAATTTTATTTCTGGTCACCTTCAATGTTTTCAAAACTGTTTCAAAATATCACCTTTCAATGTTTTCATCAGGGTCTTCGGCATCTACCTTATCTTTTCTTTATTATTATATGCATGATCGACGTATGAAATCACATAGATGTTTATGATTAAAAATACAAACCTTGTGAAATAATTTAGAGTTAAATACGTATTATTTACTACTTTGTTTATGGACGACTTCCCGTTTCTATAAAGCAAAGCTATAATAAACGTAGGTTATCTTTACGATAGTTTTTTTTAATACTTTTCAGAAAAGTACAGTACGAAAAATGTTATACGGATGTCAGCCATTTGATCTCTTAAATCATTTTTAGATTTTAAAAATTTATGAAATATTTAAAAGTAAATAAAAGTTGTTTAGCTTATGAAAGCACTCTTTTTCATAGGCTAATCAAATGTTTGCTTAAAATAGCATTTAATAAAATATTTGAGGTTAAATACTATTACACTCATATAAAGACATAATTTCTGAAAAGAAATTTTTTGGATGTTTTCCTACTTTATTAAAGGCAAACTTAAAATAAATATATTTCATTTTGGAAGGTAAATTAGAATTATTCTATTTTCATGACATTTCAGTTTATGACTTTTACAATGTTAATATAGAATTACAAACTTAAAAAACTTTTTGTCTTTTCATAATAGCACTGAAAACTGTATTAAAAAATCATTTAAAATAAAGTAGTAAATGATGATATGTAGTTGAAAATATATCTACAACTGAAATGCTGACAAAATCAATCAATTTCATGGAGTAAAATTCTAAATTTATTACTTCTATGCATTTAAATTTCTTATATCATATTTATTATTTTTGTTATTATATTAATATTATTATAATATCTATAATTAATAAAAAATAAATTTTATTGTACAGTGAATGGACCAAATAATTAAAATTTCAATTATCATAATTAGATGAGTTATAAAAAATTACGAGAGAAATAAAATTAGCCTCTGTAGGTTTCTTTTACGTTTTATTCTATGCATTTAAAACTTGGATGTAATTTACGATGTGATCCAGATTTCAAAGACAAATTATTTGTTGTTATTTGTCGCTACCAAAACTAATAAATAAATATTAGTAATTTCATAATGAACTAGAAAAAGTAAGAGGTGATAAAACAGTATAAACCCTTGGGAATAATTACAAACCTTCGAACTAACAAGTAATTAAAAGGCTGCTCACGTTTTTTCGATTGTTGAGTTTAGGGTCACTAAGGTGTCGTTTTTAATCGCTACGTGACTAGAAAAACTGAATGTTTCATCCAAAATACACTTTTACTGTTCAACGAAGTTTCAGAGACTCTCTCACAGGTTTATTTTAAGAGAAGGGTGAATTCCTACTTGCAATTTGAATTTTTCATCTTACTTAGCGGTCTAATGAAATATTTACCTGAAATATTTTTAAGGATTTAGCTAACTTTTAAACAGTAGTTCATTTAATCATAAAAATTGAATAATTTTGAATTTTAAAAAATTTAATTACATAATGATCAAAATAAGTAGAGAACTTACAGATCAGTTATACTGTTGTAATATAATATAATTCCTTATTTTTATTTATAATATTAAGATAATTATAGTCCTCGTTTTCTTTAACTATTTGTCATATTCACAATAGGTGAGATATTAATTTGTATTTGTATGTTATTTTTTAAGCAGAATTATCACGTAATAACACATTATAGATGACTCGCAGGTCACATGGTCATGAATCTCAGGGCAAGAAGTGGCAAACGGAATTTGAAGGCTTTATTTAGACCCGAATTCTTTCCTATCAAATGAACAATAGGCTTAAACAAGTATTAAAGAGGGGCAAAAATTCAGCCAATAATACCAAAATTTCTTGAAACTCCCTGTTGTAGGTGAAAACATCTTCAGGGTATCCAGCAATTGGTAATTAAGGTTTCACTCTTAATATGGGCTACTCAGCATAATTAATGCCGTGTACGCTGGAGATAGTACAGTTGCAATGGCAAAGTTGTACTGACATTTCAATTTGTACTGGCGGATAGCTATTTTGATCCAATTTTACTCTCAACGTTAGGAACACAGCCTCTGTTGCGATTCTCAGACCAAAATTTAGTTAAATAGCGGATGTCAATATTCCATGAAAAACGCCTATGCATTTGCTACAGCCGATGCAAAGTCAGGCAGCTCACTTAGCATACCTTTGTACAAATCTTGGACTTACCTTCATTAATGACTCTTGTCTAATTTCAAAGAGTTTGTCTACAGTGTACTAGTAGTATGCAAAGCTGAAGAGCACATTATAAGGGTAATCCTATTTTGCCCCTTAATACTGTGTATGCAACAGATGCCTATGATTATAGCACCTCAGTCTTGAAACCGGGAAGACCTCAATAGTTTCTCTGTAAAATTCTTTGGCTGCTTACAATTACATATAAATCTCTCTCCGTACTAATGCAATTCAAACATCCACCCTTCTGTCTCAAAACCAAATGCCTTCAATCCATGTGGCGCATGGTGAGTACTTGCTTCAGAGACTGCTTCAGTATGAAGCAGATTGTTTCATGCAGGTAAAGAGGATATCTACCATCTAGCATGCATAATACTTCAATTCTTCCATTTTTTCTTGCTTGTACGAATGTGGAGCGAATTGCAGAGCTGCTACGTATCTCAGATCACGTTAATTTCTCGTATATAATTCGACATATATGATACACGTTCGCATTCAATACGTATAATGCATATGCAGGACAGTGTATCCGAAACTGTGGCCCAATGAGCTCCTGAGGTACCCCACACATTTCAGAGGTGATGATATTTTCCCCTTACCACGATGTTTCAAAAGGTGATTTATATAAACATTTCTTACACACTATATCCTATTTATAACTGTAATGTTCCTATTCGATAGGAACAACGTACATGAAGGGCAATGCTTTCGAAACTATGTTCCAAAGGGATTAAAAAAACTTCATCATATATTGCAGAGTGATTTATTGATGATGAAATCACTCCAAAACCCTACATGGCGTTTCAAAGCGTATTTTTGGACCCATTTAGATGAGAAAAAGTGATCAACACATAATCATGAAGTATAAAATTCAAGAATTCCAAATAACGG
Organism: Dolomedes plantarius; assembly: GCA_907164885.2. Classification (NCBI taxonomy): domain Eukaryota; kingdom Metazoa; phylum Arthropoda; class Arachnida; order Araneae; family Dolomedidae; genus Dolomedes; species Dolomedes plantarius. Next base: position 141,071,344 of record OU015491.1, on the reverse strand, counting down.
TAAATATGTAGAACTATTGGATGATTCAATAAAGGATTTTTTAATGATATAACTGAATCTCTTAACTTCCTTTACAAGTGAGAAAACATTATCAAAATCCTCATCAAGATTTATCATAGAAGGACATGAAACATATATTTTCAATTTGTACATCTTCCTTTTAGATTTCTTCGTGTTATAATGTTTAAAAGATTGAATTTTGAAATGCGGCTAAAGAATTATGAAATATTAAATCTGACAAAGCCATATGATGTGGCACGAAAAAACTTTCTCAATGTCGAAGCTACAAAACAATTGTATGCTTAGTATACCTTTGTAATTACTTTTTAATATCATAGTTCGATACACTTTTTAGGCAAAACTCTAGCTCTTCCTCGAGATTTAAGTCAAAAATCAATTCTCGTCATTTTCTGTTACGGGAGCCATGGCTAATGATATTAAAATATGCTATATAAAAATACATAAATTATTCATGTTGAACGATTTATCCGGTCGGGCCAGTCTCTCGGTTTCATTCGCAAAAAAATCAGTTTTACTGATCACTGTATCTAACGGCATTAGAATGCATCGCATTTGTCGTAAATGTCGTTGCCTCAGCTCGCCGCAAATTCATTATCCAGAACTGGATAATTTCGACCAAACTTTTAACAGCTAATTAATTTTCGTGCATATTTGTTTCGTTTCTCAGTTACAGTCACTCCAAGGAAAAAAAATGACACATAATTTTTTGAATAATATTAATTGAATGTTAGTGAAATTGATTAGATAATAATCATTAAAAAAGTTATAGAAATTTATTCAATTATATTCATTGAAAAATTAGAAGTTTTTCGGCTATTATTAACTGATAATTCCCTTCTGTCTTCTCTGCAAAAGATAAAATAATCTTTTGCAGTCTTAGGGGTTTTCTAAGGTACAGTCACCCCAAGAATTAGAAGGAAAAAAGGACATAGTTTTTTTAATAATATTAATTGAAGGTCAGTAAAATTGATTAGATAATATTCATTAAACATTATAGAAATTTATTTAACAATATTTACTCAACAATTAAAAGTTTTTCAGTAACTGTTAACTGAGAATTTCCATCTCTGTTTTTATTCACAAAATAATCTCCTGCAGTTTTAAGAGCTTTCTCAGTTACAGTCACCCCAAGAATTAGAAAGAAGAAAAAGACACAGTTTTTTTAATAATATTAAATGAATGTCAGTGAAATTGATTGGATAATATTCGTTAAAAAATAAAGAAATTTAATCAATATTCACTCAAAAATTAAAAATTTTCAGTTGTTAACTGATAATTCCAAGCTCTGTTTTTATTCATAAAATAATCTCTCACAATCTTAAAACCTTACATATGATGTTTATACCAAAAGCACGCGTCATCTATTCTCAGTTGTCTGTCACTTTCATTCATAAGAAATAAGCGTTACAAATCGTTATATCAAGCGACATTAATATATGACTCTCTCTATCTTACCCGTGCAGTCACTCCTTGTGTGAATGACTGACGCGTGGCATTTCAGACAAAGAAAGGGCCCTGCACACGGAGACCACTGACAGGCCCAATTATGCACTGACTGCAGTTCTTGACGTGCGAATCGATCAGATAAGTGGCCGCGTGTCTACGGCTATTATTTTTTGCAACTCTCTTTCGAGATGTGTCTGTGTTTGATCACTGCAATGGGGGGGGGGGGAGCTTCGTATCGGTGAGAATTTTAATGAGAGCTAGGTGCAAGTGTTTTCTTTCACTTTTGTGCCTATTTAGGTATTGCTTTCAGGAACAAACTTTCGCTGTTGTATTTTTATCTCATGGTCTCTTATTAATGAAACAGCACAGATACACGTACCAGGAATATTAATTTGGAAAGGAAATATTTTCATTTACTATATATGTATTCGTCTGTTAGATTTGTTTAAATCTGATAAATACGCTGATTAAGACTTTTAGCTGATTTTTCATGACATTTGCAGCCACTTTTCTTTCTCGAAAAAAAAATTCGTTAACCAAACTTTTCTATTCTTATAATGAAGTAAAGCTTTTATTATAAGAACATAGCTTTATAAGTTGCAATCTATAGCAAAGTTATGTTTTGACAGGCACCGTTGAGTGATATGAAATGAAAAATTCTCTGGGCATTTAATATGATTTCGATTTTTCTGATAGTCAGAGTTAAGTCTACTAAAATAAGAGCATAAAATTTTTTATCAGTATTAATTGTAACCTTATTACGATTTTCTGGAAAAAGCCTGCCGTTTAATTGTCAAACTTCCTCATATTATAACACATTATTAATACCCTTTTTCTTTGAATCTGTGGCATATTATATTGGCCATTCATATATTTTTCATCCAGATTTTCTCATCATAAACTTATCATATATTTAAATAAAGATTCATCAGGTTTTTCTTTCTCATAGGGCCTTTCCATTCAATAAAAGCTTGATATTACTATAGAACAAAAACTGCTATTAATGATGCATTAACGATACTGAAGCCGAAACGTATCAACTACAGTAATCATTTCAAAATGCATATGTGTTAATTATGTCTCGAAAACTATTCTCGTCGGCGGTCGCCCCCATCTACACGTTGTCCCGGTCGGTAACTGGACTCTGTCCATGCTAAGCAGGGCTTGGGATGGTGACCTAGTCTAACACCATATGGAGTTGGTACTAACGGGCTACAATGACCCTAAATTAACTTGAATCTGTAGGACTGGAAGCAGCGACTTTCGTTTTTAGCCAGTTTTTGAAGTATGTATTCGGATGGGTCAGCGTAACTAACTGGATTATATAAAACCTGGTATACAACTAGCATATCTAAAAATTGTACTTAATACCGGATACAAACCAAAATATTGTCATTTAAGACTGTGATTTTTAAAAGCCTTTGGTTAAGTTTTCGTGACAAGATGAAAATTAATGTAATGGAAGTGTATTGGGCTTTTAAACAACAATCAAGCATTACCGAAATACTAACTCTCTCTTTAAATGCTACACCAAAGTTAAAAACTTTTAAAAGCAGGGGGAAACTTTGTGAATTCTATAAATACTACCGTGATATATTTTAGGCTGTTTTAAATCAAAACTCACCAGATTTATCACTTTGATCCACTTTAGCCAAAGAAAGTTCATAGGATTGTACTTGTGTTTCAATATGTGTTTGAAACCCAAAGTTTATAAATACATATTGAATCCCTGGAGATCCTATGAAGTTCCTTTTGTTAATCTTTTGAAAGAAATTTCTAATTACGGATTAACCATAAACAGATGCCACCAATGAGATATCACAAATTTTGCGTAAAAGATTTAAATTTTACAAGTTATCTAAATGATTGATTAGCATAAGAACATAATTTTTTCTTTTCTTTAGAGTGTTATGAATCATAAAATCATTCCACCAGGAATTGGATGAGGATAAGTGGTATGAAGAAAAATACCTAAATATTTTATATGAGGTATCGACAGCTTTTATAATCATAGAAATTGGAAAAATACTTGGATTTTAAGAAAAGGGCTGTGAAATTAACCCCCAAAAAAAGAATGATCAAAGAGATGACTCTAGTATCTCTAAATCAATATGTCGAGACTAATGTATACATTTTTAAGAGTGAATTTCCTCTAGCTTTGGGCAAGTTACTGTTAAATATTTATCACATCAAGTTTCTTTTAGGAATTAAAATTTTCATAAAGAAGTAACGTAAAAGCGAACGCAATTGATTTCCTGCCCATCACAAGGCAAATAACTGACTTTTTAAATCTAAAGTGCTCAATTAATAAATTGAAAAGAGTAATCCATACATATTTAATTAAACCCAAATTAATTTGATTAAAAAAGCTAATTACAAAAGTCATTAATTATTTTTGAAGTTCATCCACACTTTCCTAAGAAATAATCTCCGAAATTTCAGTTAGTTTAATCGCAAATGATTATTAAACTTTGAAAACAATTACTGTTGACCTTAAAGATTTAAGATAAAGTAAGAACGTCGATTTTTTTTCCTTACGCAAATAATTAAAAAATAACCACCCTCATCATTAATCCTTCATTTATCAAAACTACCCTGACTATTAAGATAGATCCACCCTTCATTGTAAAATTTCATAATTAATTCGGCAACATCCCTCGCTTTTCCGACATCTATAATCATTCTTTTAGAGAGTCCCCTAAATGCCCGATCGTTGTTTTTAATGAGACGATCTAGTCATTAATGGCTGGGACGTACAACAACAAAGTTATACGCTTAAGGGCAGAGCTTCCAGATATGATCCAATTAATTAATGTTGTGTATGTATGGGAGGGAGGGAGCTGAATATCCTTTTTTTTCAGACTTCGTCGCCCCCAGCCTTATACTAATGAGATATTAAACAAAGAGTATTATCGTCATTACACTTTAAAGGATTAAGGGAGGTCAGACTCGTTTTCGACAGCGATTAGTTGTTATTATGATGATGTAATGCGAATTTTTAGTTGTGTGCAGAATCACGAATGTTATATTTATCTCCAAACAACTGTAATTCAGAAAGTTTGGTGCCTATGCTACTTTATCTTACCTCATAAATTGATATAACACGCTATGAAATTTCAACAAAATTCATTAGATTTTTCTTTTTGAGAACAACTTTTTCCCATACCTGAACAGTTTATTTAAGCATTTTAACAATGTATAATATTCCACTCTTTACCGAAAAGTTTAATAACGTATTAGGATCATAACTATGATGTGAAATAGCTTTATATGTTATAGAAATCAGTGCTATAAATATCATGCATTATTCCATCTGATCGTACCGTATAAGATTTATGGAGGATTGCAAAATGCGATGAAGGCTTCTTCATCCAGGTTTATGTGGAAAAGTATACAGCAAATTACATGATTTTTTTATGAATTAAATTTTAATGACTTTTTTTCTTATTGTAAATTATAATCTTATATCATAAGTGTCTCATATCCTTTCAGGTTTACGAGAGAAAGGAAAAATTGGGATACAGATGTAGGGTAAATAAATCTGGAGTGATTAAAACATTTACCGAAAAGTTTTATAACGTATTAGGATCATAACTATGATGTGAAATAGCTTTATATGTTGTAGAAAATAGTACTATAAATATGATGTATTATTCTGTCTGATCGTACCGTACAAGATTTATGGAGGAATGCAAAATGGGATGAAGGTTTCTTCATTCGGGTTAATGTGGAAAATATACAGCAAATTACCTGAATTTTTTCTGAATTAAATTTTAATGATTTTTTTTTCTTATTGTAAATTATAATCTTATATAATAAGTATCTCTTATCCTTTCTGGCTTTTGAGAGAAATGAAAAATTGGTATACAGATGTACGGTAAATAAATCTGAAGTGATTAAAACATTTGTATATAATGGTAATAATTCCTTATTTTAATGGATTTAAGAATAGTCGACATTTTAAATAAGCACAGTATGCAAATATATACCCTTATTAATATAACTCTGCGAACGCATTTGTGAAAGTGAATATTAAGCTGAGTAAAAGTTTCACCCCAACTGTCTTAAACTCTACTAACCGAGGCAATTACTCTGATAACTATTACTTTGAGATCTATTAGTAAGAGTCAAATGAAGCCTGAACATTTCATTCAATCTCGAATTGAGTTTGCTGATAAAATTACTTTTTTTCCTCTAAAACGCTTTAGAACACACTTTTTTATATTTTCACCAGAGAGAGGACTTAATGAGATTTTGAAAAAAAAAATACAATAAAAAATACTGTAATACATACAGGAAAATGAGCCTAACCAAAGCTATATTGAAGCTTTTAAAAGAATGCACCTTAACAACTCAGCAGGATTCTTCATCGTACATTAGACATTGTACATCTTCATCGTATATCTTCATCGTACATGCTGCATTTATCCAAACAATATTGCTCTTATGATTTTTTATCCTTAATATAATCATTTAGATTATTTGCAGCTATTGATTTATAATGGATACGGGCTTGAGTCTAGTTCGGGAACAGTTGTTACGAAAGTCTTTTTTTCTCAATATTTGAGGCGAATTGCTCTCAGCCAGTTACTCAGTTACTTGTAGTACAATTTCATATACCATCGAATATATATTTTAGAAAGAAGTTCACCCATAAAAATTTTACCAGTTACGTGTCATTTGATATTAAAAATATCTATTTAAACTAATTTTTTTTCTTCTAAAGCGCCCATCTTACTACTCGAAAATTTAATTGGGGAAAGATCCATATATTTGGACAAATGTTAGTTGTTTTAAATATTAGTTCTAAATTAAAATTTCCCGGGTAACTTTTAATATGCACTTATACATTTTACTGTTCATTTATGATTTGTGAGTACATTATCCTATTTCACATCACATTGTGTATTTTTACTGCTTCAACAGGCATTTATTACTTAATTTAATTGCCTCCTATCACTTTACTCTATGCCACTTTAAATTTATTGAGACGGTATAATTGACATCCATGTATTAAATACTTTTCAGCATGAGAACGATACTAATATTGCGATATACAACGGGTGATGAATTGCTAAAATTTTACGTTAATCACTTATGGGAATTTTAGACTGGTCAGATGATATCGAGTCTAATATTCCCGCTGAAAGTATACCGTTTACGGTATACTTTAAGCATACAATTCTGTATCCTCCTTCAGCAGCACCATTCGTTTAAATTTATTGCATGCTATCCCCTAATTTTAATCGGGGACAGTTTCATTCACGCCGTTGCCCCAGGTATTGGACACGGGGTCACACTAAAACAAAACTGAACCAAATAATTAATCACGAACTATCCGCGTATTTCACCCGGCAAGAGAGAGGCGCATTTCGTTCCCGTTTAATGAGTCGCCTTCTCTCCTCACATCTTAATTAGCCTCATTATGGGACGACGCTGCTCGCCCCTGGGCATTTAATTGTTCCATTAATTCGAGAAGGGAAAGGCTGCTTTTGTGCTGAGTCCTTCAGTCGGACCAGCTCCCTTTAGCTGCAGACAGTCTTAACGAAGTGAAACCAGAATATTGAATTTGGTTTGCTCAGCCTTGTGTACCACGAATAAGGTTACCAAGCATTAAAGGGATTAATGCCAGAGAATTCAAAATTGCTACATGTAAAGTTAAATTGCGCTTTCATATCACTCGAAAGAAGTAAGGACCACGCTACGACGAGAGAACATTTATTTATTAATAGAAACTGGCATTTCAAGTGTTGGCGGCAAAAGTTTGAAATATACTTAGAGCTATTCTGCTAACAATCAAAAGATTTTCTCCCATTTGGGACAGGGAATAGGTTTACTAAGCATAAAAGATATTAATGTCAGTGAATCCTAAATTGTTCATATAAAGTTAAATTGCACTTGCATGTCATTCGAAAGAAGTGAGGCTCAAGTTGCGATGGACGAATATTTATTTATTAAGAGAAAATGGCATTTCAAGAGTTGGCGGTAAAAGTTAGAGATATACTGAGAGTAATCCTACTAATTTAAAAGATTTTCTCCCATTTGGGACAGGGAATAAGTATACTAAGTATAAAAAATATTAATGCCAGGTAATCCTAAATTGTTTATATAAAGTTTAATTGTACTTTCATGTCATTCGAAAGAAGTGAGGTCCATATTGCGAAGGACGAAAATTTAATTATTAAGAGAAAATGGCATTTCAAGAGTTGGTGGCAAAAGGTAGAAATATACTGAGAGAGTAATTCTACATATATCAAAGGATATCAATCATAAATCAAAAGATTTTCCACCATTTTCGACAAGTAATGAGTTTACTAAGTATAAAAGACGTTAATGTCAAAGAATCCTAAATTTCTAATTGTAAATGTTAAATTGCGATTTCATGTAACTCGACGGAAATGAGGCCCACGATGGGCAAATATTTATCTATCAATAGAAAGTGGCATTTCAAGAGTCTGCGGTAAAAGTTAGAAATGTACAGATAGAGTAATTTTATTATAAATCAAATGATTTTTACCCATTTCTAACAAGAAATAAGCTAGCTAAGTATAAAATATATTAATTCCACCGAATCCTAGATTGCTATTTGTAAACAATTGCGCTTTCATATCTCTCAAAGTGAGGCCCACATTAAACATCTATTATTTAAAAACAAATGTCATTTAAAATGTTGTCCTCAACAGTTAGAAATATACTGTGGGAGATATTTTTTGCCTCCAACATATGAAAAGATCCGGTTTTCATTAATAAATAAATATTCACCCGTTGCACAGTGGAGTATTTGTAGCAAAACCCTGGCCAAAAATATTTTTAATGTGTTTTAAAGTTAAAACCATTGCTTTTGACTTTTAACTTACTTTGTAATAGTAAATACTCCTTTTTTTTGCAAAAAAATTAATTTTTTTAAAAATTAAAAATTAAAAATTCTTAAATTTTAAAATTTTAAAATTAATTTTTTTAAAAAATAAAATTAGCTTTATAAATCAATCTTTATCATATATATATATATATATTTTTTTTTTCTTACATTTAATAGTTACCAAAGATTAGTAACTTTAGGGATCTTAGTTCTCAAGTGACTTCAAAAGCTTAACTTTTTCAATCTGATTCTCCTGAAGTCTGACCTTCGTAATCTTCTTCAAATTCATCTTCTTCATCACTCTTATTTCTTAAAACTTATTTTTTTTTCTCTCAAAGCCTTAAGAAGAAATAAAGTTTTATATGTTAACAAGATTTATATAGATTACATCTATAGTTGTAAGTCATTTTCAAATCATACCCGTCAAGAAATTATCATGAAAATAAAAAAGGGTTTTTTATAAATAAAATTCTATATAAAAATGGCAGCTGCTTGCGGAACATTTTTTCTTTGAAATAGACTCTCAATACTATAACCATGACGATTATAATTGAAATTAAGTCCGACAAGCCCCGACACACCTTCATAAAGCTTTAAGAAACTTAAATTACAGCTAAATTGATTTAAAAAAAACATTTTTCAAGTTTTCAATTTTTTTAATATGTTAATAATAAAACTAAGTAAATTATTATATATTTTAAAACAAAGCTCTTACCTTTTTTTAACACGTAAACCAGATTTAATTTCAAAACATTAATTCTTAACGCCACAAAAAATATAGATTTAAACTAACAACAAAGCAGAAACGCAATCAAATGACACGTCCATTCACAAAGAAATCTGTTCTTCAACTGAAGCTAGAAACTGCTGAGTGTTACTTATGCTGCTGGAAATGATGTGATTCACTCAGCAGTTTGTTAGAAATGATAAAATGCTCTTTTTACAATTATTGCACAATTTTTAATTTTTGCCCTTTTGGCCAGGTTTTTGCGTCAAATACTTCAATTTGCGTCGCAGCGTGGACCTCCCTTTTCTCGAGTGATATGGAAGCTCAATTTAACTATAGATGAACAATTTTGGATTATAAGAAATCAAAAGTTCCCCCACCTCCCTGTTATTTTTTTATTTATAAATAAGGCAGTCCTTGTGCACCACAAAGTACAGCACAAGGCTTACAGAAATAAGTAGAAACAACAAAAAAAACAAAGAAAAACAACAGAAAAAACAAACAAACTAATTAAAAACAAGACTAATTAAAAACAGAAGCAGCAAAGTCAATAAATTTACAGAGAGAGGAAAAAGCCACTTTGTGGCCGACCAAAACATGAAGCGGAGGAGGAAACCTAATCCACCTCCCTGTTTGGGACAAGGAATGATGCTATCAAGTATCATGAATATAGTTACTGATTATTGAAGGGATTAATATCAGATATCCTAAATTGTTACATCCTAATGTTACATTGCATTTTCATATCCCCCGAACGTTGTAAGACCCTCGATGTCATGAACGAATAACTATTTACTTACAGAAACTGACACTTCAAGTGTTGCCAACATGAGTTAGGGATATACTTGGAATGTAATTTTATCAAAAAACAAAGGATTTTTCTCCATTTTGGTTAAATGTTTGTTTCAAAAGCTTCGAAAATTAGGGATTTTTAACAGCTTGTTCATGTCTTATGGGATATACGCTTTAAAAGACATTTAAGAATATTTGTTGCATGTAAAACTTATTAAATAAATATCAAATAACATTTTAACTATGATATATAATGATATTAAGTGATTAATAATAATTTTGTAAATTTCTTTGGATACAAATGCGTTTTTATATTATTAGAGCAATATAAAAACATGGATTCCCATTTTAATTCTGATAATTTTGTTCTGAATTCCATTTAGTGTCCTTGCAGTTTAAAAATGTTTATAATTTTTTTTCCAAACTACGCTTAAGTCTAATAAAATCGTTCTTTTGTGTAATATTGATTATAAAAGCCTATATTTATTCATCATTAGTGTAACTGATAATTAGCTTCCGCATGTGATTGATATTGGACTGGTTATGTACTGGACGACTACATTTCTAGACAAATTGTCAATTGTCGGAAGAGAAAAATGTAAAAGCAATGTAAAACTTTATCATTGAAAACTCATTTATTTTCTAGAGGACTTTGTATCATAGTGATAAATCAAAAACGATGTGAATTATAACGGTAATAAGATCTTTATGCTTAAAAAACTTTTAATTGCTACATGATAACTTCGTAGATAATACAAGTATTTCTTAAGTAAACCTTTCACCTTTCAAAACTAATTCTCTTTAGTGCCTTAGAAGGAATAAATGATACATACTCAGTCCTGATGAGTCGAGACTGTCAGATAAAAATGCGTCATTAAATAATTATATGCATAAGAATTATTACTCATAAATTATATGCTGGTTACCTAACAAATGAACTTACTCCGGCACTGTGAGAAAGTGCTAGTGACTACCTTCATATATTAAGGAACAATCAAAGGTAAGAAATCGATTCTAAAGTGTTAAGTTCTGTTAATAGTGTAATAAATAATATTCTTATTTGTATCCATACGTAATATTCATTAACCCTTGCCCCCGTAAATGTAATTCATTATCTTAGAGATGGTAAACATAAATCCAGTATTTTATTACAAAATAAACATTCTAGAATACACGAGTGATAAAAAAATCAAACTGACAGCTAATCAAAACGCACATTCTATAGTGTTCAAAGGAATAAAGACTGTAAACAAAATAAAAACACTTTAAACTTTTACTGAAACAAAGGGATAAAACTAGCAATAATTAATAAACATTTAGTTGGTTTTAAAAATGCTCTTTTTTATGATATAGTGTAATAAGATATACCTGTGACAGCAACGAATATACCGATTCATAATATGACAAAATTTATACTATTTTTGGAAAGATAGGTATAAACCAAGCAGAATAGTATAGAATCAAATCATATATGGTTATTTGTATAAACGCTTATAAATATATACCTCTGACTAAATTTAAAATATTTTTCAATGAACATCCTTCTTTAAATCGAATTTACTTTTCTTTAAACCATTATTAATACGACTCCAGTCTCTCCCTACGAAGGTGAAAGGCTTCTGGTTTAAAATAAAAGCTTCTAAAGTATATATTTTTTTCCAGACTCAACATTTTATATCGGTCTATCGTAGCTCCAAAACAATCTTTTAGAGCCTGTGGCTAAAACACTAAAACCTCTAATGCAATCACTAAAGTGATAATAAAAATATTCAATTTCCCGGAAAACACTCTTTTTTCACTTAAAATTAGATTTCGTATTTATAACATGCAATAAATGTGCAGACTTTTAGGTTCTTTCTTTAAATAAAACCATTTCACATAACAATTTAAATTTATCGAAGTACATTTTATCTCTGCTTTGAAAATTATTCAAAAAGACTTTATTTATTTATTTATTTATTTATTTTTTAACAGCCCCAAACTCATAGCATTTATTTTCTCTAGAAAGTTTTACGGCTCCTGAAACTATATTTAAATGAAATGCAAAACTCAGTTTGCAAATTTAGAAAAACAAGTAGTTTTCCATAATTTCTTATCTAGAAATACAATTCAGGAACGTTTAATTCCCCACAAGGGAAATCCTGCCTTAGGAATTCGAGATACAAAGGAAGAAATCTTCTGAAAAAGTATGTGATGTACAAGTACCTATTTTGTCAATTATGTAATACAGCTACGGACATCATAGATGCAATTTCTTAAAATTGATTCCTAGAACGTTTTACCAAAAGAAATGTGCATGAACATTGAAATAAAAAAATTGGAAGGAAACAGACTTGAAGAGAAACCTCTTGTTAATTATGTATTCATATATGCAAATTGGCCTTCGTTTCTCCTCAGCTTCTTTTTCCACTGGAGTATCTGCGCTTGGAGTTTTTACTCTTTATACAGTGGTAATTGATTTTTCATACAATGCACATAAGTAGTCGTAGTAGTAGAAGTTTTTTTCGCTCTCTTCAGTGTGTGACGCATGTTTTATTTCATCATCTTTTGCTTATTTTATTTTTACGTTGCCAGAGTTGGTTCATTAATGTTTAATGTCGTCTTCCAATTGGAATATGGGAGAGAGTGGCACAGACGCGGAAAGGGACAAAAGATAATTAGATACGGATTATACATTTAGTCCGAAATAAGCTTGCTTTCACTCAGGAAGAAGAAACACTGTTTAGGTATATTTGATTGATTTTTGCATTACACAATTCCTTACTAATATTTTCTGAGGCCAATAGTAGTAAATCAAATATTATAGTTAGACACATTACCAAATGTATTGATATTTATTCGGAATCTTCGTTATTTTTTCGAGAGGACTATAAGTTGAAATATAAATCCGTGAATTAAAAAAAAATAAATAAATAAAAAATTAATGTTCTAAATAATATTGAAACATAAATATATCTAAATAAAATTATATTGAAACTGTAAATAGTTAAAATACTTTTCCATAGTACAGTGTTTAGTTCAATATGTAACTGTCTATATCTTAAAGATTGATTTCCCCCAATTTTCAACCATACATTAGTTTTTCAATTATACTTATAAATGTTCTGATAAGTTACATTTATATACATGTATTTATACACAAACAAACACACACACACACACACACACACATATATATATATATATATATATATATATATATATATATAAGTTATTTGGTACATAAAAATATATGTACATTGTATAATATATAAATATCATGCCAAGAGCTACTGTTATATCAAAGGAAAACAATACGTTACTATTGCATATCCTTTAAGAAGAGTTAGAAATTGCGTTCGTATTTTATATCTTTGAAGCAATTTTAAAATGACCCCATTTTTCAGCATACCATTTAGAAAGCTAAGTTCTCTACTCTCCTAATAAAATAAAATGAGTAATCATTTATAGTTAAACTTGCAAATTGTTGAAATCTCGAAAGGGAAAATATAGTCATATATTATTGTTGTACACTTTCTATCAAACTAAAACATAACTAATACTTACATTGAAATGCTGTAAATTATTGAACGTTTGATAGTATGTGAGAAAAAGCAAAGAAGAAGAAATAAGATCAGAGAAAATTGATTTATTCTTAACTAATTAGGCTATTCGTAGAAATAAGCATACGAAATGCCACAAAGCAACGTAGACATTCCTAGTACAAAATGTAGAAGAGTGAGAGCTACTTTTCCTTAACCAGTTATCTATATTAGGAATCTTATATCAGGCTTTTAAATTTCCTTCTTTTCCCATTAGCTTTAGTTTCGTAATTCGCTTTCAGTATAATTTTCTTTTTCAATCTGAAATTGTTTGTTTCCTTAGCAGCGTATCTTTCAACAACATCGGGGAATTAGTTTTAGGAATAAAGAATTACTACTTTTCTAAAAACCTGCAAATTATGGTAATTATTCTTAAAACTTTGCAATTTTTTGGAAAGTTCGTCTATTAAATGTTTTGGATATTTTTGATTACGTTCTTTAAAAGTCTTTGAAGGGGGGGGGGGTTATAAATTTTAAAATGCTAAATAACAGGTGTATTACGATTTTTCTTAGACTTTCAAGAAATTATAATGTACTAAGGAAATGTCCATAAAACTTTCTGTAGCATACTTCCACACAACCTACTATTTTGCAAAATTAATGAGACTTTGAAATTACATATTTAGATATATAACACAAGAGATACAGTAACTATTTCGTCAATCTATTTTGTGTTATATCACTTTACTTAAAATTATTTTCGATCATTCATTTGAGCTCAAACTTTACTTTTCACTTTGAGTTAAAATAATTTTAAATCTGGGTTATATATAGAAAAAATTATCAAAAAATCTTGAGGAAAAAAGTTCAGTTTATCGCATTTAGAAATAATTCAAATTTTGAACTATTTTTAATACTGATTTACATCATATGCGGTGAGATAAAATTTTGAACTTAAATTCAAACTGCACCTTAAATTTTATTTTGAAACGATTTTTATACAACAATCAGCTGAATATATTAAGAACAAGAGTCTGAATTTTGAAAATGAATTAAAATATAGTTTCGGTTAAAAATAGTTAAAACATTAAATTATCTTCTAATTCATTCTGTAAAACAGAATAATTATATTTACAGTCCGTAAATGTTTAGTTGATATTTATATTTCTCTAAACTTTATTAATCGTTGCAAAATAAATATTTTATGGGAGCGACTTGTAAAGTTGAAAATGTATAGTTTTAAAACAGAACAGTTTTTTTTAATTGCAACTTTGTATGTGGTAGTTTTTTAGCGATATCATTTTTTAATGTTCATTTTTTAAAATGTACCACCCTGTTAAATAAGCTTCACTTAGTTATAAATTCTGAATATTTTTTATAAGTAATAAATTCTGTTGCGGGAGTTGGGGCTAATCTCATTGATGTAGGTAATTCAATGACCAGGTTGAATAAGTTGCACAGCGACAAACTCCCGTTCATCCAAGAGCTGGACCACTGGGACACTAATACATTCAACAACATGGGGAAAAGCAGCTAGGGATGACGTCAATGACGAGTAAGGATAGTTTGGGACGTTCTAAATGCCTCTCACAGAAGTTATACGTCTTGCATGTCCACTTTTTAGTCTTGACTGAGCAGTCTGGTGTAGTCTTGGGCCTAAAGATTGTAATAATAGTCCCGGGCGGTTTGTTGTAAACCAAAGACCTCGGGGATGGATGATCTACTTTATGTGGCTCTTTGACTGTAAATGAATTTCGTGGCTGGTTGTTTGGTAGATTTTTATTTTATTGGCACAAGGTCCATCGAGGGACAAGCTGCGTCAACCATATGGTGTACAAGTAAAAGGAAGATTCAACAGACATATAAAACAATGTTGATCAGTATTTTGTACAGTTCAATTAAAGGTGTAAAGTATAAAATTTCTACAGCCAAAAAACATTAATAAAAGGTGAAGATAATTTAAAACAACAGTAATAAAATCCCTGAGATACAAGATTACAAAGAGCTAAATTTCAGAATAAATACCAGTGTTGTGTAAAAAGTTCAAAAGCTCGGGATGGGAGTACTCCCCAGATTTTCGTGACAGCCAGGTCTTTGATTGTTGGGGTACTATGTTCGCAACCCTCCTTTGCCAGCAAGTCAGCTGGTAAAGGAGGAATTGATTATAATTATTTTAGCTACCAATAAAACAATTAGGGTTTTTTAAAGTTTTAAAAGACATCTCATCATTTCAAACCCTCAAAAGATGATGGCTTGAGATTATATTTAAAAATTTTAATATTAATTTTACTAAAACATATTTATTGTCTTTAAAAAGTTAATTAATTGATGGACGTCTGCATGGTACAGATATTACGTAGTAGTTATTGGATACTAGTATATTTCGATGCTAGTATTTTAGCAAGTTTTTCTATTTTATTGGTTTTCATGCTTCTCCAGAAGAAAAAATTACAAATCATTTAAAAAATTCCTTCAAAGCCCTTTAACTCAATTCAAATATTGTTTCAAAGATGGCAAGATTTTTTTTTCAATAACTGAATTCTTTTTCGAAAAATAATCCCTCTATGGTATTCAAATTTTAATTAAATTTATGACCTCAAACATGAGGCGGAGCGTGAATTCTGTTCTTTTCATTACTACCATTCTATCGAATGTAGCACGCATAGAAACGTAATATGACTGAAATCTGTTGTATTGAATAAAAACCCCAAGCATCTCGAAGGGTGAACTAATGATTGCTTTGTAGGCGTCGAGACGTCTGGCCACTGATACTACCTTTGCATGAATCACCGGAGAAAATTTTCATGCATGCTATGCCGCGGTCACTACATCGCTTTTCTTTTACAATCCATTCTTGCTGAGCTAGAGAAAAAAAATAAAAAAGGGGGGGAGAAAAAGGAAACAGAATGTGTGCGACAAGTTTTCTTCTCTCATGCGACATTCCAAAAACTTATATCGTTTGTCGGTGACTACTTTGTTTTATCCATTTTTTCCCTCGGAAATGGAAGCGAAAGAGACCGCTCTAACTGCGACCGTGACGATGACGTGTCCTAAATGACATAAATGCGTGCTTTATGGAAATGAAGAAACACGGTTCTAGTGCTAGAGTTATTTAGAAAGTTTATTTTTAGGAAGATTTTTGGTGTCGTAGCACGCTCGTGAACTTTGTTAAAGCTCTATAGCTCGGTTCACTTATATTTTTTTCCCTCTTCAAGTTTTTCTGAGCTACCAGTTTTTTGGGGGTATATTTACGCATTTTAATTTAGTGCATGTAGTTTATGAATAAATGTTTATGTTCATTACGAGAAAAATGCATAAATTAATTTTAAAAGTAATTACGTCAAAAGTCAGATTTTATATTATAAGAAAATGTGACGTAGAAGCAAAATTTTCACTGGATATACATGTCAATATATATCCGTAGGATTTTTGCGTAAACATATTTATGATTAAATGCGTTTCGAAGATTCGTAAGGATGTACTCATGTTTTTCTGTTCAAGGAACAAATGCATATTAAAGTAATACTCAATTAAACAATAACTCAAATAAAGGTATTCTCTCACTTCAAAACACTGCTTTTAAAATGACTGAATATTTTATTTTTACTTTCACGTAGTATTTAAGTCCAGACGTTTGCTATTCTAATTTTGTTTTAGTGTAGTTTAATAGATTTATAGATTTTTTACGATTACTTGACATTTGTTAAGAATTCCGATTAAAATATTTTTAGCTGATTTAGCTTTATATTTAAATTTTTTTTTCCGACATAGAACAAAATCCAGTTGATAGAAGACAAGCAAATTGAGGTGACATCAGGGGGGGGGGGGGGGTGTATCGGTTCACTTATACGGCGCCTGCATTGAAAACAGCCAACGATTTTCACGCAAGGTAACTAACTGCCTACGTTCGGAGCCAATTTTTTCTTAAATCTTTTTTTAAGGATTTTTTGGTTTTTTAAGGTAAAATAGCACTTAAAAATTAAGAAAATAAACAAAAACGTGCCTGTAAATACCATACTGTTTTATAAATTGCTTCAATTTGAAGTAATTTTTAATGATGTTTATCTAAAACGCCTATCACTCTGCACAAAATTCTAATGCTATTATTTTAATTTTCTTCTCACACATGACACATATGACAGTTACCTTCTACAATCTAAGAGAATTTTAAAATGCAAAAATAATACAGACAATTTTATGTTCCAATATCAAAATTTCCCCGATTCGTCATTCCTTTCCTTATAAAAAAAGCCCCAAATAAAGAGCTATTTATTATACAACAATTATTGTACGTCATTTCTTAACAATAGCATCTAAAACATTTCCTGAAAATTTTATCAAACGATATGCATTATTATGCGAAATATCATGATAATGGTAGAGATTTGTACTAAAAAACACAATTCTGAGGAAAGCGCATTTAAAGTTGTTTGTCACTTCAATTTTGTAGGAGACATGTTTTTTAAAATAGCTATAACTCTGCTTCTAATTGATGTAGAATAAAAATCAAAACAGTTTTGAAAACAGAAAAGATTATATTACACGATTCTTGCAAAAAATAAAATTGACTAAAATAGTCAAAAAATGACATTTTCAGCGTAGGCAGTCAATGTAGGTAGTGCGAATATTTTGATTGATAAACGTCCATAAAATGTGCGTAGGTTTGCAGGCTGTATATGTATGTATGTATATGTAAATGTATATATATATATATATATATATATATATATATATATATATATATATATATATATATATATATATAGACTGACGAAGTAGGTTAAGAGTGTAATATTTACAATTATGTATCAAATTTCATTTTTATCTTCTAAATGCTTTGTGCAAATGATGTAAGGGGGCACAAGTCAGTAAAGATTCTAAGTGGTAACTTTATCTCTCTCTTTTTTGAGAAGAAAACTATTTAATGAATTAAACATCGCGAATTAGAAAACTGTACCTTAATATATGATCCGATAGGGAGTCGACGAAATAAACTGCCTTTTAAAGACGCCTGAGGTCGATAAAGATACTCACCCAGGGATTTCTTTCAGGAAATATGGCGACAACAAACCGTTTCTTGTTAGACTCCCTTTTCTATTTCTTATGTATATATATATATATATATATATACACAAACAGACAGTTAAACATATTTGAATGCGCTTATTGTGGTTTTGTTAATGATATTTTTCTGAATTCTTTGTTTGAGATTCGCGAATGGTTTGATGGCGAGAATTAAATTAAGTCGAGTTGCACTAAAAGAATAAAAATTATTTGCAACCATTAGGTTGCCACGTTTTGGTAATAGCACTTAAAACTGATATCTGAGATGTATTTCAGATGCATTATTTTCGAGCTAATAGTTTGAGAACATACAGTGACAACGAAAGATATCGATTTAGAAGCTTCTGGTTCTTTTATTCATTCTAAATGTGATTATTCATTGTACTTATTTTTTCCACTCACTTTCTAAGAGAGATTTTCATCTTATTTGTACTTGTTTTTTCACATCTATGGTTTCAAATGCTTGTATGACTCAAAACTTTGACATATGTCAAAACTTCATGTTATTTAAGCTTTGAGGATTCAAAAGTTTTAAAAAATGGGAGAATATAAAAAACTATGTACGCAAAGGTACGGTAATTTTTTTTAAAAATGCACTATTACTGATATTTTAAAAATAATAAAATGTAGATAATAACTGTCAAAATAAAGCATACACGGAAGCCCCTTTGATCCGCTTACATCTTATAGTGAGCACATGTTTCTTATAGGTTAAGAAGCTTTCAACTTATAGGTTAAGGTTTCTTATAGGTTAAGGGGATTTCCAATAAGTACCGAAATGAATTAAATATTCATTTAACTGAGGCTATATTTTAACGTAATTTCCTTTACTAAAATACAGCAACTCGTATTTTTATCTAAGGTTTTCGTAACCTCTGCTCATATTTAATTTCACCATTCCACCTAAATGAAACAATTTAATATTTAATTAAATAATGATAAATTTAACGTAATTTGTTAAAACCGCTATTCATATTTCAAGTTTTCATAACCTCTATTTATAGGGTATGAAGAGTTCAAGTTAGTTTCAACGAAATCAAACAATTAATTCAAAATTTAATTAAATGATGCTAAATTGAACATAATTTCCTTTATTGAAAACAGCAAATCTATTTTTACTTAATAAATTTTTAATTTAAATTTTGCATTCAAATTGGTTTCTCTAAGTTTTCCACAATTCAAACTAATTTTAATATTGGACTAATGGAAATATTTTTAATGAAAAAGTTTATTATATTAATCTGAATTTAATATAATAACTTTTCGTTATAAAACTGTGATTTATATTTTAAGTTTTTATATCTAGGCGAAAAGGTTTTATTTTACCCTAAACAAAGGATATGTACACCCACAGATGACAGAAGTGAAATTTGAAATGAACATACCGTGATGGTGAATTAAACATGTTAATGAAAACAATAGGAATAAATTATATAAAATTCAATAAATCGAACTAATGATGAATCTATTCAACTATTCCTTGTAAGAATGAATTTTCTAAGTGTAAGATTCATAATGCATCTATTCGCTTGGGGAAATACTAGCCTCTAGGACTCGGGTTTGAAGCCCAGCCCATTTAAATGGCTGTTTCGCTGAGCCACTGGAAAGAACATTAGCAAGAACAATAAAAGTATTAAAAAATATTCATCGTAGAATAGTAAACTGAGCATCGGAAAAAAGGTGCATTCCAACTTCTCTTGTTGTAGATCTCAAAATGAGGAGGATGAATCAAAATGAAGAATGTTATCAGCGAAATGCTATTTCCTACTGTTGCTATGATACGGCCCTCGTGGTAGTAGCGGATATCGCTCTGAGCTGCCGCGTAGTGGGCTTGGGTTCAAATTCCCAATAAGGCTTGGTCGGTTCCGTGTCGTCCCCCTCATAGGGAGTAATGGGGGCTCACCTATATGGTGCTCCCATAATAAAGTAGCCAATAAATCACGATTAATAACAACAAAAGGTGAATGTCTCACGACAAAGTTACTCCGCATTGGACCAAAAACTGTTGCTATGATAACAAAATTGGTAGCTTACTATTCTATGTAGGGGCCCCGGGTTGCCCAAATTGGTCGGCAAATCTGTACTGTCCGTCCGGCACCCAGGCCCATACTAAACATAAACCGAACAGGGGAAATAAACCCTCGGCTGAGTTTGCAGGTGTTGCTATGCATCTTCTGGTCTTTAGGTTCAAGCATAGGGGCATCTGGTCTTTAGGACCAAGCATATGGTCTCACGACCGGAAAGCATATAATTTGTGAATTACTCCTCTATAATTAAAGACGCCGATGCCCGATCCTGAGATAGCATTATTGTAACCTATAACTGGGTACCCATAGGTCTGATTTTAAACAAACTAATTTGATGCTCTTTCATTTCTATTCATTGAAATCGTATTTATTATGCAAATATGACGCTACTGTGTACCATTTTCTAAGCATTGTACAGAAAATAAAGTGTTAGTATTACTTAGATGATGGCATCGGGTGCAATTTCGTCGTATGTATGTTAAAATACCTAAGAGAGACTTTTAATATGTGGTTTTAAGAGGGCGATATAAAGTACGGTAAATGTTAAACGTAATTAAAAGACATTTTTAATTTCATCCGCTGCTGCTTCTGCGAATCCTTCCCATGTTGTGGACCGTTTAGGTATCTCTGTCAGCGTGCTTAAAGAAAATTAGGATACTGCTGCCTCCCATTTGCCTACACGACTAAACCTCATGGACCTGGTTCAGCATTTTATAGTCCAGGCAGCTTAGGTAAAAACAGCAAAAGACATTTTTAAAAACAGGATCTTAATACAGAGGCTGTTCACATATTTTTTAGACGATGTATATTGTATTCACAAAACTAAATTACATAAAATTCTTGTGTTTTAAATGTTCTATTTGACATCCCTTATTCTGAACTATCTTTCGACACCGCAATTTCCAGGATAATAATGCCTTTTGAAGTGTCAGAAGAGGTATTCTATCCCATTCCTCCTGAACAGCTTTCCTGAGTCCTGTAAGGGTTTTGGGACGACGTTTGGAAAATGCAGATTTTAAAAATCCGAAAGCACAAAAATCCATAGGTGATACATCGGGAGATTTAGTAGAGATATCAGTGAAGGGTATGGCCTTGATACCAGTTTTTTGTTCCATTTCTTTTAGGAAATTTACAATGGATTTTGATGTGTGACTGCTAGCTTTGTCCTGATGGAGTCTCACAGATTGATGGCACTGTGGGTAAAGCGATGGTATTTCATTCAGAAAAATTGGCCATAAAATATGTTCCTGATAGTATTTGGAGTTAATCTTGACATTTTTTCCACTCTCTTTATTTTTAACTTGCCATTATAAGAAAAACCAGCAACAATCATCAATACCTTAGAAAAACTTTCTTTCGATTCTTTGAACCATGTACTTAAATTTTTTTCTCCCCTTTTATGATAATAAATGGCTTTTTTTGTTGCAATCATTTAAATATACCCATGATTCATCTATTGTGACAATTGTTTTCCATTTTTCTTTGGATAAGTGTTTCTCATATAGAATTCTGCAGCGTGTCCTGCGTTCAGCGATATGATTTGGAAGAAGACAATGCAAATTGCGTTTTTTCGCTTTCTTAAGATTTAAATCAACGTTTATCATTTTGTTTACAGTGGACACCGAGCATTTTAATGATTTTGCAACTGTCCTTTGACTAGGGGATTTTCTTTTAACATTAAACAACGTACCTTTGCAATAGTCGAAGATGTCCGTTTTTAACTTGGATACTTGTTTGGAATTTTTGTCCCACTTGAGGCTCCAATTTGACGTTTTTTTACTTTCTTGTTGACGATATTACCTATTGACGCTTTAGATATCACAAAACCACGACTCTCACATTGTTTTTGGATAACGGAGTATGCATATTTCTCTTCGGAAAGAGCATAAATGTAGTCTTCGAACCACTGCTTTGTTAAAAACGCCATTTTGAAACGCCAATTGCAATTATTTCATTTGCAGCAAACGAATTTTTATTACCGCTTACCAAAATCGTCTAAAAAATGTGCGAACAGCCTCTGATAGATGTATATTTGAAAGGGAAACAACTCTCTTTCATTGAAATAGCATACCCTGGTATAAAATAACAACATTTGAAATCTACCACTGTAAATTTCACTATTTTTTCCCCATCATATAAGAGATACCAAGAAATTTAACAATGTACTTTTACTTTAAATCATAAAAGGTAAATCAATTATTAATGGGTGATGTTTATTTGAAAGGGGAATAACTCTCTTTTAATGAAATGGCGTACTCTGGTATAAAATAACAACATTTGAAATCTACATCTGTAAATTTCACTATTTTTTTATCCTATCGTATAAGAGATACCAAGAAATATAACAATGGACTTTTAATTTAAATCATAAAAAATAAATCAATTATTAATGGGTGATGTTTATTGTAAAGGAGAACAACTCTCTTTCATTGAAATGGCGCACTCTGGTATGAAATAACAAGAACTGAAATCTACCACTGTAAATTTCACTATTTTTTTATCCTATCATATAAGATATACCAAGAAACTTAACAATGGACTTTTACTTTAAATCATAAAAGGTAAATCAATTATTAATGGGTGATGTTTAACAGCCCAGTTAATTACCAAGTTTCTCTACACGAAAGAATCATTAATATCTACTGACACATTATTTGCTATTATTTTAAAACTCAGTACGATAATATATTGATTTTGAGAGATAATAATAAAATCGACAGAAAAAAAATGCCAGATTAAAAATACGATATCTGAAAACTTCTTTTGTGAACTGAGCTTCATGAACTCAATAAACGAAGAATTTTTGGAAGAAGTCCAAAGGTGTTTAGCCTCCGAACGGCGTCTAAATTTTTCCTTTAATTCCATTAGATTTCTAAGCGTGATTATTAGGTGAATAATCAGATCTGAGAAGGTAGATATAGTTTCCAGAAGCCTGATGTACATTAAAGAGAAATCAGAATAATTTTACTTGTAAATAATGAACGAAGGCAAAAAAAAAGAATACTTGAAAAGCACAGGCTATAAATAAATTAATGTCTTTAACTGCGATAAATGTTAATTAAATAAACATTCCATGAGCTATTTATCGAGATTAAGTTTATTTATTTTTCCTTATAATTTAATTACCCACGTTGCTGCAGCAGATACGGGAAAATAATCAATTTAAGATTCTGTGATATTTTAACTTTATTTACAAGCTGTACTGTGAAATCGAAAATTATTATAATCATAGAAAGTATTTTTTTTTAAAAGGAACACGATCCAAATAATTGCTCGTCAATGTATTTTGTGTAAGTTTAAAGAGGTTCACAGATGTTGGAAATATAGGATTAAATATACATAACGATCTTTACGACAAGGACTATTGATTTAAACATAGAATTTGCTCTGACTGCTGACAATTGATATTGACAGAATTAATTGAGCAGATTCAATTTCGTAAATATTGAAGTTAATTTTGTGTATAAAAGGTTAATTTCATTTTATTGCTTTGGATTTTATGAAACGACAGGACTCTATTATGTGTAATAGCCTTGCCGAGGAAAGTCGAGAGATGTTTCCAAATTTTGGAATTTCATAACCTTATTTGCGATGCCGGAGAGACATCATTACGAACTTCTAAGCGATACGGACTATAATGGCGAGGGAATCCTAGTTCCATAGCTTTTAGATCTATTAGAAAAAAAAACTTCAGTTTTTTTCTGAATTTTACATCTATAATAGTTTTCCTGATAAAATTGCCCCCAAAACGCCTTAATATAGGAATGTATCAATCTCTTTTCCCTGAAGCGATGGACCAAGGAAAATAAAATGTGTTTCATACAATTTTAACCTCCAAAGTGTTTCCACCTAACATGTGTTTCATGCCTTTTGTTCACTACAGAAAATGAACAAAAGGGTGAAACTTAGAAAGTAAAGGAGAATGTAAAATTTATAGAACTGGAACAAGAATATCATGTTGGATAAGTAAGGATGCTGTTTTATTTACACACACTCCTTTGTTTTGGAGTTCCAAATGCAGCGAAAATTTATACAGTGTTTTTGCAACAAAAAAAACTATCGCTTCTTATAAATATATGATAGATAGCCTAAATTGCGTATTTCAATATTTTAATAAAAATGTTCAGAATTTACCAGTAACTCTAAGTAGTTAATAAATGTATAACTGCTATTCTACCAATTTTGCATGTACCTCAGGATATAATATATTTAAAAAAAATAAGTTTCATGATTTTGTGTTGAATGCGTTTATATTTTGTCTATTATTATCATACATTTTCATTCAAAATGTTTAGTAAAAAGCTTAGGACAAAACTAGAGTCGCAAAACTTTTCAAAAAAAGAAGAAAGAAAATGACCCCATAATCTAATATAACATTATATGTGACCCTTTTTTAGAGTATTTTGAAAAGGGGATTTTATATGTATGATTAAATGCGAAACATTAATTTTATTTACACACACTCACACTCATACATAAATGTATATATATATGGACGGCATCTTCATTTAATTATATATAGTAATAATTACATTGATGGAGCAACTGTTTTTACTAAGTTATTACTCTTATTTCTTATCAGTATTTTTGTAGAGAGTCGTCTAGCGATGAGAAAAGTTGTAAACGATGCCATATGAAAACCGAACCCTTGGTTTTTCTCCGATGGTATAGTGACAATATTAAAATTGAAATCCTTCCGTGACTTTGCTTTTAGTGAGCACTAAGTTTTACCAATTCTCTTTACAAGACGCAGATTAAAAGTTACACTTAACATGGAATTATCCCATTTTACTTTTAAAATTTAATCTTAAATCCAGATATTTCGTTCTTTTATACATCCCACAGACACTACGCAAAACAGCTACTGTCTTTAATATTACGGATTATTAAAATATCAGTCATGTTTAAGAATTTTTAAGAGTACATTAAAAAAATTACAATACATTTATCGATACATAATTTTTTATTGGTAGCATTACTATGTTACGATGCATGAATTCATTTGATTTTAAAAATACATTGCCTCATATTTCGTTTGTAATTTAAAACTATTTTTTAATGCCAGGAATAGGTGTAATTCAATGCACGTACGTTATTCAGGAATCGAATTTTGTAAAAAACAATGGGATATATTGCGTAGTTATTTATGTCTAACTTTAAACGCAAAAAATAGTCATAATGTGATACACTTACTTAAAGCAGGGATGTAATTAATTTCATTCTAAAAATACTCTGGTTATTTTAATTTATGATCTATATATATATTTAAATGTATAGTGTAATTATAATATGATTCATGTATTAAGTTAGGAATAGAGAATGATTTCTTTCGAAAATACTTCAGTATACCTTTACGTTGTTATTTATATCTAAATTGCCCTCTCTAGTCCTGCAATAATAACAAGACATGTTGCAGGACTACAGAGTTAATTATGTCTAAAAATAATTCAGACTATGCTTACTTAAGAGTTCAAGATTTCAAAGAGAAAGTTGGGAATATAACGGGGATCGGAATCAAGTTCCTGTAATATATTTATTTACAAGATGAGCTTAGGCACAAAGAGTTATTAAAAATGCCCGAGGAAATAAACAAGTTATTTATATAAGCCATACATTTACATTCTGTATGTATAAATATTTTCAGGCTTTAATGTAGATGAAAGCAGAAGACGTAAGTACCTTGTTACCTTATTTGAAAATTAGATTTCTGAAAACAAAGTTCGTGGATTGCAGCTCATAAATTGAATAACGAGTAAGATGTTGGAAAGGAGCCAAATTTACTTTGTCTTCCAGGAATAGCCAAATTTTCTTTAAATTTCGTTATTTTTGTAAATAGGATTAAATAATAGATGATCGTGCGCATTAGCTCCAGAGTCTTAAGTCTAATCTTAACTTTTTTTGCATACGTTATGAGCAATTTATCTTGGTAATTAAAAAAACGCGGATGTGTTTCGCATTTGTTTTTACCCCGTGTTTTTCTTACCTAATATCTTAAGCTAATACAGGGAAGGAAGATTTAGATTTTATAAGTCCAGTGTTTAAGAGTTTCATGCATTTTTAAAGAGCATTTTTCCAAAGCTCTTAGCAACGATGAAATCAAATTAGCGATACAATTTGTGTTCTGTTTCGAAACTTCGTGGAGTGTAGTTTGACTTTAATCCTGAGATGAGGTAATATGTTTTTGTTTCCCGTTATGCATAGATACGATATATGTAGATTGATGTATGTTGTGATTGTTTACAGCACAGCGTATGCATTTTTTACAAGCTATATGGGTTCAGGTCGATATGTACCAGTGTTTACTCTCTATTTCAGAATGTACAAGTATTTATGCTGTACCAAAATTTAGGAGTTCTCTAAATCAGTGGTTCACAACTGTCGTGTAGTGGTATGCGAGAGAATTTGAGGTGGTACGCAGAAAGTTTCTGAAATGTTTAACTTCATTTGTAACACCGTATTGTATGTGAACGTGGGTTTTCAGAGTTAGTGTATGGAAAAAACAAATACATGAGTAGACTGAGTATGGAAAATGACTTAAGATTAAAAATAAGCACCATTGAACCTGACATAGAAGCTCAAATAAGGATTATTGAGGAAACTTTCCGTTTCTCATTAAACCTCCTGAAAAAGCCATTTTAGTGTTGGTAAATTGTATTTGCCATTTGTTAATAACAACTATGCATAAACGGATTTTTCTACTTTTACGTATTTATTGTCTGTACTTTCTTCTATTTATGCTTAAATACATTTTTTAAAGTTATTCATATGTTTATAGAATTTATTTGGCCCTTTAAAATGTCATAACATAACCAGTAGAAGGCCACGGCCGTAAAAAGTTCTCAGGCGTTACTCAAGTATATAAAGGTTGGGAATCACTGCTGTATAATTGTTATATTTTTACTATTTATTTTAAGTAACACATGCTTTCCATGTTACATATCCCTTCAGGGATACACTCTTATGAGTAGAAAATTAATATTTCCCGTTACAAATTAACATTTCACCTATTTTTTCGGGCTACAAATTCACCCCAACTCTAGAATTCTCTTACCTACAAATTTTGCTCCCTGTGCGATGTGTCAGAACTGCGGGCAGGATCTAAAAATCTTACGCTCGATTCCTCCACACTGCTCTGTTTGTATCATGTAATTATATCTCTACATATTAATAATCGGGAAGTGGTCGTTTTGGCTACATTTAGGGGCAATTGCGATACGTTCCTTATGTTGGAACAAATGAAATTTTTAATTGAAGTTGTGTGTCTATTTGATTGGAAGGAGAAAAGTTCATAGTACTTAAGTAAATAAATGCGTGGATTTAATGGGGGTGCAGGCCTCAAAAGTTTTTTAAAAAGTACATTTGCATTTTCCTGGTATAAACCACACTCTAAAACTTTGAGAATAAATAACACAAACCGCATGTTTCTGATATGAGTGCATTTTTATGCTGTACTGTTTACCCGTTCCCTGCCCAAAAATGTATGCTATAAGTCTATTTATAGTGAAATGGGAATTTCAGTACAGGATTGCGTGAATTTTAAGGAGCCACAGAAGTTTTGAAAGAAATGCATTTTTATGTAAAACACTCTATAAAACTTTGCGGGTAAAATAACCGAACTGAAAACTGCTAAGATAATTGCATTTTTATGCTGTACTGGTTACACGTACCCTTCAAGCATTTGCACTTTAAATTTATTTATAGAGAAATAGAATTTGTCACGATTTTTATTACAATGTGTCTATAATTTCTAGTAAGGTACAATTTTAGACGTCTTTTATTTGATCTATTTCTAATAATCTGTTTTAGCGGTAGTTCATATAGAGTCAAATTTTGGAAAATATCTTCCACGCAGCAAAAATCACCTGGACAACATAATTTTTTTTCCACTTTTAAATGATTAAATATTTCTAAATCATGGGGACTATTTATTTTGAAATATGTTATGTGTACTAAAGTGAAAAAAAGATCAAATCGAGCTGCTGGTTCAACAGGCATATCAAAAAATTAAATTTAAAATTTTTTAAAACCAATATTTCAAACTGATCAAGCATATTTATGTTTATTGATTATTATATAAAGACACGATGGATAAAAAAGAATATATTAAAAAAATTTGTGCAGATAAAATAAATAACTTCTTTATTTCTGCACATCCTTAAAGTGTTCCAGACAATGAATTCAGATGTTAGAGCAGTTTTCAAGTAATATACACGGTAATCTCAAACTCAGGTCATATTCAATTAATTGATTTACATCTGATTTCAAGACCAGGAAACCTTGCCTCAAACTCTATAATTATTATATATATATATATATATATATATATATATATATATATATATATATATATATATATATATATATATATATATATATATATACTAGCATTATTGCCCGGCGTTGCCCGGGTAGATATATAGATATAAAATATTTCATGCATTCCATCAAAAAAATACTGGGCTGCACTCCCGCTCTTCCTGTTCATCTGGCCAGACAGAATGCGCTTAGCACGTTTCGACTGAAATGATATACAAACAATAAGAAAGAAAGAAACTTTGAGCCTGCGGACCTTCGTCTGATTTTAAGGTCATTCCCAACCCTCTTTCTCCCGTGCATTGAAATTTGACCCCCCCTCCGTCATCCTCAAACCACCCCTCTTAACGCAGCTGGTCGAGAGGAATCCACAGGGGGTAGACGCACCTCTATCGGGCACAAAAAACATTAAAAAATTAATTTAAAAAAACTAATTGAGCCCCAAATTTCGTTTTTCCTGATTTAAGTTTCTCGGGTCCAAAACATTAACTGTGCCGAATTTGGTCCCGGTGGGTGAAACAGTCTATGATTCTATAGCGGACAAACAAACAGACAAGCTCTTATATATATATACTAGCTGAAAACCCGCACTTCGCTACGGAGTACATTCAAATTAAATACAACGGTGAATGTATGCAATTAATGCCAAAATATATATATATATATATATATATATATATATATATATATATATATATATATATATATATATATATATTTATAATAAATACGACGATCAATATATACAATTGACGTAGGAAAAAAATATATATTTATAAAAAAAATCGTAAGGGATATTTTTATAGACAAAATAATGTCCAATCGTCTGCCGCATTAGCAAGAAAAAAATATATTTTTATCTATTTAGTTTTTATGCACGTGACGATAAATTTATTTAAAGTACCAGAAAAAGAAGTCACGTGATCGGCATTTAATAAATTAAATTCTAAAAATTAATCTTTAAAAATTCACCAAAAATCAGGAAATGGAGGTAAAAATTCGAAAAAAATTTCATTTTGAAGGAATTTTTATGATCTTTCTTGTGATATAAATTTTATAACCCTCAATGTATTATTTTAAATGCAAACGTAAAAAAAGTTTAAAAAACAGCTTAAAAATTTAATTTAAAAAAATCTAAGAAGAATTTTTGAAAAATCTTTCTTAGTGCACCCCTACACTATTAGAAGAATCGCCATGCAAAATTTCAGCCCTTTAGGTCTAGCGGTTTGGTCTGTGCGTTGTATGTCAGTCAGTCAGTGAATGAATGAATGAATGAATGAATGAATGAGTCAGTTACGGAACTGTTTTATATATATAGATAAGAATAAGATGAAAGAGAAAACCAGTAATAGCTCTAAAGCTACTTGCAGCGAGGAACAAACAAGTAATTAAAAGTATGAATAAGGTTTTTGACAGCATTTCTGCACCAGCGGTGTCAATACTGTCTAAAAACCAATTGATTGTTTCTGATGAGTATGATCTATTAAATAAACACACTCAGACACCGTATAATCCATTATTAACAGAAGAATTGATTATTAAATGAATCAAGTTTGATTAAAAGTACTTAACCAAAGAACACCAAGCCTGGCGCTAGTCAGAGTGGAAGTTAAGAACTTGTAACCGCAAGATGACTGACGTCATAAAACTTGCAACCATTGAGGTAGTGGATGGTATATATATATATATATATATATATATATATATATATATATATATATATATATATATATATATATATATATATATATATATATATATATATATATATATATATATATATATATATATATATATATATATATATATATATATATATATATATATATATATATATATATATATATATATATATATATATATATATATATATACATATATATATGAAACAATAATGATTCCCTTCATTAACTTTCTCTTACCGCAACAGAGCATTATATAAGAAGATTGTTCAAGAACCATGACGAACCATCACCCCATATGACGCGTTAAAGTCAGGTGTCAATTTTTAACCAATTAAAAGTTCAACGAGCCCGTACTCAGGGTGTGAACCTAGGGTTTTCGCGGGTCTTTTGCGTTCTGCTCGAGTCGGTCAAATAGGCACAACTTTTAGATCTACATTCTTTTGTTTTATGGTGTGCTGTTCCGGCAGCCTCAGGACTGTTCTGAATGAGGTATCCTGTTAAAAGATGTCCAGCAACATTTCCAAGAGTAAAAAACTGTACTATGAGAAAACCGCCTATTCCTTTCTGGCGTCGGATCTTAATTTCTCGCCATAGTGACTGTTTCCACTCGTCGAAAATTTCTACTTTTTAATGTTCCGGTAACAACTACCCATGGTTTGACTTCACCGATCAGTTTTTATTCTTGCAAGCATTTAGTTATCATTTCATATATATATATATATATATATATATATATATATATATATATATATATATATATATATATATATATATATATATATATATGTATGTGTGTGTGTATGTAACATACCGGCCCGGCGGGAATGATGGCCGGAGCCGGCATATCACACCGGGAATAAACGTAGTCGTACTCAAGAATACAATTATCTTTTCACGTCTGCAAATGCTTTTATTTATCCATTCTTTATCATCGATGACAGAGGTTTATTAGGCAACAATGCCACGCCAAAAATCTGCTCTCTGAGGTATGCTGGAACTTATATAAACTTTATGAGCGTCTTGCCATGTGATCACAAGTCTGTAGCCATTGGCTGAAACTATGACTCTGATGTCAGAGGTGACATATTATTATTACGTAAAGATGCGCTAGAAATTATATTTTTTGAGGGGACGCTGCCCATGCTTTGTTCTTGGAATCAGAAGCGAAAATAGCTCAATCGCGACAACGCCCAAGGCAATTTAGAATTTAAATTGAGTATAGGGGATTTTATGTTATATATATATATATATATATATATATATATATATTTAGTGTGGTTATAACTAAACTTCCTATAAACAGCATCCTACAGCTCAAACGGTGAACGGAATGTTACCACATCGGGTATATAGAGTATACACGAGATGCGCTCACGGAATTTCGAAAAAAAAAGTTCAAAAATGTCCACCAGAGGGCGCTTTTCACTTAGAAACATTGAATTTAACAAAATAAGCGACCAAAACGGAATGCATATACAATTTGAACATTTATTGACTAGTTTTTGATCTCCATGTCATCGAACCACATTAAGTAAAAGTAAGGAAATAAATAACAGTACGTTTTTGCTGTTTGAGAGAAATAAAAAAAAAAAAAAAACAGTTGTGTTTGCAGAAACCGGTACAGATTACGTCGAAATGTCACAAGAAGAGCATTTGTCAATCGTGTCCAGGACGATGTAAGGAAAGTTGCTCAATATGGTCACCGTCACTCACCTGCAAATTTTCAAGGCGATAGACAGTGTGTTCAATAGCACACATTGTACTTACATTGTACTTTACATTTTATTACTTATAAATCTTGCTCTGAATTGTTAATATTGTTTGTTTTCCGTTTCGGTCCTCTATTTTATCAAACTTAATGTTTTTCCATGAAAAACACCCTCTGGTGGACATTTTTGAACCAATTTTTTTTTTCGAAATTCCGTGAGCGCATCTCGTGTATAGTCTACACACCCAATGTGGTTACATTCCGTTCACCCGTTGAGCTCTAGGATGGTGTTCATAGGGGAAGTTTAATTATAACCCCCCTGTATATATAGAATAACGCACCACCTGTTTTAATTCTATACCACAATTACTCTACTATTCATATCGCCTTTCCCGTAATAAAACTTTAAGTGATTTTCTGTTTAGCACCTAGCTGTCGAGGCATAGTATACCACAGATAATCACATGGGCAAACGAAACTAAATTTTCCTTTTTGATGGTGTAAGTGTCGAACTGCACACTTAGAGTTTGGATATGCAGTGAATCGCCGATCTCTCTGCACTTATCTCTCTGCTCTATCTGCTATATCCGATCTATCCGTTCTCTGTAAATATGTAAATATCTTCCAGTCTTTTATTATTTATCATACATTGTAAACTAAGTGAATAATCATAATTTACACAAAGTAATATATATTTATTTCATTCTCTCCCTGTCATTAAAAACCCTCTAGTTAACTAAAACTTTCTCACATGTATATCTGAAAGGAGTTTCTCAAATATTTCATATTCATGCCCTTTGGTTATCATTTGAATTTAGCAGAAGTTAATGCCAACTCCAAACGTGGCACTAACGAGACTCCAATGAATTTTTCATTCTCTTAGGAATAAATTTTGTAAAATTATAAATATTATCCTACAAACACGTTTCGCTTATAAATGCTTCTAAATTAACATTGTTGCTAGAATTTATCGCATTAAATTCTGACGCATAATATATACGGTCAAATTATATTTATATATTCATATAGAGTAATGATTTTTGATCATTACAAAGTTATATACAAAGATTTCTGATGTAAATCATTTCAGCGTTATTATAAAGTAAAAATTTACTGTCATAGATGCATCAACCCAGAAACATATTACACTGAGCTGTTAGCATATTCTGTCGCAATACAAGTTGTGACAGGAATTATAAATTGTCTTTCTATTAAGGCAATTACAGCGCTAACGTTTGAAATTATTAGCATTTTCACAAAGGGTGACATGAATTAAATTAACTTACATGCTTATGTAATTTATTTAATACGTCTGAACATCCATATTCACTGCTTATTCATACATTCATCTACTTCATCTTCCACAGAAACGTGCCGGGGGCCATAAATAATCTATATTTTCGGTGTAAACAGAACCTCGGCTGGCTTTAGAGGCTGCTATAAAAATCCATATTACCACCTAGGCCCAGATAAATCAAACAGCTTCGGCGTTATTAAGTCATTTTACGTCATTTCAGAAGCACGGGTACGACTTTTCCATAAATCAAACAAACGTAGTAAAAATAAGTTATCATTAATCTTTGGTAGCTGTCGTGAAGTGCTCACGAACGTCTTGTGTACGTGTACCGTTGGTAACAATGAGTCGTTAACAAGCGTTTAGTTTGTGTTTGTAGTGAAAGAAATATGAAAGCGTAGCACGTAAGGTCGGGTTGAGATGACTAGTATCGGGTTCACAGGACACATTTAATGAAAGGCTGAGCTTTTCTTCAATTATACGTATCCTTGTTTGCCGTGATAGGATTGTTGAATGGTGTGATTTTAAATGCTTTCGAGACAAAGAGTTAACAGAACTTGTCATGTATGTTAAATAAAAGCTTTAAATCCTCGTTAATAAAGTTAAATAATAAAATAAATGATGAACACTTTCGAAAGCTTGAATATTTTATATTTTAGTCGAGATCATATTCAGTGGGCATATAGATTCTATACGAGTGGCGATTATATACAGTGAATCAGTCTCTACACGCATTCCACTATATAACGCCTTTATATCAGAGTAAAATAAATATTAATTGATTAAAAATTTAACGTACACCTCCTGCTTTTGAACAGGCAAAGTACGTCAGTGAGACTTGCCATAAATTCTATTTTTGAACCCTGTATTCTACAATACCGAAAAGAGAACGGAAGGCCGGACATCTATTAGAAACTACTTATGTTTACAGTGGGTGTCTCGAATGCAGAATAAAGTACATTATGTTAAAGTACATAGAATAAAAGTTCATTGCATTATCAAATAATATATTATTTCGTTTTACACGTACACACACACCTATATATATATATATATATATATATATATATATATATATATATATATATATATATATATATTTATTTATATATATATATATATATATATATATATATATATATATATATATATATATATATATATATATATATATATATATATATATATATATATATATATATATATATATATATATATATGTGATGACCCGGGAGGTCATTTCCTGAAACAAGCATCGTGACCGAAAACAATATGATTCGAATACAAGAGCATAGAACTTTATTCCAGCAATAACATGACCTTACAGCGTGACGTCCCGCTTTCATCGGGCGAGCATAGAAGTAGCTGTAAACGGACTGCCAGAAATTGTTGAGGTAGGTTAGTATTGGCAAAGGACGGAAAGGTTACCATAGAGTGAAAGAACTCTGATTACAGGTGGTTAAAATTTATTACTTACACACACACACACACATATATATATATATATATATATACATATGCATACATTTTGCGAGTATAACTGTTTTAAGGGAATAAAAGAATAACAGGGTGTGGAAACTGAATTTAAAAAAAAAAACCTCAAATGTAAAACATATGTTATAGCCATGTCATAATCCTTCAACGAGATTCTTATGCGATGAAAACACACCACACTGTTAGGAACGGTAATATATATATGAAATATATATACAGAAAACGAGTGTAAAAAAGATTTAAGACTTGAATCTCGATAGTTGTTAACGTAATAGAAATTAACCATTCTATGCTGTGCTAAAACAATTAAAAATTCATAGCTGAAAGATGCAGATGAGAATTTAAAATTTAATGTACTACCATAAATGTAAACTTCGTTTATCTTAAGGAAGCTATCAATTATAATATCTAAATTTAGAATTTAAAAGAGGGAGGGAGATCTGGAAGTAGAGATCCTTCCTTTAGTGTGATCGACTGAAAGACAATCATGCGCGATCAAGTATACTGGACTTATAAATTAATGCCTCATTTTTATCTCCAGTTAGATTTTGTTTCTCGTCTTTGTCCTCTCGCATATTTCGATTCTTTTGCTTACCTATCATCGCACTCAGCTCAGTTTCGGACTAAAATGATTTCGGTTCAACATGGGAAACTTCTTGCATATTTCGGAAAAAGTTTTACAAAAGCTGAAACCGACAATTCGTTGAGACTTGAGTCGCATTCGGAAGAACTGGCAACAGAAGTAGATAAAACAACACCATTATCTTTGTCGAATGAGAAGCCAGTCAATGGAAGTTATGTCAAGAAAAAGGAAAAACGAGTTAAAGCTTTTTTATGTAGGTGTACATTAAATTGGAATATAAAACCTACAGGGAAGTATACCTTGATAGAGAGATCACATAGTTACTGACTAAAGTTGCATTATCTATATATATGTATAAAAGAGTTCCGCAAGTGACTGACTGACTGACCGACAGATAACGCACAGACGAAACCGCTGGACCTAAAGGGCTGAAATTTTGCATGGCGATTCTTCTTATAGTGTAGGGGTGCACTAAGAAAGATTTTTGAAAAATTCTTCTAAGATTTTTTACATTAAATTTTTAAGGTATTTTTGAAACTTTTTTAAGTTTACATGTAAAATTATAATTTGAGGGTTATAAAATTTACATCACGAGAAAGACCATAAAAATTCCTTCAAAATGAAATCTTTTTCCAATCTTCAGCTCTCTTTTCTGATTTTTGGCGAATTTTTAAAGATTACTTTTTAGAATTTAATTTATTAAATGCTGATCATGTGGTTTCCTTTCTATTTGTGATATTTTAAACTAATTTTGCGCCTCGTGCATAACAACGAAATAGACAAAAGAAATATTTCGTTTCTTGCTAATGCGGTAAACCATTCGAATTTATCCAAAAAAATTTTAAAATACTGTAAAAGAAATGTTCCTGAAACTGTACTATATTATTTATTTGTATGTTCTATTAGATTTAATTTGAATATTTTCTTCTACATTATTTTGTCTATAAAAATATCTGTTACGACATTTTTATAAATATATATATATTTGAGTTTTAATGGCATTAACTGCATTCAATAACCCTTTGTATTTAATTTGAATGTACTCTATAGCAAAGCACGGGTATTCAGCTAGTGTAAGACTCGTACCTTATGAACCGAAAGCTGGTTGTTAGTTTGAGAAATTTTGAGTTGGTTACAGTATTAAAAGTGGACTTGTAACCACCCCTTTGGATTCAGACGATTATGCAAAAGACGATAAAGTGAAAGACGATTAAGCAAAAGACTGGTATGAGAAAATACGTTTCAAAATTTAAGCATACTTCCTTAGGATTTTGTAAGCTATGCATACA
The DNA here is from genome assembly GCA_907164885.2 of Dolomedes plantarius. Lineage (NCBI taxonomy): Eukaryota > Metazoa > Arthropoda > Arachnida > Araneae > Dolomedidae > Dolomedes > Dolomedes plantarius. Next base: position 141,034,521 of record OU015491.1, on the reverse strand, counting down.
AAATATTTAAGGTTAGTAATTTTCTTAATAATAATTTTATTTTAAGAATTTCAGGGACAAATCTTTTTATTATTTTTAAATTCATCAATTTCATTTTATTAACATTTTTTTTCCTTAAATGTGATTGTAGTATAAAGATCATTCATTATACATATAAAACATACTTGAACAATTTGAAATTTGGTTTAAAAAATTGCAATTCAAAATGTACAATTTTTTTGGTTTTTATAATAGCTGTTGAACCAATAGCTCATTGATATGTATTTTTTTGTAAATTTTTGATATGTCTTCATATTTGCATATTTTTTTTCACTTTTGAACTTAGAAAAAGATTTTAAAATAATTTGTCTTTAGGTATATAAAAACTAAACATTTTCACCACTTTAACCACTTTATAGATAAAAAGTTTTCGCAGAATAATTTTACTGCAAGGAAAAATTTTTTCCGGAGTTCTTACTCTAAACCAAAATGAAGATCAGGATTTGCTGAAAAAAAAGAAGAAATTTTATAGTGGTACTTTTGAAAGGACTCTTATATAAATTCTTTTAAAACATCCGTGAAAAATTCCTCTCTGAGACAAAAACACTTAAAGTACTAATGTACAGTGGGAAAATTTACACAGCATTTTTGTGCTTTACTTATGAACAGTAGAGCACAAAAATGCTGTATCAGTCGATGACATAATCGTAGAAATAATTAATTTGTTTTATTTGATTCTAGATTTCTATAAATGATTTTAAACCAAGAAAATAAAATAAGCATTTTGGGCGAATCTGTGTCCTAGATTTCTTTTAGTGTCTTAGAACTGTTTTAAAATGTATACCATTGAAAAGAAAAAGATTTTTTGAAAAAATATTCTGTATAGAATTAACAAGAATTATCAAGGAATTTATAATTTGACTTTCTTTGAGAGTAAAAATAGTCTACATATATTTATTTTTAGTAATAGTAAAAATTATGAAATGAGATTATTCAGCTATTTTAAGTACTAGCTACTATTTTAAATAAAACGCACACACACACACACACACACACACACACACACACACATATATATATATATATATATATATATATATATATATATATATATATATATACATATATATATATATACATATATATAATATATATATCTATATATATATATCTATATCTATATATATATATATATATATATATATATATATATATATATATATATATATATATATATATATATATATATATATATATATATATATATATATATATGTGTGTGTGTATATACAGAGGCTGTTCGCACATTTTTTAGACGATTTTGGTAAGCGGTAATAAAAAATCGTTTGCTGCAAAAGAAATAATTGCAATTGTACTATGTTTTTAAAAGTCATTATTATCGTCTGCGGCTTGAAAGTTTTGTTTTTATTCAAAATGGCGTTTTTAACAAAGCAGTGGTTCGAAGGCTACATTTATGCTCTTTCCGAAGAGAAATATGCATACTCCAAATGCGCTATCCAAAACGATGCGTTATCCAAAAACGATGTGAGAGTCATGGTTTTGTGATATCTAAAGCGTCGATAGGTAATATCGTCAACAAGAAAGGAAAAAACGTCAAATTGGAGCCTCAAGTGGGACAAAAATTCCAAACAAGTATCCAAGGAAAAAACGGACGTCTTCGACTATTGCAAAGGTACGTTGTTTAATGTTAAAAGAAAATCCCCCTAGTCAAAGGACAGTTGCAAAATCATTAAAATGCTCGGTGTCCACTGTAAACAAAATGATAAACGTCGATTTAAATCTTAAGAAAGCGAAAAAACGCAATGTGCATCGTCTTCTTCCAAATCATATCGCTGAACGCAGGACACGCTGCAGAATTCTATATGAGAAACACTTGTCCAAAGAAAAATGGAAAACAATTGTCACAATAGATGAATCAAGGGTGTATTTAAATGATTGCAACAAAAAAAGAGCCATTTATTATCTTAAAAGGGTAGAAAAAAATTTAAGTACATGGTTCAAAGAATCGAAAGAAAGTTTTTCTAAGGGATTGATGATTGTTGCTGGTTTTTCTTATAATGGCAAGTTAAAAATAAAGAGAGTGGAAAAAATATGTCAAGATTTACTCCAAATACTATCAGGAACATATTTTATCGCCAATTTTTCTAAATGAAATACCATCGCTTTACCCACAGTGCCATCAATCTGTGAGACTCCATCAGGACAAAGCTAGCAGTCACACATCAAAATGCACTGTAAATTTCCTAAAAGAAATGGAACAAAATTCTGGTATCAAGGCCTTTCACTGATATCCCTACTAAATCTCCCGATGTATCACCTATGGATTTTTGTGCTTTCGGACTTTTAAAATATGCATTATCCAAACGTCGTCCCAAAACCCTTACAGGACTCTGGAAAGCTGCTCAGGAGGAATGGGATAGAATACCTCTTCTGAAACTTCAAAAGGCATTATTATCCTGGAAATTGCGGTGTCGAAAGATAGTTCAGAATAAGGGATGTCAAATAGAACATTTAAAACACAAGAATTTTATGTAATTTAGTTTTGTGAATACGATACACTTTGTCTAAAAAATGTGTGAACAGCCTCTGTATATATATATATATATATATATATATATATATATATATATATATATATATATATATATATATATATATATATATATATATACATAGATATATATATATATATATACATACATATATATACATACATACATATATATATATATATATATATATATATATATATATATATATATATATATATATATATATATATATATATATATATATATATATATATATATATATATATATATATATATATAGCAGCTTATTTCAGGAGGACCTGCTAGTAGCCATAGATATTCGATTCTTAGCTTTCAAAATGGCAAGGAAAAAAGAAGTGAATACTCCAGAAATAATTATTTTTTCTGATTTATTTTGCTGAGTCTTAGACTATTAGACTAGTTTTGGGTGGCATTCTTTTTAGGACTTTCTCTCGCGAAGTTAAGATTTTGAGCATCAAAATTTGCTTTCTCATTGAGAATGCTTATATAATATTCTTTAAAAATAAATTTACATTACAATGTCTCAAATAGAACCCATATTCTGATAGAAATTCTTTAATCAAGAGTAACATAACCTTTTTTAAATGCTTACCCAATTGATACACCCAGCTTTTACAGCTTTTACTTTTATATGTGTGATACCTTATTCAGCCATACATTGCATTAAGGGGATGATGGACCTATCAAACCGATTTTTGAAAGTTTTGCCTCACAGGTATGAAATTTTGCATATATATTCCTTAAAGTATATCAATATTACAGCCCTTATAAAATTTTATAAAGATTTTTAAAAAATTATAATTAAAAAATTGAAATAAAATTACTTTATTTTAAATGCTCCTTGAGACTCAATTTTTAACTTCTCTTAATTTTGCATATATATTGCTTATAAATACATTTTGAACAAAGTTTTGTATTATTTTGTACTTTCGTTGAATAGTTAATTTTTAGGAAATATTTTTATGCTTGTGCTCTGAATTTTTGTGAAATTTGTGTACTTTTCTACACTTAAGTTAAATTTTGATAATCTGACTGACATCGAATCCTAAAATGGATGCATAACTTTATTTTGATGCATTACAGGAGTCTATTATACATTTCATAAAATGTCGTCAAAAATTATGACGCGAGAAGCATTTTAAAGATTTGCAAATCTGGAAATTTCTCATTTTGAGAAAAAGCCATTTAAAAGATGTTTTTTAACCTACTTTTAATACTTACTTTTCTAAAGCCACCAAGTTTACATTTTACTTTTCACTACATATTTTAAATGCATATTATTTCAATATTTACATGTTTTTAAAATATTAATACACCCCCCCCCCCGAAAAAAAAATTCCAATTTTTATTCGATTTTTGGTAATTTGAAAGTCCCCTATCCGCTTAAAATATTCCATCTAAATAAACCAAAGGAACAATATAAGGCAGTATTTGGGTAATATGTTCGTTTCAGAAACAAAATACGAAGAGATTTTCTATTGGAATATTAGCAGCGTATCTGAGAGTGACATACCTGTTTTTGGATTACTTTTAACAACGTTTTAGTAAACTTCCATTCAGAAAATGATTTACTTAATCTTCAGATACGTTGCATTCCCCCCTCTCTGCTCGCTATTATGCACTGTACTCGCCATCTTCGGCGAACGCGTATAATTTTCGCAATTGCAAAGCATCCCAAACCTCTTGCTTATTTGTATTTCCTAACACGCGAGTGGTAATGCGACGGTAAAATCCAACACAATAAGTTTCCTCCTTTTTTCCCGAGGAAGATTGCCATATTTATATTCATATTTAAATCAAACGTTACACATTTTTCCATCTCACAAAAGCAGACGGAGATAAAATGTTTAATAAGAAATTTTGCATTGTAAAATACATCGGTAACTGTCGTAAAATGTTTCAGATATACGAAACGGAAGAAGAAGCAACCAAACAAAAAATGTTTTTTTCGAAATAAAGTAAAATGCGAAAAGACTTTAGAAGGGGAAAATTTAACTGATGCTGCAGAATCCAGCGCGTCGTCCTCCAACTTTTGTGATATTAAATTTGGGATTTCGTCGCATGTTTTGTTTTATACGCTGTATAAGCTTTTAAATCTTACGCTTTTCTTTTATAAATTAAAGTATTAGAAAAAATGCTGAAATCTAAAATGCTGACATGATTTCAACACTAAAAAAAAAAAAAAGAAATGTAGCACATGTATATTTGAATAGATAGATTTAAGCGTCGAGGGTTTTGAATTTTAAAACACTTTTATCAGTAATGTATGTTAATTTTGAGAACTTGGTAAATACTAATTTTTTTTTTTTTAAATGTATATTTGTGGGAAATTTAAGTATTGCGGAAAATAATGAATGGGTGATTAATAATGAAAAGCAAATTGACAAATATTATTTTATATGACATGATAAGTAATTTATAAAATATAATTTAATTAGAGAACTAAAATTCTCAATATAGAATGTAAATTTCCAATTACATTTATTTACAAATAGGAATTGATAAAACATTTTATTACTCTTTTCTAAAAATATTATACTGAGAAAGGCGGGTGAACTTTTGAATATCAAATTTTAAAATAAGATATCACTTTGAAATAATATTCGCAATTACTACAGGTTCGATTAAGGATTGATTTCGGGAATTTGGTTGTAGTAAATATTAGTTTTATATTAATTATTCATTAAAGACACTTTCTGTATACATAAAACACCAATCATTTGAATTGTTAAGTCATATGAATAAATCAAGTTTTTAAAGTGAAAGTAGTACAATAATATGGACTGATATACTACAAAAATCTGGAATTGGTCTTCATAATGTACCTCACGCTAATCTTATCTCGAAAAGTTCTGTGATGTGCTTGACTTCTAACACTGATCGAATGCTTTTTAATCAATGGAGATCGACGTATAACTAAAACCATAGTCAGGCTTAGAAGTGGCCATCACAGAGGATTGAAAATTAATAGAGAGGGCAGGAAAACCTAAAGAAACTGTGATAACTGCCCGAACACAGAACTGACGACGACACACATTTTTGATTAACCAGCCATCCTTGCTGAACTGTTGAAAATTGGAATCTTGTTTACGAGACTGAAACCCTACGATGACAATATAGTGCAGATTGCCAGAGCCGTCATCTCTGCCCATTGAACTATTTGAATAGCCTTCATCATAGACACGACATCATTATCATCATGCTTTATAATGGAATTTGAATCTTATGAAATTCTTGAGTATGAAGGCACTAAAACATCACATCTGGAAGGAATTAATTCTCTTGGTAAACAGCATCGACTTCGACGTCGACTTGTTTTCAAGTCAACGTGCTGCAAGACCATCTTGCGCATACCGAACACCATACCACCACCTCCGTAATGGCCACTCCAATGATTTTGTAGAACTGAACCTTCCACTATATTTCTTCTTATGAACTCAAAACATAATTGTGCAGAATACAACTGGACTCTTCTGCAACACATTATCTTGTTTCCCGTTCAACCTTTTTGAACGCGCCAGAGAATATCCTAATGAACAATCTCGTGCTGTTAAAATAATACCTATATACGTCTTTACAGAATTAAATATATAATGTAACGTGAATTTTAGGTCAATAAGTACTTGACCATTGGATACCATAACAATTAAAGTAGCTCGTCATCTACTAACAGTTAAAGATGATACAAATATTTAGTTGGGTGTTTCAGACACTTTGGTGCTTCTGCAGATACTCCATCCTTTCGGTACTTCTTTCAGTAACTTTAAAGTGCAGTTCGTCTCACAGATATACTTTTTAAATTTCATTACGTTTTTCCCATCTAGCAACATTTTACCAACAAAAGTCTGTACAACTCTACCAAATTTTAAAAATATCAGTATTGTTGCGATGATTCATATAGATCTAGTAATAATAATCAGTATTATTTAATGAAAATCCGTGCCTTGTTTCAAAGTTTATATACGTCTAAAGTTGAGTACATTTTATTAAAAATGCAGTGAAACAGTCGTCAGCAGCCTGAAAATTAATTGCTTTTTGTTATTCAAGAATGTGCATAAAATAAGTAATCGTAGATGGGAAATAGTGGAATAGTTTTCTGAAATCTAGAACTAACGTTATTTTGTAACTGTGACGGTAATTACATTTTATAACACAGTTGGTTTTAAATTGTTATTAAAAAACAGCTCATATACTGTGTAAGGTTTACATAAGATTCGATTCACATGAATCGAACTTTTACGTGAATAAATTAAAGAAGCCGCTAGAGATATGCTAATTTCGGCATACGTGGTTAGTATAAATACCAAGCAGCTAGATTAAAGAAACGAAGTAAGGAAGTGTTGAGGAAGTGAAAGGAAGTGTTGAGGAGCTAGGTTGATGCTCACCTACGCGAGTTCTTGTTGGGCCTAAAGTTTATGTAGCAGCACTGCTGGTTTGACGATCAAGTATTGTGAGTATTTCAAACTGAATTTCTTTGCAACGTGTCTGTATTGAAAGAATATGTCTTGCATGAATGTTTTGTATAGTATATATCTCGTACTAGTAGTACATACGCTTATGTTGAAAAGAAAAGTAATATGTGTCACTTTGAAATAAATGTTCATTAATTTAGAACTGTGTTTGAATCTAATTCATTAGAGTGCCACTTCAAATTATATACACCTAAGTTAGGGAAGAAGTGCTAATTCTCTATAACTGTTATATTAACGCACTTAATGTTTTGAAAGTTTTATGTAGCATTGAAGTTTGCCTGCAGCAGAGGACTCATATATAAAAAAATGTCTGTCGAATTTGAATGATGTGATAGAGAAACAATAGAATAAAAAATTCGTCTCTTTACTACTGCACTAGACTTTTTGTAAGTGTGGGTGACCGCAGAAACTCCTACTCTTTTAATTCGACAAAACTAGACGTATTGTATATTTGTAAAACTAGACGTATATACTAGAGTTAAGTTGGATGAGGGTAGTCTTTTACTACACAGGGACTATTCAGACCGCAACCTACAGTTTAAAACCGATTTCGTGCGGCTACAAACATGCATGCCAGTAGTGAGACTCGAACCCAGAAGGTCCAGTCAGGTTGAAAAATATTGCAAATAATTTTTGTGAAGGGATTTACCTATTAAATGAAATTAGCTTCATTTGTTTATAATTGTTTGAACTGGTGCATATGTGAATTCACCAAATAAATGTTTGCTGCTTTTTTAAAGGGGAAAATTATTTGAAAACCTTATATTATAAGTCTGAGGCATTCAATTAATTATCAGTCTAATATATATTAAGGTACTTTTTCTATTACTCAGTTAAATACATAATTTTTTCAGTCGTTTCCTATCATCATTATTTTAGTGCGTTCATTTTAAATCATGACGCAAGTTTTGTCTGATTCAACATTAATCACCTGCTTTTACGTTAGTATAAAAGTACGCAAGGAATCAAAATGCATAATCTTTACGGCAAAGGATATTTTGTAGTACAGGGGTACTGAGACATGCGCCATTTTAATTCTGATCGCTATAAACATGGCAGGAAGTAATTACGAGGTAGCGCCATTAAGAAGAAAGAGAAAAATGGCTCGCCTCGCCCCTTGTAAGTGTAGTAGAATGAGCCAAACCTACTCACAGTTAATAAATATTGACATTCCATTGACCGCACCTTTACCATTGTCACGTGACACACATCGTTACATTATCTATTATGAACGAGCCTTGGGCTTTTATCCGTTTTTCCGTTGACGTTTCGGGATAAATGCAATGTGAAGAAATCTCTCCGTTCCCGAAATGTCAAACCACATTACATTCCCATATATGGTCTTCACCCAGGTTTTATATCAAACTGAGAGTTTCGTTTGTTTTACAATCGTTTTGCTTGCGTCCAAAACATGCGTCAGGATTTTCAAAAACGGTTTTTCGCTTTTAACACTTATTCTGATATTAAGATTGAAACAAAGTTTAATTTTTCAACCTGTGCTACAGTAAAAATGTCATCCTAATTTTTTAAAGGAAAAAAGTATGTATTTAAAACTGAAGCTTAAAATCATGCTAAATATTCAAGCATTTTATTACAATTTACTTAACAAAGCTAATTTTTTCCATAGGATGTAGATAAAAATCTTTGCCCTAGGTAATTGTAACAGGCGTTGTAGCAATATATTGTACAGGAATTGTAATTGGCAATTGTAGCAGCATATTTTATTCCACTTTTCCTCCCTAATGCATTAAGAGTAATATGTATTTAACAAAAATAAATATATAGAGAATATCATTTGTTTCTTCTTTAATCGAAACGCGATATTTCAGTAGTTATGTTTATACACTTTTCTTCGGTGTAATTATCTGCTATCTTTATAAATTGATAACTAGTTCTGTAATAAACAACTATAAAAATTTTTTGTTTTGAAGTCTTCCATCTTAAATGTACGAAACATTAAACCGCAAGACAAATTATCAACATATTTGTTCAGTTCTGAAAAGTATAATTAATATATCTCGGATTTGTTTTCAACTTTGAATAACTCACTCTTACTAGTATATAAAGAATTTTCAAACACATTACATCTAGTTAGCATTTATCATCATTATCATCGCATACTTCAATGAGCACGCTGAAAGTTATACTATTCTCTTTTTAAACTCGAAGAGCAATCAATCATCTAATTCGTCTGGTTGTTAACTAAAGAAATCAGAGCAGCAGCCATAAAAAAGGGGGGAAAACTGATTTAAAGAAAAAAAAACTGGAATTCTGCAAACACGAGAAGGTTTTTAGAAGGTTGTTTATAAAACAACTCTTCTCTATATGTAAAAAGATTCGGAACCAAGATCAAGATTTGAAAAAATTCAGTTTATTTTTTTGCACAAAATGAATAAATTACTAAATGAAGGATTAATTCCTTAAAACGTTTCACAGAAAATGTTTCACAGGATACACAATTTTTACATTTTGCTTAAAAATAGTGGCACACATATTGATTTGTATAAAAAATCTGAATTGGTATAAAATTCAGATGATTAACCGGGAGAAACTTCAAAATATAAGATTTTAATACTACAACTTAATTTAACCTTTATCTTACGAGACCCATTTTTCTGATTCCCTCTTTAGAGTTGGAAATTTCATACCCCCTTTGTAAGGACCGCCATTAAGGGGTTATATATATATATATATATATATATATATATATATATATATATATATATATATATATATATATATATATATATATATATATATATATATATATATATATATATATATATAATTAATCCATTCTTGGGCGCGTATTCTTGGGATATATGCTATCCCACCCCGCAAGGAAAAGGTTAATTGTGGATCATGAAAAGCATAATTTGATATTTTCAAATGCAAAGGTTCAAGATTCTTTATTTAGACACCCAGAAATAAAATGGCAATTTCCTTGAGTGCTGCACTAATTTTATTCATTTTGCGATGCATGTTTCATTATCAGAATCCATTGCACTTTGAAGAAGAAATGGCATAGTCATGCCCTTGTTTGGGATATTTGATTAATTCTTCGTGCAACTAAAAATCTTCCTCACGCTTCTAAACTATAAACAAATGCCATGATAATTTTATAAAGTATCACATGAGGATATATAAATTACAAATTTTCAGATTTATTACCCTCAAAATATAGAGACATATGCAGAAAAGCTTGATATGTTTTATTTGAAGATTGTATAGAGCGGTTTTATTGACGTATAATGAGCACTTGAAATGAAGAATTTTATTTATTTTCTCCTATGTCCGCTTTCTTTTTCTCTGGGCTATTAAATACACATCTATATTTCCAAGATAAAAAGATATCCCTTAAACTTATTACAAGTAATTTGCCACATTTTTCTTCCTTTGCTTTTAAATTCTAGGAGTATCCTATTCCATTGTTTCATATTTGCGTTTAAAAAGTAATTGTTTTAACGAAACATAAATGCTAAGCATAATAGTCTGTTCATGAGAAAAAAATTAGAGGAAAATTAACAAAGGTATACCCTTGATTACAATCTCTCTCTCTTTTTTGTGCAATTTTCGTCGTAAATTTCGATATATTACAAGTAGCTTTATCCTCAGGGAGTTGAACTCTTTGAAAACTTCGTAAATAAAGGAATGGTAGAATGGCATTTTTCATAATGAAGGCAGTAAAACATTGTATAGGTAAAATACAGAATAGATTTTTAATTCTTTTTCTCTCTACGTAACTTTGAATTCCATTATACAAGAAACAAAATTTAATCAAGGAATTCTGTACTGAAACTTTCTTTTGATTTTCATAACACCGATTTATATTTCACTACCTTAGATTACACCACCTCTTTTGCAACTGTAAAATCGATATTTTTCGGGATATTGAAACATATCATGCTTTATGAATATCCTGAATAACGTTACCGTTTCCCTGCAGCTAAAAAAAAAATCACAATGAATCTTACATTGTATCCAAAGCTCAAAAACCTGTTTTAAACAGAAATGGTGAATACATTTTCTGATTAAAATCTTTGTTAATCAGTCTAGTTATGTTTTATACGGAAATTGTTACAGACTCTTTGATTGTTCTATTATCTATTGAGCTCTTCGTTAAGAATGTAAACCTTATTTTTTAAATTGCCCATTAAGTGCGTACTCATTCTATCTGTTTTCGCATATCGTATGTTTTGATAGTTCTATTAGTTATCGAGCTCTTCTTCGAGAATGTAGACCATATTTTTAAACTGTCGTATAAGTACATACCCATTTTATCTGCTTTCGTATATGCTCATGATGTTCTTTAAGTTCAAAGCAAAGCCAAATCATCGATACCCTTTTTATCAATATTAATTTTTTTTAATTCTAGAAATGTTAATTCTTTAATTTTCACTCCATTTTTTCATAACTGAATAAAAATATGACCTTCGATTCCAAATCTGTTTAGAAAATATATTTTTAAACGAGCGATAATCTGAACAGCAGCAAATAACAGTTTTGACTTCCTGGTAAAGGTATTGTTAAATTTGTTCTAAATTTTTTGTTATTTTAAATCCTAATCGTTCAGAAATGTGTGCATTTAGCAATAGATCTTGACAAAGCGTAGCTCCTTGATACATGACGCAACTTTCCTCTTCATTTTTCGACAGTTAGAAGTTGATTTTCTTCATGATACGGAACGCACTTGTCCTGAAGATTTCGATCTCAGACACCACTAAATGTAGGAGGGAAATAACCGCTGTTAAATAAGATGGCTTATTTCAGCCATTACTGACCTTGTTACATTCTGAAGTCACAAATTTTAAATTACAATATAGATACAGTAGTATATAAAACACTCACATAATTCGCAATGGGAGATAGTCATTATAAGATGGTCCAAACCTCTATTCAGAACGAATATTTTGCTTCATATACTTTTGAAATACCTGAAGCTCATTCAAAAGCACAAAAAAATACAAAAGAAACTTCCCAATTTATCTAAATATTCACAATTTATTTTCTTTGGAAATCATTCCAACAGCAATTTTATAAAAAAAATATCCTAGAATATGTTCATTCCAACTTATAAAAAATCGTATATCTTTCTGCCTGCAGTGCAGTTTTCCATAAGACACAGCATCGCGTACCTCATTTTTTCAGAGCCGTATCCTTAGAATCCCCCGTAAGGCTAGATGTAAGGCTGGATATATTTTCGTATCTTTAAATTTAAATAAAACAAGAACTCTTTCTCTTGTTTTTATGATTTTTTATGCTCTAATATATATAGAAGTAACGTAAAAGTTATTTTTCCTTTGATCTGGGCATACAAGCAAGGAGCTACGCTTTTTGCAGAAAGTAGTAGAGATGCAGAAGGAAACACAAACATGAAAGTTTCTAGTAGAAATGTTTTATTTATCTGTTACGTGGAATGCTATGCTTAAAGGATTTTGGCATTTACAGTTAAAAACACCCCAACGTATTATTCTACTGCATAAATGATGCAGATAAGACTTATAAAATAATGCCACGATGTGATAAAAAATGAAGCATTCTGAAAAGAGCATTCTTTTGTTATGAAAGAAAATACGTTAAAAAAGAATGAAAAAAATATGTAAGGATTAAAATTAAATTGTTTGTGATAAAGGACTACTCAAAGGGAAAAATAACCAAGGTTAATGACTTGATTGTCAAATACCCGGCATTTGCAAATAAGGAGAATAAAACCTTGAATCACCTCTAGCAGCCGTGTAAGGGTATATTCTACACAGTATTGAATCTACCGGTTCTTCGATATCATCTTGTGGCAAATTTGAACAATCATTGTTAACGTGTACGAGTTTGCTTAAACTAATTGATGCTTGCAGCCTGAATTTTAACGTTTTACCCACAGGATTGATCAAATATGCTTCTGGGAACATAGGTGTTCAGAAAAGAGGAGTGACAGCTCGAAGATGGCAGCTTAACACACAGCTATAACATAAGGTGTGAGCTGTTTCAGTAACAAACGGAACCTGATTATGAGAAATTTTACGCTACAGCAAGTGATGCCAATCAAGGATGCACAAATTTTATGTTCCACTAATGTTAACAGTAAAAGTCTCAATTCAAATTTTTAGAGAAAATTCAACTTTTAAACATTGACTTTCCTTCATTTACACTGAGTGTGAACATTCTTTAACTCTGCATCTGATCAAATAAGCTGATTTTGCTTGAGAAGTTCGAATCTAACCTATCTTCTGATAAGTGTAGGGAAATATAAAGGTTAATCTATTCCTTGTAGATGGATCGTCGCGACTGTGAAGCAATAAGCCAAGTCGTAAGGTGGTATTAACATAGCGCTTAAATGTCAGATGGTCAATTTGATATGACATAAGGCATTGAGCATTGCAAACGATAACACCCCATTACAAGAAAATCCGCTGTAATCGGCAAAACTTTGGTTGTCTCTTTAACCGGACAACACAAATGCAATAGTCATCGATTTCAATGAGGAATTGAAATTAAACAGTAAACATTATCCGAGGCTAGTCGAACTTTAGCTGGACTTGTCGAGTTACACACCACTCATTGCAGATTTTACTGTAATGACACGTAAAGCAGAAGAAGTTCAGAAGTCAGAAGCACATCTCTGCTAGCCACCTACCAACAGTAATTCTTAAAACGAAATGTTACTAAGTGGAAAAATGGTAGTACCCAGGGAATCTGTTGGTGCTGTCATTAATAATTGTACTACTCAAGATGTCTCTGAGATGTTTTTCTTCTGTGTTTCCGGGAATTTTACATGATAGGTCTATGTGTACCTTCTCGTCACTCAAATCAACAACATAATACAATCACATAAGTTAGGCCAAGATAAAAGCAAACTATCTGAAAAGACACGCAGTTTCTCTGTAACCAAAGCTTTACCCTAACTGAAGTCAGGAGCATTATTTTTCAATTTCTGTCAGCTGATTAATTCTTATTCGTGCTTATCAAAAATATTTTCATGACAGGGATCACACTTTTGTTGAAATAAAAGCGTGTCTTGTTTTGCTGTGCTGCTTACCTTACATCTTGTAATATAGTTGTAATTTTTATAAGCACTTCTTGTTCTATATATTTACGATGTTCCGTATGTATGTTAGATATTGAACTTAGCAATATTTTTTTTCTCCCAAACCACCGAACTCTCTCATATACACAATATGTTTGCGTAAAAGTTGTATCAAATCCCACAGACTGAACCCAGTACATGGCATACAGTTGAACACAGAAAGATTTGATCAGAATGAGTTAGTTCTACTTTTACAATAAAATCAGTCTTTTGTCAAAGATTGAAAAGAAACTTCCAACCTTAAATGTTTTGAACTAGCCAGTCTTTGTTAATGTATAAAGCTAATAGTATACCAGTTTCCAGTTTCTAAACGGATGTACACAATGCTTTTTCCACAAAACCAGAAACATTTTCAGAAGTAATATTTTTTACTGTAAATTTTTATATTCAGCAATTAGATTTATTTCAATAATCATTCCCTTTGTGAATAAGATTTTCTATTCGTCTTTTAGACGTTTTGTTCAATTATAATATAAAAATTTTCAGAAAAAAATCTGATCAGGAATTGCTACTTGAAGAATACAGATTTAAAATTTTTTTACAACTTTCTAGAGTCCTACATGACTGAATTTTGAATCGAAAATTTCCTTATTTAAATATATCAGATATTCTTATTTCAACGCCTTGGTATCAATTTCTTGTTATCTTCAAATATGAAATCTATATTATAGTGCAAATATTAATATTTCATCAAAGGGAATTTTTACTTGCATTTTACATTGCTTCAGAGGTTTGTATGTTTCAGAAGTTATAATTCTCGCCAGCGTATTTTAAATTTAAATATTAAAACTATCATTCGTACTCCGTTAACTATTACTTCATTATAACGTTATTGTAATAGTTTGACATTTTTATCTATATATCTGCAAAAGCAAATAATAAGTGTAAGATTTTCAAATAAATCTCTCAGCATAACTATCAATATTTCATGACCAGTTTTAGAAAGAAGAAAATTATTAAAATTCAATGGAGTGATTTTAAAAGCTTTGTCTCATATTTAGCCAGCCAAGGGAAAAATAATCAAAATATAGCTAAGATTTTAAAACTAAAACAGACTAATTCTGATAAATCAAACTTAGTATTTATCAACTTAATTAATATTTTTTAAAACATTATAATTTCAGACATCATTTTTATAATTTTGAATACAATAAGTATTTATTTTTTGAAATACTATTTTTTATATTACAAATATACGCGTGTGTATACACTCTCTGCATAGATGAAAAAACTGCGTTTTCGGTATTCAAAGGAAAAAAGCAACATTCAAGATTGAAAGATTAGGGCACATATATCCCTCTTTATTTTAGTTTTCGAAGCAGAAGGTTCCTCTGCCATGTTTTTCCGAATTATTATTTAGGTGGTCTGGGTTAAATATTATACTGTTACGTCAAAACTCATTAATAGACTCTGGGAATAGAAAAGACTTAATTAAATATAGACAATATTAAAAAATAGACTCGAATCGAATTTCTGAAACAAATTCAGTTTTCGTTCTCAGTAGCAGAGAAAGAGAAGGCCTAAGGCAGAGATGACTGCCTTTCCTGTGAATTGATTAAGGATTTTCCATTCCGCAAAAATTTGTTTCGCTAATGACCAGTTTCTGTGTAGAATATTTTACTACCAATGAAATTCATATTTATATCATGTAATTTGGAAATTATTTTATTTATTAAAATTACTTCGTTTTAAACGGAACTGAAGTTTGATTTTACAGATATAATTCAATATTTCTTCACAATAAGGTAGAATTACAATAAGGGACAAAATTCACAATAAAGGACAAAATTTTCCCACACTTAATAAAACAAATATATATATTGGTTATCAAAATAATGGAAGCACCTATCAATATCAGTGGTGTTTATGAATGTGCTTCGTATTCCTTAAAAAACAAGTCTGGTCACCGGTATTTTTTCATATAATATAGTGTATGTATTATTCTACTGTCAGATAGCAGTAATGAAGCTAAGGACATCGTGCTTTTGGGGGGAACAGTGTAAAATGTCATACCTTGGAGACCTTGCGAAAAGGGCAAATTGTTTGAGCGCGTTTAAATTGGAGTGTCTGTTACTGAAGCCCCCAATCTAATGGGTGTTTTTCGAGCTATGGTATCGAAAGTCATAATCGCATGCAGAGTACACGGAAAAATATCCTTTTCCAAACAGAATAGTCGATGAAGGGAGAGCTGAATGAAAGAGACGGACGAGGTATTGAAGCGGATTGTGACGTGAAGAAAGAAAACAACTGCAACCAAAATGACCGAAGAGCTCAATCTGCATCTGCATGTTCCAGTATGAACCATTAGAGGCAAAAGGGAACTTCACAAACAAAGAATTTACGGAAGAGTAGCTATTCCCAAACCACTCGTAATAGATGTCAATACAAAATATCGTCCACAATGTTGCCACGAGCGCAAATCCTGGTCGAGTAATATGTATGTCGAAAAACGACATTTAGTCCGACGAATCATTTTTCACATTGTTCCTCTCAACAGGATGCATGTATGTATGGAGACCACCTACACAAGCGTAAGATTCTGGCTGTCTCATCTCAACTGTCAATCATGGAGATATATCTATCAGGGTTTGGAATAGCATCTTCAGGCCCTATTGTAAACCTGAAAGGGAGATAGAATGGGAAGGACTATGACGAAATTTTCGCTCACTAGTCCATCCAATGGTGCAAACATTGTCTATTACAGGGGAGGACATTCTCCAGGATGATAATCCCTTATATATACACCTAAATCAATAGTAATGTCCTAAGTATTGGTTTGAGGAGCATGAGAAAGAAGTCAAATATCTTATCTTGCCCTGTACAATCTCCCCGACTATATATCATCCAACCACTTGTAGGGTTCGCGGGTTGCTCAGATGCAAATTTCTGGTAGCTGCGCAGTGCAGGCCAGTCGAAGTGAGTTCGGAGCAGGTGTCTGGTCTATTTAAGCTGAGTTGGCAAGGGCCCAAAAAGGGAGTGGAGATTTGTACAGAAGTACGCTACGCTATTAGTAAGGATACGGAGAGGCGAGAAAAGTTAGATTGAAGGTGATAGCGGTATTTAACTGATAGAGCACGCATTAGTATTTAGCCTAGGTGGCTGCACAATTTCGATAGTTATTTCAGAGCCCGATGGTTATGGGTATTGTTAGTGAACGTATATTCTGCCTGAAAGGGATCATTACGACTTTAAAGTTGAGTTTCTTAGTACCGCAAATTGCTGTACTGTTGTGTTATTATTTGAAGCCCCAAGTCGGTCTATGTTAGTCTATCTCTACATAGAATAAAATGGAATTATTTATGTTTATGCCTCTTACTTTATAGTGTGCCTGGACCGTTAGAGGATTGCAGGGTAAATATGAAAGAGAACCATACACTGGCACCCGAAAATTTCGACCGAAAGAGAGGTGAGTGTTTGTACGTTGTAAAAAAAATTGTGTATTGTGTTATTCTATGAAGTAAAACTCTGAGTTTTGTCTAAAAGTATAAAATCTACGGCACTAGCATGTCAGCAGAGGAAGTAGCTCAGCTACGCGAACAGTTGGAACAATTAGCATTAAATGGCCCGGAAGGACACCAAACTGGCCAGACTGCAGGGTGGCAGCATTTGGCTAATTTTGTGGCCATGACTGCACCACAAACTGCTTGGTTTTCGGGGGAAGGATCTGTCATTAGATATTTAGATGCAGTTGAGGAACATTGCGTCAGCTATACTGCCTCAGCCACACAAAAGTTGGTGATTGCAAAAAGAGGGCTGCGGGGAGCTGCTAAGCAATTGTATGATGTTATTCGGTCCAGTGGGGTCACTACATTTGAGAAGTTTGCTGAAAAGCTAAAGAAAACATTTCCAGAAGTAAGGGATACCCTTAAGTTGGAGCAGGAATTATATGGAGTATGTCAAATGCCAGAGCAAACCGCGTACGGGGTGGTCATTCGGAAATGCGAGTTATTGAAGAAACTCAATGAGAACCAAACGGAGGGAAGGAAGGTTAAATTTATCACAGATCGATTAAGCCCTAATGTGCAAGATTTTTTAGAGATTATCAGGCCGAAAGATCTAACAGAGCTAATTGAGGGGGTGATAAAGTACGACCAAAGACACCCACCGAGTATACGAAAAGCGGTTCCGGACAATGTTGGGGGATTTTATAGAAGGCCACAAATGGATAGAAGGATCCGACAGAGTGGAAGTTGGTCATATCCTCCTAGGTATAATCGGCCACAGGCCATTACAAACCCTAGATACCCTGCCATTCAGAATGAGCGCAATTTAAACTAGGGAGGGGCAACAAGAAGAGGGGCTCGTTGTCCAACACAGGTAGAAAAACCCCTAGGAAATAAATCAAAAGTTTAACATTTAGAAATGTTGAGTTACCATATGTGGTTGTGCAGCTGGATCAAATCCCAGTTCGAAGTTTATTTGATACCGGGGCTACGAAAAATTTCGTAAGTAAGAAATGGTTTCGTGATACATTTCGGAATAAAATTGTGTATAGAAATAACCAGATCCAGGTTATGTCGACGCAAGGTAAGGATTGCACAGTATGGGGCCAATTTGCAGCCATGGTGCGTATTCAAACGGAAACACTCCATACACATTTTCATATAGTACAGGATCT
The DNA here is from genome assembly GCA_907164885.2 of Dolomedes plantarius. Classification (NCBI taxonomy): domain Eukaryota; kingdom Metazoa; phylum Arthropoda; class Arachnida; order Araneae; family Dolomedidae; genus Dolomedes; species Dolomedes plantarius. Next base: position 141,015,777 of record OU015491.1, on the reverse strand, counting down.
GCAGGAAGATGTCATTTTGGGGATGGATTTTCTACAACGGACTAAAGTAGTTATGGATTTTCAGAGAGAGTCAATTTCCATGCAAATGAACCAAGAAAGTAAAAAGGGAACGAAACAATGGGATATAAAGTGGGAAGACTCCGTTTTAGCCCATAACCAAAAAGAAAAATTAATGCATGTATTAGAGGGCTTTTCCGAACTTTTTTCTGAAAATCCTGGATTGACTCATGTTAGTACTCATACAATCGATACGGGCGAAGGTACGCCAATTAAAAGTCAACCACATAGATATGACCAGGTAAAAGAACGGATCATCGAACAACATATTGAGGAGATGCTCAAGCAAAATATTATCAAGCCCATTAATAGCCCGTGGGCAAGTCCAATAGTGCTTTGTAAAAAGAAAGGGGATTTACCGTTAACAGACCCTAAAGCATGGAGATTTGCGATTGACTATCGCGCATTAAATAAAGTCACTAAGTTTCCGGCCTACCCGATGCCGCTAATCGAAGACATCTTACATAGTTTTAAAGCAATTACTTATTTAACAACTTTGGACCTGACATCGGGGTATTATCAAGTAGCGGTGAATAAAAGTGACATACCAAAATCGAGCTTCATTTCAAAAAAAGGGGCGTATGACTTCGTGAGGATGCCTTTTGGGTTATCGGGAGCCCCAGCGACTTTTCAACGCACGATGGACACAATCCTCAAACCAGTGTTAGGCCAAAATGTATGTGTTTATCTGGATGATATTATTCTATCCTCAGAAACATTTGAAGAGCATACCGAGTTAGTAGCGAAGGTATTAACATTGCTAAAAGAAAGTGGGCTCACGGTAAATTTGAAGAAGTATAAATTTGCCCGGAAAGAGCTGCAGTATCTTGGGTTCAAAATTACGCAAAATGGGAGAGAAGCTTACGATTCAAAAATTCAAGCAGTAAAGGATTTTAAGATTCCGAAATCAGCACGGCAACTTGCATCGTTTTTGGGGCTGTGTTCATATTACAGAACCTTTATCCCATCATTTTCAGAAATAGCTGAACCATTGTATACGCTTCGTAGACAATATACTAAATTTTGTTGGTCATCAGAAGCACAGGACGCTTTTGAGAAATTGATAAATGCCCTGATTCAAGCCCCCCGTACTTGGTCATCCAGACCCGCAAAAACCATTTATAATACATACGGATAGTTCAGTAGTGGGAATTGGCGCAGTTATGTCACAGGAAGGGCGACCCATTGCATATGTGTCCCGAACGTTAAATGCAGCAGAAAGAAATTATACCACAACAGAACGCGAAATTTTGGCAATTGTGTTTGCTGTGAATAAATTCAAGGGATATTTTACAGAAAGGCCAGTAGTGGTTTATACCGATCATGCTGCACTCACGAAATTATACACGGGGAAAAATTTAACCCCAAGAGTTATTCGCTGGGCACTTAAGCTGCAAGAGTAAAATTTAGATATCCAGTTTAAATGTGGGAAGGAAAATAGGGTGGCTGATGCGTTATCCCGCGCACCATATGATACTAAGTCGGGTCAAATTCGATGTGCACTACTCACTACAGCGGTGTTGGACAATCGAGAGAAGTTGGCGACCGAGTTAAAAAGGGATCCAAAGTTTGCAGATATATATACTTATTTGAAGGATCCGGCCAATTATCATGCCCCCAATAGAAATTGAAATTGTAGTTTTAGAATGTTTAAGATTGCATGTGGATTATATGTTGATACGTGAATAAGATTACTATGAAACTTGTATTTTGGACGTCTGAACGGGATTCCGGTCAGTCATAAGTGCAGCTCTACGTTTAAATTAGATTTTCTGTTTAAGTGGACGGAGGTATACTTGTAATTGAGGGATGCCAGAAGGAGGAAGTGCTGGCTACAGAATGAGATGGAAGCACCAGCAATGGCCAGGGGACCGAAGGACAGGTTCAGATGAAATGCTGCCGATCACACTGTACGGCAGAGAAAGGCTATTGTTCATTAGAATGCAAGTAATGGTTTTCTACCCTGTGGCCGGAGGGGAGTTTTTCCGGGATTCCAGCTATTGAATCCGAATTAAGAACAACCTGCTGGTGATCAAGTGCAGAGACTTTGTGTAATAAACGTTGTAAGGTATACATAAGATTCGATTCACAAGAATCGAACTTTTGGGTGAATGAATTAAAGAAGCTGCTTGAGATATGCTAATTTCGGCATATGCGCTTGGTATAAATACCAAGCAGCTTGATTAAGTAAGAAGGTGTTGTTAAAGTTGATAGATAAGCGAGAGGGAGCTACGAGGTAAGCAGTTCCAGGTGTTAACCGGCGCTTGTGCTTAGCAGGCCCAAAGTTTACGTGGCAGTACTGCTGGTTTGAATCTCTGCTGGCTCTCTGTATTTCTATTGAATGTTAATATATATTACGTACAAGTAGTACGTATGCTTATTGCTGTAAAAGCAAATTCTATATGTGCAATGAATTCAATAAACATTGTTTCATGTATAAACTGTGTTTGTATCAAATTCAAATAGATTGCCCCTTAGTACACTCTATAACATTGCTTCTATGTTATGTTACTCAAGACGAACGAATGTTAAAGGGAGTAAGAGATCAGTTCAGGCAGAGAGTAGTTTCTAGGGGAGTGTAGGAAATTGCATCGACTCCCAATCGCGTGGGGGTTTTATTAAAAATACGCGCCCGCACCCCATTAGGGGGGGGTGGCGGTCTAAATTTTTTTGTTGGGTCAGGGAGAGTGTAGGCTTCGCGTGTTACTCAGATGCAAATTTCTGGTAGCTGCGCAGTGCAGGCCAGTCGAAGTGAGTTCGGAGCAGGTGTCTGGTCTATTTAAGTGACACACGCTGAGTTGGCAAGGGCCCAACAAGGGAGTGGAGATTTGTACGGTAGTACGTTACGCTATTAGTAGGGATACGGAGAGGCGAGAAAAGTTAGATTGAAGGTGATAGCGGTATTTAACTGATAGAGCACGTATTAGTATTTAGCCTAGGTGGCTGCACGATTTCGATAGTTATTTCAGAGCCCGATGGTTACGGGTATTGTTAGTGAACGTATATTCTGCCTGAAAGGGTTCATTACGACTTTAAAGTTCAGTTTCTTAGTACCGCAAGTTGCGGTACTGTTGTGTTATTATTTGAAGCCCCAAGTCGGTCTATGTTAGTCTACCTCTACGTAGAATAAAAAAAGAATTATTTATGTTTATGCCTCTTACTTTATAGTGTGCCTGGACCGTTAGAGGATTGCAGGGTAAATAAGAAAGAGAACCATACACACTGTGATCTGTATAAGTGGACAGAGATAGGTATCGATATCCACCAACGCATCTCTGAAGGAACTTTCATGATTTTTCCCTGAAAAATGGTATAATATAATCTTAACTACTATTCATGACTTGTATAATCCAATTACAAGGTGAATCAGGTGGTATTACATGACAAAGGGGATCCTGTGCCGTACTAATAAAGGTTTTTCATGTTGTTTCTTAGTGTTTTCATCAGTTGGATAACAACCTGTATATATATATATATATATACACTCTTAGACACCCTCCCCCGCAAAAAAAAATTTAGCACCAAGAAGGGTTAATGCAAATTGGACGCAAATTGATCTGCACACAGGTTTCGTCAGAAAATACAGAATTTGGCGTTAAATGAATGAACATGTGACGCTGCAGCGCATGTTAACTGCGCAACTGACAGGATATTAAACAGGAGAAATTTCGATTCCAGGTTATAAATTCTTTGCGAATTTCATTCCGTGTACTCAGGTAGACAGTTACTATGCCTCGCATACAGGTGCACGAACAATATGCGCAGATGTCAGCATCTGAGATAGGACGTGTAGTTAGGGTCAAAGAAGCCGGTTGGTCTAATAGGCGAATCAATTGACATTTGGATAGGAGCGATGCCACTTCTACACTATGTTGGTAGTAATGGGTGAACCATGGCTGAACACAGCGTCAAGAAGGAAGCGGTCGGCCAAGAAAAACGACAGAACGTGAGGACCGAGCAATCGTCAGAGCGATACTCACAGCCCCAGATTCATCATTAGCATCGATCGTACATGCAACTGGTGCTTCAGTGACCTCAAGGACCATTCATAGGCATCTCAGAAAAAGGGGACTGAGCTCACGGCGCTCCGCGCAATACCATTGACCTCTGTACAAGGACAAGCCCGTTTGCAGTAGTGTCATGTACATTCGACCTGGGATGTCACTGACTGGAGTAGAATTGTCTTCCGTGATGAGTTCCGCTTCGAATTGAGCCCCGATGACCAGCGAATACGTGTCTGGAGACGCCCCGGACGTCGGCGGGATACCAAACTGACTGTCTTCCGCCATACGGGCCGACGATCAGGAATGATGGTCTGGGGTGCCATTTCATTTCATAGCAGGATCCCTTAGGTTGTCATCCGCAGTACCCTTACAGCACAGCGGTTCGTCGATGATATTCTACGCCTCGTTGTGTTGCCATTCATATCACGCCATCCTGAGCTTACATTTCAGCAAGATAATGCCCGTCCTCACACGGCGAATGTTTCTACTGCTTGTCTTCGTGCTTGCCCAACGCTAACTTGGCCAGCAAGGTCGCCGGATCTCTCCCCCATTGAGCACGTTTGGAGCATTATGGGCAGGGCCTTCCAACCAGCTCGGGATTTTGACGATCTAAGGAGCCAATTGGACAGAATTTGGCACGATATCCCGCTGGAGGACATTCGCCACCTCTATCAATCAATGCCAAGTCGAATAACTGCCTTCATAAGCGCCAGAGGTGTACCAATGCGTTATTGAATTTTTCACTAAACTCTTTCTCTTGAATAAATCATCCAATTTTTCTCAAATTGTAATCATTTGTTTTTCAGTACGTGTACATTAATTACATCTGCCGATTTTCGCTCCATTCGGATAACTCCTTCTTAGTGCGTTTTTTTTTCTAAGAGTGTATATCTATTGTACAGGTAGCCATGAACCTAAGTATCGAACTTTTTATGGACTCCTTTGTTCAGCATAACCAATGAGCACTCAGGAGGCAAAGCGAATTCCAGGTGCGGAATTTCTCTAAATTTTTATTGGGGATTGACAAAATGCAGTCCTCACACCCCTGCAGAAAGAACCGTCGTCTATCACGAATTGTGATACAAATTTTGAAGCTCAAGAACATGGCAAACTGCTTAGAACCCGGCTTTGTGGAGACTCTTCAAATCGAAATACATGTTTATTTCGAAAATTTTCGGTTAAAGATATACTTATTTTTAAAACTTGTTTTCACTTTAAAGTGACAGAGTAATCCGATTCAGATCTGAATATGTCCATTTTGCTCCTATTTTAGTTTTTGAAGTTATAGTTTTGCTTTTACCTCCTTTTGTATTCCTGAATTTTCCAAAGTAAAAGAAATCCAGATAAGATAGTTTTAAGACTTAAAACATGGCGACACAGCGTATAACATGCATTTTCATAACATTCACAACAATTAATAGGAAGGTTTTTAAAGTTCATTTAGATATGAGATTTTAATGCAATTCTTAATTTAATAATAAAATTTAAATTCATATTTTAAATAACATTTTAATTTGAAAATGCCAGACATATTACATAAACATTTTTTAAGTTCCAATATGGATCTATAATTTAATTTTGAAGTCTTACATAGAACAATATATGAAAAGATATATACCACACCAGATCAGTAATGATATTCTCACATGTCCTGTCACAATTAGTGCTGACCTAGGAGGGAGGCTGTGCAAAGTATTAGGCTGGTCTGTCCCATTTTAAAAACAAGAATTTTTTAACCTCTAGTGTTCATATTCGGCTTTCTGTATTGAACATTTATCCCCTTTGGGTCAGACGGTAATAGGTACAAAACATTCTTTATGTCTGTAAGCAGGCAGCGTTAATGCTTGTTTTGTTTGTCAGCCAGAAATCATATCTTTTACTGGAATGCGTTTTACAATGAATTGGTAAAAAGGGTGATACTACATCGAAAGGCTTAAGAGATTCATTCTGAAACATTATGGCATGATTCCCGGATATAATCGTCAGCCCATTTGTTTTGAAATCAAGAGATTTCCACTCTCAAAATAGTAGATTTGAGATTTTTTGGGGAAAAAAGTGAGATTATATCGATCTGTTATAAGCTGGTTCATATACGAGACTCAGCAAATATTGTTAGAATGTTCTTTTACTGTAATAAATCAAACACGTCGAAGTTTTTAAGAATAAACAGAACATATGAATAACCATTTTTTTAAAATTAAAGAATGAATAACATAGAGTACTGGATGGAATGACGAGCACAAGCTGTATTTTTTTTCAAAAGCTTTTCTTTCCCCATTAAATTAATTTATATCTTAGATAGATGTAATTACAATTAAATCACAAAATTCAGTTATAATATTTACTAAGAAATTTTCCCAAGGGTGTTTGATTTCTGTGGAGGAAAATGTAGGTTATATTATTAAGAAATGTTTTTATTCAATTTTAATCTTTCATTTATTATAAATTTATATACTGGATGAACATTTTAAAAATGAAGTGAAAATGAAAGTTCTATACGAATTTAAGAGAGATAATCTAATGTTTGCATTCTTCCTCTGCATTCATTTCAAAATTCTCCATCAATAAGAATGAATAAAATAGACGAGTATTCCTGCACACATGATTAGTAGCAACTTTTTGCAAAAATAAACCTTTTTTGTGTGGGAAATCTGATTAAATATTTATGGAAACTTTGTATGTTTTTATGTCAGTACTGTTTCTAGCAAATGAAAAGTATCACAGCCCTTAGGAAGTGCCACATTGGCTTGTCCGTTTCAGCAACCCATGGATTACATACACGCTACGCTTTTAAAGACATTTATAACGATTATGATGTAAAATCGATAAAGTGAGCATGTTTTTTTGGAGGGATTTCTCTGTTACTGATAGCACTACATTTATCTTATTGAACATCAAGCGAGGCTGGGTGATTAACTTTCAACGTTTTGAGTGAATATTAAAGCTTAACGATACATATTAAATTTCTCTTAATACATTTTTGCTTCAGTTCTTCATTTACTTTGAGCTGTCTCTTCTCGCGTGTCCTAAATTCGATTCTTAACATAAGTATCTACACCATAAAATATTACTTCATCCTTTTTAAGTTACAGAATATCGTTAAGCATTGCACTTAATTATTCTAAAACTTTACTTTTCCTTGTTTTCTTCGAACTTTACTGAAGGGTGTGGTCCGAAAGAGCGAAGAGCTTAGTAGTTTTCTCGTATGGATTCCTCAGACGCCTTTTGGTATTACCAAAGTATATTTTAGAAATATTATATATAAATATGTGTGTGGGTTTTATTGACAACTACTGGTATTAAAACAAAATTATCATCATGTATGTAACTTAAGCGTATTTTTAATATGCATTCAGTAAAATCAAATAAAGATTTTTGTGAATCACGTTGTTAATACCTTCTCTAATTACAATATTTATGTAGGAACTAAAATGGAAGTAAGGCGAAAATGTAATTGTATAAATGCATCAACTGTTTTCTGTTTACTCTCATGAATTATGCATCGAAAAGACTCTGCTTCAAATCAGTGCAAGAAAATATTAAGAACTTGTCTGTGGTGATTTTTAATCAAATATAAAATTAATATTTAATTTTTTATAATTATATCGATCTATATATTAAAGATTTGAAATAGGTGGAACAAATGTTACTAAAAATTAAAGGTACAAATATATATTGATGATAAAATAATATGCTTGATTTAAATATTAAAGATTGTATTTATATCTATATATATTATTTTTAGTACATTTTCTAATGTTTATTATCAAAATCTTTAAAAAAATCTTTAAGAAAGCTATAGTACTTTAATAAATGGTATGATTTTCCAGTTCAAATTTCTCAAAGCAACGTCTTAGGATTTCGAGCCCGACGTTGTTACGAAGTATCATACGATGAATTCAATCTCTCATTCAATCTCTCAAATTATATCTCAGCTATAGTGGTTAAAGTGCTATAGCAATAGTGGTAACAGTGCAAGGTGCTGTCTTTTTACTTCAACGAAGTAGAGCAATGTCCGCATATATTTTGTTCAGGACTCTTTTATGGTAATACCTTGCTTAAGATGGAGAATTTTTCTTTCTTCCTAATGGCGTATCAATGCATGATAGTGTGTCATTGTATAGGCCGTCTGTCAGGATTCTGGATCGAACTCTCACCTCTTGGCATCTAAGTCAGCAACCCGATCACTTGACCAACCCGCTGATGTTAAGGTTTACCTAAGATTCGATTGACAATAATCGAACTTTTAAGTGCATAAATTTGAAGAAGCGCTTAAGTTATGCTAATTTCAGCATAGGTCGTTGGTATAAATATCGAACAGCTAGATTACAGAGAGAGTCAGTCTGGTTAGTTTGGAGCTGTTCAAGCGAATTGCTTTTGTAGCGATTACTTAGGTTGCTTCGAAATCTGGCGTGAGTCTTGCCAATCCGGCATTTCAAAGGATAGTGTAGTATTAGGTGGGAAGTATCGTGTTACAGTGCTGGTGCGACTTTAGCGTCGAATATAGTGAGTATATAAACTTCACTTTCTTGAACTGTGTTTATATCTGTTCTTTCACCCTAATTGTTGCTAGTTATTGTTGTTTACATGTTTGAATAAACATTGTTATTACTTTAGAAACTGTGTTGCTTCTAATTCATTAGAGGGCCACTTCAATTTGCATATACTCAAGTTAGGGTAGAAGTATTCAACTCTATAAAGTGGTATTAGGGAATCTCCGTAGAAAATACCAAACCTTATAAAACTACATAGGGAAATTCTACGTGCTTGCGAATTCAAATTTTAAAGAAACATATGATGGCCTTATTTGAATAGTGGTCTAACTCCATTCTTGTTCATTTTGCGATACAGAGTCTTAAAGTCTAATTAGTGTTGAGAAATGACTGTTGAAATCTGATTTTAAAATAAGGCCTTCATACAAAAGAAACTATGTCTGAAAAATAATTTCGTTTTGCCTTCAGTCGTTTTTTATCATATCTTAAGCAGATCTATCATATCTCTCTAGCTTAAGCTGATTTATGTCAAATGAAAATACGGAATTTATTACAGTCATGGGTCTGATTATTTTCAGAAATATCCCAGAATAAACTTTCTGCAACCGACTAAATATAATTGTCAGTATGCATTAAAACCAATATATTTCATCCTCTTAAATTATGTAGTCTTATGTTATTTACTTGGGTACAGTAAAAAAATACCGCAAACATCCACTCGTGTAAAAATATCGGTGTTAATTAATAATGTGAATTCATTTCGTCCAAGTTAATCACAGCAAATATTTATGCGAGGAAACTATTTGATGCAATCTGTATGCCACTAGAAATTAATTTCAATTTGCTCCACGCTTATATTTTCATCTTCATCTTGAAGCCCTATCGCATTCATTATCACTCCGAGCACTTCTCGTTGTACAAAACAAGAGGATCTCCACCTCTAAAAAGTATCCTATTTCCTTCAACCCACCACTAATGAAACGTAACACTTAATTAATCTGAAATACCCTCCCCATACATTAGAATAGGGTGTGGCCAGAATGCAAAAGAGAAACAGAGAAGGGGTTTGGTAGTTATCTTGAAGCTCCCGAAATCGCTTTCCCCATTTTTTATCCTGTTCTCTAGAACTCATACACTCTTCTCTCATTAGCGAATATTCACAAATTAGCTAGGGCCCAGGGTCTTTTGTAAGTAGTGCACGTCGCAGAATAACTGCGGTTTGTAACCCGGGAAAAGAGAGGAATGGAAGAAAAGTCCACGGAAATTATTTCGAATTTATGGTTTCTGCTGGTTTTTTTTTTTTTTTTGCAATCTCACTTTTTAGGGTTTTATGAATTCCTCTATAATTGGTGCGATATTTAATGGACTTTCGCATACATGGGGATGTATTTAGCTGTAGATAATGGAAGAGATCTAAGTAAGTAATGGTCGGGAGAATAAATTATGGGTGGAGTCGAGTAGAATATCGATGGTAGTGTTTTTAAATTCTTACTTTAAGGTGTTACCCGGAAAGTTTGTTTATGACAAAAGATAATAGGGTTGGATTCCTGATATTTCCAAAAATGTTATCAATTGGGGAGAAAAGTACGACGTTTAGCCTCATAAGTGCCCATTTTTGCAAATGTACTTTGTTTTGTTACGTGATATTTCTAGAAGTGACATCTAAATTAGCATTGCATTAATGCTTTATACTGATTGCTTTTACTTTTATCGTTTCATTTCTGCTATTTTAAGAAGAACTAAGCGCGCACTGTGATTGCCTAATGTAAAATGTTTGCATATAAGGTTTTCATGGGACACAGAAAGAAATTACAATTGCAATATTAATAAAACCATTTAAAGAGGCAAGCGTTGTAGTTAATATTTTTCATGCTATCCTACGAGAATAAAACTGGCATCGTAATCGATTTATTCATGTTCTTCATTTGAGCCTACTTAGTGTAAGTCAGGACATATAATGCATCTGGAACTAATATTCATAAGTACCACTTGAAAAAGCTTTGTTCCCCAAGGCTTTGTGGAAAATATCTTCCATGGAAGGTATTCCGTCTTTAAAAGCGTGATAAATTATCTTCTTTAATTAGGAAAGTAGAAATTCGCATATGTATGTTAAAATACTTTAAAAGTAATTTAGCTTCATTGGGGGACAGAAAGCGTTGTTAAGCTGTACATGACTTGGTGTTCCCTGCTTAGAGAGACTTTTCAAGCGTAGAAATTTGAAAGCATTAGCTATTGTCTGAAAAATACAGGATCTTCAAAAACGAAGGACAGTTTGATTTAATTGTGTGTGATTGTGGTATGAGTGGCTAAAACTGCTGAGGTGAACAATAGATTGTTTCAATATTGTGTAAAAATCCCATGTAACATTTTTTAATTCTGTACCAACTTTATGTTAACTTTAGATTCAAATGGATATTAGAAATTAGAAATTTAATTACAATTGAAGCAAGCAGATTGCATTAATTTAGCTTCCGACAAGAATTTGTTTCAACGAATGCTTATTCATAGAGGGTGACCACAATGTTTACGCCCTGTCCTCGCCTTTATACGAAAAATTGCAAATTCTACTGATGTTACACCCCCAAGTTAAGAACTTCATTACTCTGTCTAGAATAATACATGGGACATAGTGCTTTTAACAGAATAATTGAAAATTTTAAACTGTTAAAATATATCATTTTAAAGGTGATTTTCATAAATTTGGTCGATAGAATTAGAGTAACTTGGCTTAAGTATATTCCTGTAAACATAAGCAAGACAGACTGACTTTTTTTCATCTGACTGCGAGACAGATTTACTTCCTTTTTTAAAACTAATTTTTAATTGGTTTTCAAATCGTATTTAACAGAAATATTGAATTTATTTTATAACTTAAAAGATTTTTACAACTGAGAAAATATTTTGCAAATGAATTTTTTGAGAAACATTTTGATAACTTAATTTACAATCTTAGTATAAGTTTTGTTTGCATGAATACTCACTCTCAAGTACACAATTTCAAGTCAAGCTAGGAAAACATTACACATGTGTACTAATCAGCTATTTTTTTTATACATTTATCAAAATAATTATAGCTGTCAATTGTTTAGTTACTTATTTCGTTTTAAAGGTACTGATGCATAATGGGATGCATTAAAAACTAGTACTTTCCAGCGTTAATTTATTGAGAGCATAATATATTCTACTTATAAAAAAGCCGAGTTTAGTGTAAAGTATTGATACTAACTGGCATATATCATAACAAGGCTTAGTTTTGAAATGGTACAAGTCAGTTTTTCTGAAAACAGCTAATTATTTTTAAGGAAGTGTGTAATGAAATGTATGGCCCACTATTTTTATAAAGGATTTTTACATAAAGAATACGTAGTCGGTTGAAAGTGAGAATTTAATCTCAATATTCAGCATTATCAATAATTTTATCTCATGTAATTTCAGATTCATTTGGGAAAAAATCGTCTTTTATCTCTATGGCTCCTAAATGGAAATCGTCCGAATATCATTCGGGACTTGTGTTGATTAAACCTCTCGGAATCAATGTATCAGCTATAGTTTTCGAAATATTGCCTGCATGCAAAAAATGTAACCTTAATACTTTTAAGAGCAGACATGAACCTAACAGCAATTTTTGAATAATAAAACGCTGAAAAATTGCAAGATAAAAGAACTTTTTATATACCATGTTTTTAAATTGTCTGTTTAATCATATAACTTGACAATTCTATGTATTAATAAATACTTTAAAAAAATTTTTTTGATGAATTATCCCATCAACTTGAAAGAAAATGAAGTTAATTGGAAGTTAACTTTCATTTAACTTTTCGTTCCCGTTCCGGCCAATAGATGGCTGCACCAGTCTACAAAAGAAAATTAACTGAAAATAACTGAAAGTTAATTTAATTCTGCTTAAAGATGGCTAAAAGTATTTAAAAAATGCATTGTCATCGTGTTCTGAGCTATTCTAAAAGTTTTAAATGTCTAGCTACTCGGGAAGTTAGTTAAAAATCGATTGCAAGATTTGTACTTGACAAACCCACAAGCACAGAAGAAAGCAAGTTAATAAAAAACATGGTAAAAATAGAAAGAATTTACACTGTGGTGTTGATATATTTGCTAAGCCCCCTAGTCTAGAAAATGCTAGAGCAGTTCTCTGAGGTTCTGTCGTATCAAATCGTCGAGCAAATGAAAGGCAGCAGCATCTTGATCCTCTGCAAGCAAGCTGACGGGGATTTCCAAACAGTCCACAATGTAGAAAAGATTCGCAGGAGCAGCATACGAAGGATAAGGGAGGGAAGACCTATGATGAATTCTCGAAGCGGAGCCTTCTCCGTAAACGAGTCAGGGCAGTTTGAATTGGTCTTGGACCACAAAAAAGCAAGGCCAGACCAAGAAGCTTGGCTCCTACTATAGTGTAAAACCCTTGATAAAGATTTTACACTATAGTGTAAATTCAATCTCGTGAGGTCGTTACGTCTACACTTCATTAGAATCTACGCCACGAGATCCTCGTCTTAGTCAATACACCTTCGGAAATCACTATACTACACACAACATAATTTCACTGCTCCTATTTACTTAATAAATCTTGATGCGATTTTTTAGTTCCCCTCCCCCCCCCAAAAAAAAAAAATGAGGTAGGATTAGTGTAATCCCAAAAAGGGAGTAAAAGATGCAACTTAATAAAGGGTGTGACGTAGGTTAAATTAAGTTAATTTCTTTCATAAACGTACTCAATTAGTACAGCGTTCATCTGAATTTAGCCGTTGTAGATTATTTATCAGTTATCACCGCAAAACGATAAATTTTTATTAAGATACTAGCTGAAAACCAGTACTTCACTACGGAGTGCATTCAAATTAAATACAACGGTCAATGTATGCAATTAATGTCAATATATATATATATATATATATATATATATATAATAAATACTACGATCAATTTGTTCAATTTATGTAAAACAAAAACGAAAAAATATATTTATAAAAAATTTGTAACGGATATTTTTATAGAAGAAAATAATATAGAATAAAATATTCAAATTAAATCTAATAGAAAATACTAAAGAATATAGTACAGTTTGAGGAACATTTCTTTTACTGTATTTTAATATTTTTTTGGATAATGTCCAGTCGTTTGCTGCATTAGAAAGAAAAAAATTTGTCTATTTCATTGTTATGCACGTGACGATAACTTATTTTAAACTATTACAAAAAAGACAAGAAACCACGTTATCAGCATTTGATAATTAAATTCTAAAAATTAATCTTTAAAAATTCCCCCAAAATCAGAAAATGGAGGTAAAGATTCATAAAAGATATCATTTTAAAGGAATTTTTTAGATCTTTCTCAGGATATAAATTTTATAACCATCGGACTATTATTTTAAATGCAAACTTCAAAGAATATTACAAAAACAGCTTAAAAATTTAATTTTAAAAAATCCAAGAAGGATATTTTTCAATAATCTCTGTTAGTGCACCCCCTACACTATAACAAGAATCGCCATGCAAAATTTCAGCCCTTTAGGTCCAGTGGTTTGATCTGTGCGTTGTATGTCAGTCAGTCAGTCAGTTACGGAACTGTTTTATATATACAGATAAAAAATACATTTCTGCCGAAGTAAAAAGTGTATGTGAAGTAGTTTTTACTCATTTATATGTTCCAAATTATTCATACCTCCCCTGTGAATATTTCGACATATTTATTCAAGATAAAAACAGACAAAAAATTTACACATCTAGTAAAAGTAAATAAAAATTTATGTCGAGCAGAAGATGAAAATCCCCCCACTTCCCCTGCAGTCATTCCAAAAATCCTTTACAGGTGGTTTGTATGCATATATTTGAATACAGTCCCGCTTATGCATGCGAAGTGAATAAAATATCATCCGCAGTAGAATCCCCCCCCCCTTTAAAAAATACTTGCATGGCATAGTTTTATTGTATGAAAAAATATTCCTCTTCTATACAATTTCAATTTCGTGAAATACATAGATGTTCTCCTAACACGGTCACTAAGGATACTAGATTTTATATAAAATGATGTAAAAGCGAGGAACCCGAACCACAAAATCACTTTTCAAAGAAACAAAACTTTCTAAAATGTTATTTGAGAAAATCGAATTTGTATTCTTTCCTTGAAACATGTTCCCAGCATGTGTGCAGGCCCAGAGAAAGAGGTAAAAAGATTCGGTATCTTTATAAAATCCGGATGCGAGCCGCAAAAAATTTAAGAGAGAAATATCTTGCTGTGAAAGCTGAATGGAAGATAGGTTGGATTACAATGATTGCGTTTAGACTTTTTTCTATTATTGTAAATAAAAGTTGGAAGAAAAAATAAGGAAGATCAATATGATTTGAAAAACTGTACTACATGACTAAACAAATCAATAAAGAAAATGCTTTCCATGTTTGTCGGATATTAATTGTCAGCTTCATTCATAAATATAAGCTCCTTGGATTTTGCGCTAATTTTAAAAAGACTGATTGGCTCAAGACAACTTGATCTACTAAAATGTAACCTAAACTTTCTCTTAAGCTCGGAGAAAGCTATGATAAGGTCTTATTTTAATAACATAAAAAAACTGATAAAAATTGGAGATTTTGTTTGTTGTTGTATAGTTAGAAGTGTTGCTTGTTCTGAAGTATAGTTAAACTCAGAGAAAGCTATGCTAAGCTCTTATTTTAATAACATGAAAAACTGATAAAAATTGATGTTTTTGTTGTTGTAAAGTTGGAAGAAATAAAAGGAAGATCGATATGATTGGAAAAACTATACGTACCACATGACTAAACAATTAAATAAAGAAAATGCTTTCCATGTTTGTCGGATATTAATTGTTAGCTTCATTCATAAATGTAAGCTCCTTGGATTTTGTGCTAATTTTGAAAAGACTGATTGGCTCAAGACAACGTAATCTGCCAAAATATAACCTAAGCTTTCTCTTAAGCTCAGAGAAAGCTATGATAAGCTTATTTTTATAACATAAAAACTGATAAACATTGAAGTTTTGTTGTTGTAAAGATGGAAGAAATAAAAGAAGATCGATATAATTTGAAAAACTATACTACATGACTAAAAAAATCATGAAAAAATTGCTTTCCATATTTTTCGGCTATTAATTGTTAGCTTCATTCATAAATGTAAGCTCCTTGGATTTCGTGCTAATTTTAAAAAGACTGATTGGCTCAAGACAACTTAATCTACTAAAATGTAACCTAAACTTTCTCTTAAGCTCGGAGAAAGCTATGATAAGCTCTTATTTTAATAACATAAAAACTGATAAAAATTGGAGATTTTTTTTGTTGTTGTATAGTTAGAAGTTTTGCTTGTTCTGAAGTATAGTTAAGCTCAGAGAAAGCTATGCTAAGCTCTTATTTTAATAACATGAAAAACTGATAAAAATTTATGTTTTTGTTGTTGTAAAGTTGGAAGAAATAAAAGGAAGATCGTTATGATTGGAAACACTATACGTACTACATGACTAAACAATTAAATAAAGAAAATGCTTTCCATATTTTTCGGCTATTAATTGTTAGCTTCATTCATAAATGTAAGGTCCTTGGATTTCGTGCTCATTTTGAAAAGACTGATTGGCTCAAGACAACTTACAATACAAAAAAGTAACCTAAACTTTCTCTTAAGCTCAGAGAAAGATGTGCTAAGCTCTTATTTCAATAACATAAAAAACTGATAAAACTTCAAGTTTTTATTTTATAATATCAACAGTTAAAATGGTAATGTTTATTATGTTTGTACCAATTATACAGTTTAATTGTTTGTACGCTGAAAAAACATCAAATTTGAGTAGCTTGTTTTACTAGTTCTATAACAAGCCGGATAGATCAACTTTTTTATCTGTTCAAAGGTGAAGTACAAGCAACTTATTCCATATTACACATTTCTTTAATAAAGAACTTTCTCTCACCTGATAAACATTTCAAAAGTAATTTTCCGTTCCATAACCTTTAACATAATCTTTATATATTCTTTAATTTTGTGACATGTATTAAATAAAATATGACCCCCTACGAGTTTATATGTCTCCTTAGAAAGAGATATAATTGGTCTTTATCAAATTAATATAATACTATGTGATAATTCTGCTTAATAATGATGGCTTAAACAACAGTAAATGTACAAAAAATATCCCATTGACAAACAATATATTTTACTACAGAATTATTCCCGCTGTTTTGAAAGATTTTTCTAAATATCATGTCTTCCTGTGAAAAGGGTGAAAGCTTTTCTTATCAAAAATTGGCAATGCAAATATAAAATAGAGGAAATAAAAAAAAATTGTCAGATAAAATTCAGTAAAGTTTTTCTTCGAAATATTTACAGTGGTACAAAGTATCCACATAAAACTTTTGGGAAATCGCATAACAGGAATGCATAGCTTCTTAATATGTGCAAAATGAAGGGTGGCATTTGTTTCTGAGTTACAAATGTTTTGGTAAACTATTCATAAAGACAATCACACTTCTGCCAAATGAAGATCTGTAAGCTAGTTTGAATAGTTTTGATCCATTCTATTTTATTTTTAGATGTGTGCTCCTGTAACGGTATATCATTTTATATATTAAAGTGATGACTTTGTACCTTTTAATTTTTGATTCTATACAGACAAATTGTATAGACACACGAGAAACAAAAAGTGAAAAATTGCATGAAATGTATATCTATACACCAAATGCACAATCCTGGAGTCATTATTTTTTCCTTTTCAGAATAATTGAATTTCAGAAAATTGAAATCCTAACTGAAGTAACAAATCTGCTTATTTAAAAGAATGCAACTTTTCTCACAGCAGGATGAAAAGGTCAACATTTGCATGATCTTTCTACAATGTACTGTATACTTTACCTGGGTAAAACACAATGCTTAATCTGTGAAACACATTAAGTATTCAAGTTTGCAATGGTATATTATTTTACTGTTCTTTCGATTGATGGAAGCTTTTACGTGTTTTTCAGTTGTTTGGTGCTAAATTCAACGCTTGTTAATGGAATGAAATAATCTACCAGGTATGTTTTTGTTTTCCATACTTCTCGCGTTACAAGATACATTAAGCTACACGAAATATTAACAGTTACACTTGCTGTTTATAGAACGCGACTTGATAATGAAAATGGATTTTTTTGAAGCATAGAACTAATAATTTTCTATTTGATAGCTAAACTTACTTGATCATGGTTATTTAGGCACATTTAAATGAAATATTGTCACGCCATATAAGTTACACTATTAGATTTTAACCAACTTCTTTACTGCTACTGAGACATCCAAATGTTCTTATACAATTTGGAATTTATCCTTTTCATGTCTGTACACACTCTGACTGCACTGGATTTTAAACTAGGTGCTGCGAGGCCTTCAAATTTGAGTAAGTTAATAAACATTACTCTTGGATAGAATGAAACAAATGAACTAGGATCTAAAATAGTATTTATAATTAGGATGTGTTCTCTTTTGGTAAATTAAAAATGAATTGCCAAAAACAGTTTAAAATATTCTTCATTATTTTTCGAGCAGATATTTTAATAATTCACCAAGATACCGCAATTGATACAGATACAATATAAGGTCCTGATTTCTTCCTCGGGTTTCATGTCAAACACTTTTATTTGGCTATGCGGCTATCTACCGCTAAGTGTAACAGAAAACTGATATATTGGCGGATTTGGCTGAAAAGTTATAAGCCGTCTTTTACAACTAATACACAGAGAAATCGAACAACAGCAACAGCCTGTTACCTTCCCAAACTACTCTTGTAGTTTGGTTAGCAACAAACTGGGACAGTCGAACTCGTCACTAAACACTAACTTACACTTTCTGCCCTTTACCGTTGCTAATATCCGAATTAGAATCATGAATTGATTAGAGAATTTCTGTAGTAAGTGAACAGTGAAACAGGAAAGGGACTAAACAGTAAGGAAAATTATTTTCCCCCAAAGAGAAAATAAAAGGAGAGTACACTAGGTATAGCAGCATAACTTGCATGAGATATCTAATCTCAAGGTTAGTTGGGTGGCGTTTGGAACACTTTTATTCTCTTGCCGTACTTTTGGCCAACAAACCGGAATCATCGACTTCTTTTTGGTCTTATTTAAAATTAATTTAATATTAGGTCGATCTCCTTGTACTTTTCACTCTTTCCTTTGATACTCTGTAAGCAAAACTTGTTCCAAAAACTTGTCTGTAGTATCAGACGCCTTTAGCTAGAGGCTGTGTCTGATATTAATGTATACAAAGAGTTGGCATACAATAGAGATCACATAGGAGTGTTTTGTCCCGATCGGACAAAAGGAGAGAAAACGCTTCGAAGAAAAGAGATTGCAGGAAATCGAGGTGAGTGGCTTAGGCGGAAATTCCAGAGACACAGGTGTGAGCCCAATGGTTGTTGAAACTCGACGCAAGGCAGTCAGTTGAGATTTCGAAAAGTCAGAGGTTAGTACACTCAGCGGGTTAGGCGAAAGATGTTGCAAAGGCTTTCTGTGAAGATTCTCAGCGAATAGGATAGAGTGTCATAACGCATCATCTGTGTGATTTATTTATTTTTCCTTGAGTGTGTGTGTTATGGGCCAAGTTAAATAAACGTCTTTCGTTTGACATCTGCATCTTCATTTGAGTGAAATATGGTCAAAGACTGCTCGACTCCCCAATTGCTTTACATTGCAGCACAAAACTTCCCTAATATTCCATCTCCCTTGCAGTCACTCTGCTTGGTTTCAAGAAATTTGGAACTCAGTGAAAGAGAAAAAAAATTACATCAATTTTGCATAACAATTTTGCTACAATTTCTTAATGTGCTTAACCCTTCAATACTCACGTTTGGGACATATGTCACCCACCTACATTCATCTTCCCTAATGGCGGTCATCGGAAGGTTGGAAGTCTCCCCTTTTTCTTCTACAATCCAAATGATCCTTCCTTCTTGTCCCCTCTCTTTTCACTTTACTTAGTTTCTAATTGTTTTTCGATTGTATCGCGTCAGAGTTCACTGGTTAAAACCTGTCCCCCACTCGACCATCTACGCAACTTTTGAAGGTAAGTGAATTTTTTTCTATTTTCCTTAATATTTAGATTCTAGATCCTTTTATTTATTTATGATTAAAAAAATAATAAGAGAGCGTCAATGCCAAATAGGTTCTTTACATGAAAATTTTTAATCACATTTTTGAATGTGATAAAAAAAGTTTGTCAGAACCAGGCAGAAAAACATACTTTTTCCAGGACCAAATGGCATAGCAGCAAAACTTTTTTTCTCCAGAAAAAATATTAGATTTGTTTATTGACGAAAAGTCTATAAAATAATAGCAGACTGCACAAATGATTACATTGATTCTATCAAATGTAAATTTGAAAGGGATCGTAATGACAGAAATACCAACGAGGTAGAGGTAAGGGCCTTATTTGGTCTTCTTTTGATAGGCACTTATAAAAGTTCCAGAACAAATATCGATACGTTATGGGATAACTCGAAAGGTAATGGATTGGAATCATGCTACCTAACAATGAGCAAAAACAGGTTTGCGTTTCTTCTAAGGTACCTTCGTTTTCATGACATTCAGGATAGGGCATCTCGACGGGAATTTGATAAATTTGCTCCCATAAGGATTTAATTTGAAATAGTGTACCTCAAGAGGAAAAGAAGGTGACAGAGGATGCTGTTCACTAATATGAGTATACTGTTCAGTGGCACACCCAGGATTTAATCTTGGGAGGGGGCGAGTTGAACGGATAAAAATATTTATAATTAAAATTTGTTAGCAATATGAACTAAGAATTACTTTAAAGGTCCATTAATTACTTGCCTTTCCGAAGTTTGACGTCATATTTTTGCGTTTCCATTTTAAGCCTGTTCATGTTAAAGTGATTCAATTCATAACTAAGCCGAATCACTGACGCAAGTTTCTTTTGATTACGTCATGTTTGGCAAACTGCCGTACGTCATATAATTAAACATAAAAGTATCTAATAGATGGCGAATTTCGTAGAAGTTACAACCCGATATTTTAATATCAACTTTTGACACGTGTATATAAGCCGTGGACACTTTCAGGATAAGAGATGAGATGAGATGAGTATCGGTGAGATAGTGGGTATTATCAGATAGTATCAAGCTGATCTGTCATCAATGCGTTTATTAAGAAGTTTGTGTCTGATCTGATAAGACAACAAGATGTTGTATTAAGCCTGCTGAAAGTAAGATATTTTATATTACTTCTGCATTTACATCCTTTTTGATAGTCCATCACAGTATAGGAAATAGACTGTTTGTTTAAGAAATTGATTCAATGTGAAAACCCGGCGTACATTTCTGAGTGTTACTGGTGAAAAATGAAGATATTGACATTGTTGTTTTTAACTAATTTTAACTAATTTTTCAAATGAATAAATATTTTTAAGTTATTGTTAAAAGTCTTGTCGTCTATACATTATTGTGAGCATCTTTAATGGTTTTAACGTATACCTTTTTTAACAAACATAGCTTTTACTGCACAGTTTTTACTCTGCTATTCAAATATATAAGTAATAGAAGAATTATAAGAATTGTTGACGTGCATGTTTTACATGTACGCTAACAAAATTCAATATTCATATTGCAATTTCTATTTCTTTGGGGGTGGGCCAGGGCTCCTTCGCCCACCCCCTGGGTGCGCCACTAACGCTGTTAAGCTTGTGGACCGCAGAGAGACAGAACAACGCGATAGTGGTGCGAGAAATGCGGAAAGTGTATATGTAATAACTATTTGAAAAATGTATGTGCAGAATGTTTTAATTTTTTAAATTTTGAATGTATTTTTGATTTGTAATAAACTTTATTTATTTTTCTAAAATTTAATTGTGTTTTATTTGTATTATATACTCCTAAAAAAACTACAGAAATAATTTGGTTACAAAAAAGTTAAATACATAGGGAAATAACACAGACATAAGAGTGGGTGACACTTGTCCCCCACGCGACCATTCGTGTTACAGATGACACGCGAGTATTAGAGGGTTAAACAGCCTGTTTGCTGACTTTAGAAGAAATTCCGTATGTTTTAACTTAGCAGCACTCATATGAAACTATAAGCAGAAAGAGATACTGATCGATTAAGGATTCGCCAACCTGTTTAAACCTGAGTATTCGGGATTTCATCTATTTTTTTTTCCGAGATGACCATAAACTCCCTTCTACTTCACTGGTTTTTGTTTTTCTATAAGAAGTCCTAGACTGTAGTTCAGTATATGTTCCTGAGTTTAGAATTAGTTTTTATCAACTTATTAGCTTTCCCCTCTGCTGTTTCTTGTCAGCCATAAGTATTTTAAATTGCCATAAGTGTTTTATATTTGCCTTAACTTTCTAAGCTTCATCATGCGGTGGACTGAAAGAAATCCTTAACCAGTGCACATGGATATTTTATATAAAACTCTGGTTACAATTATGATCTCATAAATAGTAATCAGCAGTATCAAGCAGGGCGGTCGACCTGCAACGCCAAGCTAAAAAAGCAAAATAGATGCCAAATGAATAAAAGCGCCAAGTACAAAAATTCGTCAGACCGCTTACTGCTTATATACTGTGCACCGTTTGCTCGTATTCTCGCTATGTTAAAGCAGTTGCGTAAATTATGAAAATCTGAATGAACCAAGCATAGTACAAAATTAAAACAAAAAGCAGAAGAATCTTATCAGCAAGTACTTTAAATTGAGATAAAAATGGACTTTCAAAGTTAAAAATTAACCGAGATACGGAATTTTTAATTTTCCGAAAAGTTAGGGATTTTGCTAGAATCGAGTTGGCGCCAAGAATTATTTCGTCAACATTTTAAGATGATCTATAGAGTTTAATATTCAACAGATTCGAGTGAGGCTTGGTTTTTTCGATAAGTTATTCGCTAACTTAAAATCTTTTATATGTTTCAGTTAAAAAAATAAATATTTCTATGTTTAATTAGCATAAAACTGTAAAATTAGCATCTGAGGGTGATAGTACGCCAAAATGGCAACCATTACTCAGCAACACCGCTATTTTCCTAACCGTTCAATCATAGAAGAGTTGCGATTGTCACTCCTTCTTAGAACCTAAGTGGCTTAGTGGTCAAGACATCAGCCTTCCACGCCGTGGGCGCGTAGTTCGATTCCCGTAAAAGACCTCTTTTTCTTCTGGAGAATTTTTAATTATTTTGCATATGTGTGTCCGTATTTGTTTGTTTGATTTAAATGTCCATAGAAAATACTAAGGATTGAATTCAAATAATAAGGATTAATTACTATTCATATTTCACTTTTCGCTACAACCACATGGGTTTGCAAATTAGAGAAATATTAATTTCTCAATAAAATATACATATACGTTGTGGCAACCCAAATACAAAATATACATATAGCAAATGATTCATCTTTATATATATATTTCTTCTGTCCGCGTGTATGTCACTGAACTCCTAAACGGCTGGACTGATTTTTCTGAAATTTTGTGTGTCCGATTAAGATGATTCGAGAATGGTTTAGATTCACAATAAGACACCCCTAGCACCCTAGAGGGGCAGGGGGCACATATAAAAAAATTGAAAACGACTGATATCACTGTGGAATCCATAGTTTTCGGGGTCGCTAAGATTGATAGTGACACTACCGATGTCGTTTAAGTGCAAGTTCAGCCCCCCATTAGCATAGGGGGGGGGCGAGGGGTGAAGAAGAGGGAATATAGAATCTCCAAAATGACCGATAGTAGTGTCGAATCCATAGTTTTCGGGGACGGTGAGATTAATAGTGATACTCCTGATGTCGTTTAAGTGCAAGTTCAGGCCCCCCATTACCATAGGGGGTGAGGGGGGAAGAGGGGGGGAATATAAAATCTCCAAAATGACCGAGAGTAGTGTAAAATCCATAGTTTTCGGGGTCGCTGAGAGGAACAGTGGTGATCCCATTGCCGTTTAAGTGAGAGTTCAGCACCCCCCCCCCTCCATCAACGTTGGAGGGGAGGTGGGGGGGGAGAAGATAAAATGTCCAAAATGACCGAGAATAGTGTTGAATCCATAGTTTTCGGGGTCACTAAGCCGAATAGTGACACAACTGATGCCGTTTAAATGCATGTTCAGCCCCCCCCATCAGCATTGGGGGAGGAGGGGGAAAGGGGGGAAAATGAAATGTCCAAAATGTCCGAGAGTAGTGTCAAATCCATTGTTTTTGGAGTCACTGAGATGAATATAGAAAACTAAAAGTGTTGTTTATAATGAAGTTTTGATTTAAATAATAGAGTGAATTTGTAATTTTATTTTATCATTTGTATACTGCACATATACTTTTAAATACCCGTAAATAAAATTACTTAGATTTTACACTATAGGTAGAATTCATTCCTTTTCCTTAAATTTTCAGAAACAGGTTATGATGAGTTTGGTCTAGGGAAGAAGTTTTCTATCAACAAGTCATGCTTAACCACATCACTTAGATGTAAAAAATTCGTGATTAGGAAATTGTGTATCAGAACTTAATAAGCTTGGATATTTGATATCACACCATTTTTTAGTCGTAACTTTTATTTTGAAGCTTGGCGTTTTTTTACTTATTAAAAGTTTTTTTAGTGGATAAAACTATAATAGTAATGTCTACAGACTTTTAACAGCCATTTCAACAATTTTATGAAGAGCAGAGATTTATAAATATATTTAGCAGAGATTTTAACGTATTTGAAGTTATATTCTATTATGTTTGTAATTCGAAAGTAAGTCATGGGTTAAAGAATATTAAGTTTTTTTTATTATTAGGTACTTCTTGCAATATATAGTTCATGGTTGCAAGAATAAGTAACGTTTCCATACAGGTAATGCCACCTAATGAAACCTGGGCTGTCTGTGAATCCATGCATGATAAACAAAACTACTAATGGGTTCAGCAAGATTCTGCTTGAAATAGCTGATTGGTTGTAAGTGTACTATTATCTAAACCACTATTAAAAGATAAAAAAATAATTTAATTTGTAAAATTTTTAGTTTTTTAAAACCCAAATAAGCATTTAAAATCTCCAGAATATAAAATTATTAGAGATTGATAATTAAAATTATTTTCTATGCGATGCTATTAGACTCCTTTATTTAAATAAAAATATGTAAATGCAGGCAATATTTATACCTTTGCACACCAACGAATAAATTAATTAAACGCTTCATTGCATGTCAGCATCGTGGAATCTGGAAACTTTACAATTTTCTCCTAATGGGATGAGTATTTTATAACTATTTTTAATGATGTCGAGCACTTAACTATTAGAAAAATTCCAAAATATAACTAACCTAGGTTAGATAGATAAATGGAAGCCACGAATCATAGCACATAAAAGTTATAGTTAAAGCTTTGAGTAACAACGAAGGGAAAGTAGCGTTTTTAATTGCTGAGTACCATAGAAAAATTAAGAAAATTTAGATGATCTAAACTTTTGGTAAACTCATTTTAATCGCCATAACTTTGATTTACAGTTTCAGGGATATAAAACTCAGAAAATTTATTAACTTATTTGTGATATAAGTTGTAATTAACGTCGCACATTATTTAATAGAAAAATAAAGATTTGAAATTAAAAAGATGTTAATTAGAGAATTTCGGCGATAAACGATAATTTATATATCTATATGTAACAAAGTAAAGATGTTCATATAATACACTGGAAAAATAATGGCGTGGAATCATAAGTTTAAAGGTTACTTTGTTTTAAAAATCTTACCAACATCTTACTATCATTTAAACATAATTATTAATAAATTCCATTTTGGCATTATGTTTACACCTAATATACTGCAAAATTATACATAAAGTCCCATATAGCTATCAAGTGCACCAGAAATAACTTTTTGCTAAATTTAAATCCTGTGAGGATTTAACTGTTCATGATATAATTTATGACTGGTTGAAAAAAAAATGTTTGTTTGATATACGCTGAAAAACGAATGTGAAATAAAAGTTAGTACCAAATCAGTTCTAAAGTATGATATATAGAGAAATAATAATATAATCTGTTAGGTATCCTTTAGTAACTAAGCATGGCATTATAGAAAAAGACAACAGGATAATTTTTATA
The DNA here is from genome assembly GCA_907164885.2 of Dolomedes plantarius. Lineage (NCBI taxonomy): Eukaryota > Metazoa > Arthropoda > Arachnida > Araneae > Dolomedidae > Dolomedes > Dolomedes plantarius. Next base: position 140,990,155 of record OU015491.1, on the reverse strand, counting down.
GTAGTTTGGACATCCTTGAAATTTATTTAGGAACTTAAAATGCAAAACGAGATAACAGATAACTAGAGATACGTAATTTTCGTATTTACGAAATAGATGCGAATAAATGCGAAATTTGCCGATGTGAGCGAATAAATGCGAAAATTATTTTTTTTATACTTTTCGACAAAATCTCGATGATAAATGGCTTTTGAGCAAAATTCGGTAAAAGTAGTTACAATTTATTAATATAATTGCTTATCTAAGACCATAAGACATTCACGGTCTTTAACTGAGAAATCTCTCGAAATTTTCTTATTACTTTATTGCTGAAGACTTTAGGAAGAGAATGTTGAAACTACTACAATGTTAGCTAAGAACTAAATAAATAACAAAGAATTTTGATACTTAAACCTAACCAGGTAGGTAAAATTGGGATTTCTTTTAATAAATACAAAATTTGTGAATTTATATTTTTTTGCTAATAAATGCGAAATTTTATATATTGTAATTTTTTTTTTGCGAAATTGCGATATTTTTTATGTACCCCTGCTGATAAATTTAAGTACCCCTACTGATAAAGTTTCTACGTATGGTTATTTAAAATTGATTATTTTTCAACTCGACAGGCACCTTGGCATAAGGACATTGACCCGTACCCACGGTGAATTCGTTGGGTACTTTATAATTGTAGTCCAACCAACACTGATCCGTATGAGGGGAAAACACAAAAACGTCCATTTAAACGGTATTCAAACACGAGCTCACACGGATCTCAAATTAATTATGAAAGGGTAAATATAGTAAAAATATAATATCAGGCATAATATCACATTTTATTACTGATTTGTCGTAAAAAGATAAAAATTACCCTTTTTTATATCACGATTTTCATTTTTATTCAGTGCGAGTAATTTTAATGAAATTTATTCTCTATTCAATATCTGATTTCGAAGACTATGAATTTGAGAATTTCAATAAAGATATTATCTACTCAAGAATAATTCATTCTAAAATCGTCGTCATCATTTTAATCCCCATATCTTCTAATTCTTATAATGAGAAACTATTTTCCACGTAGAAAAAGAATGCTCTGGTAAAACTTCTCATCACAAATTTTATTCCTCTTTTTTCCTGAGCGAATTCTCTCCCGTCTGCTAACATTTTGGATAAAATTTTATTCTCCGCCATATTTCATGGCCATTTTTTGGAAAAGCCACTATTCTGTACAGATGCCACAATTTTCGGTTCTCCGCAGCTGGTTCAACGATTGGTGGGTATTTCGAAGCCGATGTCGGTTGGTTCCATCTGGTACCATCCGGTTCGATAGCTTTTTGTCTTAGAGAATCATTTTTTATTGTTTTGTTCGTTTCTTCCTACCTTTTTTTCTCCCTTCTGGCCGCTGTTCTACCAGTCCTTTTATTCTTTTTAACTGACTTAGAAGTTTGTTCCGACTTTTAGTAGGCTTTTGTATTGATAAGAGATATGAGTCTATTTTTGTCTTTCTTGTAATAGTCTTCTCAGAAAGTAAATGAGTGATTTTTAGTCTCATGAATATCATTACAGATAAAGGATTCTCCAGCCATTTATAGGTTCATTCGTATATATTACTATACTCTAATTTGAGATTAACTTTTCTTTGTTATTTTGAAAAAGATTGGATACCCCTGAATTCTTACATTATTGGTTGAGAGAACTACGGTAATTTTTTTACCTACACAACGGTTAATTAGATCAGATGCTACTACTTAAAGCCGATTCCAAACCGCTACAAACGTTCATGCCAATAGTGGGACTCGAACCCACGGACTCGGGTACCGCAGGCCAGTGCCTTAGCCATTTGACCATCGAATGTTTATTCGTGACAATCATTTGAATATGAAAGATTCAGCACATGGAAGTGTTATCGGTAAGTGCTGAACTTTTCAAATGGTTTGAAAGTCGGAAAAATGACCACATGTTCTCAAAAATACACCACTTATATACACAGTTCCTTGATTTGCCTTTATATTATAAATTTGGAGTCCACCATCAGCAATATAAACTACACCATAGTTCCTCAATAAAATTGATTTATATGCCGATTAAGAGCACTAAAATGTTATTAGAGATATTTGCTTATAAAGAATGAATTTTAAGAATATTTCTAAGTGAGAATATATTTTAACACTGATTTACCTTTGCTGTAAATTCAAATATTTTCTTCCTTCAATTTTTTACGTTCAGTTTTATGATGTAACTTAAATTTTACCGATGCATAAATCTGACGTATTTATAAAAAAATCCCTTCATTATTTTAATTAATAGAAAAATTAGCAAGTTAAAATAAATTTTAAGAATTATTGTAGGTGAGAATATATTTTAACATTGATTTACCTTTACTGTAAATTCAAATATTTTCTTCCTTCAATTTCTTAGGTTACAAAGTCTTATGATGGAACTTAAATTTTAACCGATAGTTGAATCTGACGTACTTGTAAAAAATCCCTTCATTATTTTAATTACTAGAAATATTAGCAAGTTAAAGTAGGGAAAATATATTATAATTAATTTTCATTGATTGGTTAAATCTTGGTTTTAACAAAATCTCATATGAAAAGTAACTCAATAAATTTACCTGAGTGCTTATGATTTCAGGCGTATTGTTAAATGCTTGGAATCTTTCCAAACAGTAAACGAGATTGAGAATGGAATTGTACATTCCCATCTGAAAAAAATTAACATTCAAACTTATTTTAGGCTGCCTTAAATATGCGCGGATACCCTTCTGAGGAGATTCAAATACTACAGTAGGAGCACTTGGTGCTTTTTTTCACGAACATATAAGGAAGGCTAGTCTCAGACTTTATATGAGGTACAACACCTGAATTTTCTGTTGTATCACACTCAATATTCCTTTAGGTGTATTCTTTTATTATTTTTCACTCTTAATGTCAGACAGTTGTGTTGACGGTATCAAGGGAAGAAAAGCCAGGTGTTCTCAAAAATGACATTCTAGGAAAAATCACATTAAAATGCTATTGTACATTTAGCTAGTGCACTGGGAAGAGGAAACTAGCAGTAACATTTCAAATATCCTGATGGTTTACATCTACTGTTGTGATATCTTTCTTCGAAAGGGGATATATCGTGACAAATGAAGTAGTATCGTCAGCTGAATCGCAGAAGGAAAGGTCGTGGGGTAAGTGGCTTACTAAGGGTATTGTTCTATTTTCTCATGACACACAAGATCCTAGGAATTCTAAAGGCACCGAAACATTGAGGCCATCCTTGAACACATTCACTTTGGTAAATTCTCTAAATCACATGGAATTTCCTGTAGATAGTTTCTGAAGGAATGTCGGACAAAATAGACATCCCTGGAAATTACTTAGAATCTTAAATCGGTCTGTAAAAAATAATGGTATTGTAGTAGATACATTGTCCTGATCACTCTCATAAAGAGAAGAGTAGATATAAATAACATATTCCTCTTCCAGGTGATGCTTAATCCGATTGTTATAAGTTGATTTTGAGGACGCAGTGGCACAGTTGGCAAGAGCAGCAGGCTAGTGATCTGAAAGTCATTGGCTCGATGATCGTCGCTGACAAATTCACTGCCGTGTACACTAATGGCGGCTGGTGCACGTAAAATCTGTCGCGGCTTCAATTTCTTTCGAGTTCTCAAAATTACCTCTGGAGGTGCAGGGTCAAGTGTTTTGGTCTCGTCACTTGAGTCGGTTTAAAATTACGGGACTGGTCCTTTGGCCAAGTAGGACTCCGACCCTTGTGATTCCAGTCAAAACAGGAGCCGCACCTTCATCGCCCATAGCCTTCGGGACTTGATCTGATGTTAAACATTTCTCACAGTGGTTTTTCTGTCAGTTTTTCTATCGGTTTTTCCCCATAGTGGTATAACACTTAGCAACAAGTTTTTGATAAAAATCTGGGGGTCCAACAACTAGTTTACTGATATTGATTATTTGAGAATATTTACCACTCGACAAGTGTTACGTATTGAATTCATCTTCATTCGATGAGATCGTGGGATATCGAGTTAAGTTTGTTTATTCCTGGTGGAGAACATGATTTTTGATCTGACTTTAAAATAATTATGATGAGAACTTTTGGACATGTATTGACAATTCTGATTGCACACAGAAAGAATTTTACTTTTTAAAATACAAACTATTTCAGTGTATTCACCCATTAGCTTGCGTTTGAATTGTCAGTTTGAAAGAGGGAACGAATCCAAAAACTGTTTCCGTGGGAAATTTAAAAAAAATTAAAGAACTGTCGTATTTATTATTTTTTCTTCACTAAACTTTTATATAAGATTATTTACATTCACCCGCTATTCCAGTGCCTTTTACAGCTTACAAGGAGTGTCTATATGTAAATAACAGTATGGTGCCCCCCCCCCCAAAAAAAAATGTCCCTTGTTCCCTTCTTCAAACTGCTGATTCATTTGTAATGATCTTGAAATTAATTTTTTGATTAAAAGAAAATTCTAAGTGTTATCTATATAATATAATATACTGATACTTAACGTACCCTTTTTAAAATTTTTAATACTTACAGAATAACTTTATTCTTCATGTATTGAAATGACAATTAACTTTAAGCTGCTCCTATTCTTACTCAAAAATATTCATATTAAAATACAATTATGAAAAATACAATTAAATAAATTTATATTTTCTTCTCCTGTGACTTGTATCAGTTAACATCTCAAATCTCCACCTTCTAGTCGCAGGTGTAAAACGTAGATCGTTTTCTGCACCACCAGAGCAATTACTTCGTTCTGCCCACCCTCTTCCTATACCCATTGATGTCCAGCGCTATATAACCTCTTCCCCTTCTTTTAACTGACCTCTGTCCCTTTGTTGTAATCTATTGTGAAAGAAAGTGTAGGGATTGTTCGGGGGATCTAGAAATGTCATCTTCTATACAGCTTTTTATTGCCTATAAATAAATACTGCTCTTGAGCACTTTTGTCGCGATGCCGGATGGCCGCAGTGCTCTCGACAAGAATGGCATTGAAGGAACGTTTATACGTGTCGAAAAGAAAAGCCGTTATTAAGATTATTAATAGCTGATATAGAGAGGAGAGAGGACAATAAAGCAACGTGTATGCGGAAATTATTTTCTTTTATTCGTGAGATGGGAATATCTTATTACGATGATGTTTCATGATTATCAATAATGATAGTGTATATAAATACATTGAGGGGGGATAGATAAGTAGAAAATAATTAATAATTAGAAAATAATTGTTATTATTTTCCATTTTTTTTTCTTGTAGAACATAAAAAAAGACATTTTTCAATTAAATTTTAATAAAGAATTTTTATAATGGTAGAAAGCTGTTAGATGTATTATGAAAGGATACTGACTTCAATAAATTATAACAGTTTTAAATTTGTAATGTCAAGCACAATGAAAAATAAACACGTTCTACCGAATTGTGTTGAAAACAATTGCTTTAATTTCGACATTATGGGTTGAATATAACGTTTATAACTGCTGTAACGTGGCTTTAGCTTCGAGCATGCGCAATTTTGATGCTAAAATATTATGAATCTAATTTAATATCTATGAATTAACAGTTAGCGGTTAGCATACGAAATTTATAGTAATATTTTATGCGATCCTAAGATTCTATGTTCATACAAATGACAAGAGTGCTACAGGCACATGAAGCTTTTTATGTTACAGATCTGGGTATTTTATTCTTAGATGTGCAGCTTAAAAAGCAGTATGACTGCGGACATTGACAAGGGACACTGGACATTGATTCTATGTTCACACAAATGACAAGAGTGCAACAGGTCCATGAAGATTTTTATGCTACAGATCTGGGTATTTTATTCTTAGTTGTGCAGCTTAAAAAACAGTATGACACTGGACATTGATAAGGGACACTGGACATTGATTCTATGTTTACACAAATGACAAGAGTGCAATAGGCAGATGAAGCTTTTTATGTTAAAGATCTGGGTATTCTATTCTTAGATGTGAAGCTTAAAAACTGTATGACACTTGAATCCATCATATCGTAAAAGTCAAAATTGAAATTAATTACGAACTATACTTGAGCTTAACTTCGCTAAATCGAACATAAATATGACTGTAATCCAAGTTAAAACAAATGGAGAGATAAAACTTCTTAAATATAAATCGTGATCAAATTAGCATTTCTATCAAGTTTTACAGTCTTAGAATACATAATTCAAAAGAGAGCAACATTTATTTGAACGGCAGGAATGTACCTTCATGATTGCAAAATTATGTGTATTTACCTAGAGACACGATTATTTCAACCGGGTTATTGGAAATTTTAATGAAAGAAGACACAGAAAATGGGATTAAATAGTATCATTAATTGTTAATATGTAAGAATGATTCGGAGAATATTTTAAGACGAAAAGGGATAAATAATAATTGTCATTTACAATGACAGAATTTTTTACAGGCTATGGCAAAGATGCAATTCCCATTAAGGATAATAAGTCCATGAAGAAACAATATATTAAAACAAATAAACAAATGACAAATTTAAAAACTTTTATTACGTTTTATAATAATACTATTTTTTCTTTTAACTTAAGTAAGCATAAATATGTCTTTGCAGACTTTTCTATGTATTTTAATTTTATAGACAAAATAACATAAAGGGCGTGAATATTTTAGCTAGTTCAAAATTTTTTTCAGCCCATTGGACAACAAAACCCATTGTGCATAACGTAAATAAAAAGACGTTACGACCAACAGGAGAAAAACATAAATATTGCAAGACATACAGGACATGAAAAAGCTGACCAAATTTCTAAAGATTCTGCAGAACCAGAACTATTGCCATATCCACAGTCTGTCACAAACTCAGAGGTGAATCTATGGGCAGTTAAAGAGTTGCAGGGTTAAAGGGACAAGAAAATGAAAATCTGGTAGGTATCTAGTAGATTCACATGTTCCTTCCAAGAGCCTTAGACATAAGTTCAAATCAAGCTCTTTCGCAGTTGATCTTATTCATGGACCAAGGTAGCTAGACATGGGGAAGCCGGCTCGTCCAACTGCCTCTTCAACAGTCAGGGTGCTCTCCTCACTGTATTCAGTATCTTTTGAAGTATTTAAAGCCGATGTTCCAAGTATCATTTGAAAACACCGGCTCCAAATCTAAGAGACGCATGGGGAAATTCCATGATAACTAAAAAAGTCAGGAAGTCAAAATTTATGGTACTGGGTTCTTTGCTCTAGTATAATATAGACTCTATGATATGTACATCTTTAACAAAAAAATTAAACTCGTATTGAAAGATATTAGTTAATGTTGTAAGATCGCCCATCAAGTAAAAGGTTATTGTAATTGTTTGCCAATGAGGAGCACTTGTGAATGAAGGCATTTACACTTTAAACTAAAAGGTAAGTGCAGTATTTTGTGCTGATTTTTGCCGATATATCTGGTCGAAAATGTATAATGATTTGTAATAACAAAAACTTGTGCGCAGATCAAATATTGTATTCATTAAATATTAGCAGTGAACACTGTAAAGGGAAGCCCCTATTGAGGTTTATTTATGTTATGACTAACAATCGAGCACCTTTTTTGTTGATATATTTATTTTTTTATTACCCAGAAGTTTTTTTCGCCATAAGAAGCAAACTTAAAATTCCTAACACGTCTTCTCTAGGTATGCAGCATCTCTCTCCGGATTTCAAGATGTTTGAACGGATACACCTTAACATGTACATGCAGTATAAAAAAAATAATACTAAATTGAAATTTGTTGTAGTTTATGTTTGTTTTCCTATATTCAAAGATGAATGGACAATTATTTTAACAAATGTACATAATGAAAATGAGCACACGGTATTCCAGATTTGAGGAAGTATTAAGTGCATGACAACTAGTGGAAAAATTTAACCAAACTAAAGAGTAACACTAATTTAAAGAGTTATAACTGCGATTTATTTATTCTGATTTATATTATATGTTTGTCAAATTTTCCCTTTTCTTGATTGTTATTCTTGAAACTAATATTCTATGAGTGAACACAAGTTACATAATTTTAAATATTGTAAAATCCATGCATTACTGAAAAAATAACGAATTACAAAATAACACCTAATGATCCAGAATTTAAACTGCAATAATTAGGGCTATATTTGGCTAAAAATACTCATAAATGAAGCAGTTAAAGGACTTAATTTTATAAGTGGATAACCGTATTAAATAGATAGATGCGAAAATGGATTTTTGTTAGATTTTGTTGATTCACATGCAATTAATTGTGGTTCGCTGAATTAAGCTTTATTTCAATAAGGCAAAATAATAAAAAAGTACCGATAATTAAACAGAAAATAGTCTAAGCACAGTTCAAAGGGCTAAAAACATTCTCTTTATAGCTTTTATCACTATGAACATTTTAAATTGTAGGGCTTATATTACATTGCTTTCCTGAATTTATCAAGACTCCTGGAATGTAATACATTTTTTGAAACTATTTTACTCTTACATGAAATCATAAATGGGAATTTTTTCATCGTATTGCATATTACATTGTAACGATTCAAAAAGTAGATAGCTAGACTAACCTTTTGCTTACGGGGCACATTTTTCCGATTCCCTCTTTAAAAAGTGAAATTTCATACCCTCTCTGTAAGGGCGGCTATTAAGGGGATTATATACTATATATATATATTCATTCATTCATTCATTCTTAGGCCCGTATTCTTGGGATACAGGCTATCCCACCCCGTAAGAAAAAGGAAAAATATTAATTTTAATATATTTTTCCACTTTATTAATAAATAATATTAAAAAAAAATCACTGCTTTCTGAATAGTTATAGTCTAATAATTAATCTAATGTACAATAGATGTTTGTATCATATTAGATGAAAAACATATCGTGTAAAGGGATTTTCATATGTCACGTGAAAAAAAAATCTCTAGTCTTTCACAGTTAATTCCTTTATATGTCTTTTTTCAGAGAGATATAGGACAGAACACAAGAAATTGATCCCTATACGAGGAAAAAATGAAAGTAAGTGAACAGAAAAAGCAAAAGGAAAGAAATCGAAAGCAATTCTATCAAATATTTTTCTTGGTGCCCGAAAATAGGATTTGTGATACTTCGCTCCTAAATAAAATGAGATAAAACCAGGAAGGTGCCAAGTTGTGAGGCGTTGTAAGATTCATGGAGAAAGTGAACCATGTCTAATACATTAATAGTTTTAATATAAATTATAGAAAAGTAAAAGGCAGGAAAAATAACGCGAACAATGGAGAGATTAGAAAAGATAGATAAAATGGGAACGAAAAAATATAAGAAGATTCAGCAGAAGTTTTAAAGAAATTACTTTTGACTGAGATGTACAAAACTACATTAGAATAGATGTTTCTCTAAAAATAATAGTTTTAATAAACTAGTTCCAAGGTACCTGAAATAAAAGCATTGAAAACTTATTTTTTTAAACTTTTAAGAAATTGGTTTTTAAATCATATTTTATAACTATTAACGTTCGTAATTATGTTAGGGATGTAAAATAATTGTAAAATACAAGCCTAATTGAAAATATTTTTTTCAGATATGACTGTATGCCAAAAATATCTCTACCGGTTAGTAATTTTTCTATACCTCCATATACATATATATATATATATATATATATATATATATATATATATATATATATATATATATATATATATATATAAATATATATAGTGCTCCATGTTATAAAGATCAAAATTGTTCACAGATTATTTGGAGAACATGACTTCCCTTTGCCGAACTAACCTGCACAAACACCAGATCACAATCAAATTGATTATTTGTGGCAGGAAGTCGAAAGGGTCATCAGTTAGGGGATCTAGAGGATATATGTATGTATGTAATAGTAACTTCAAGTTTATCACTAATTCTATTACCTTTCCATAACTGTTATATAACCTTGCCACTTTTAGAACTACTTCCATTCTATGTGGCGCCTAGCTATCACTGGACATTTGGCACCATAGTTGATCAAGAGGACAAACGGAACAAACTTTCGTTTGTGCTGATGGGACAGTCGAACTGCATGACTCAGCGTTTGGATATGGGGTGAACAAGACGGTAAGCACTCCCTCCTCTATTCGAAGCAAATATGTAAATAAATTTCCCTATTTATACTTCTTATAAATGTCACCCAATTAAATATCAGTGCTGTAGAAAATGTACACAAGTTAATAAATATATTATTAACATCAATTTGACTGTTTGATTGGATTTAATTCTGCTGAAGCCCGATTACAAGTTTTAAAACATGAGTCATCACCAGCCGTAAATTCATGTTCTTCTGTTTCTGAATATCGTTATAAGTGTCGTCCTGGGAGTTTCTTTATGTATATACAAGGTGATTTTTATTAAACTGACACTACTCAGAGCCACCTTTAGCGCGATCTATCAGCCGGAATTCGACCAAAATGGATAGAAGGACTAAGGACGGCATGGGAAAGGGTTTCCGGGCAAAAAGTTCCAAAAGTCGCCGATAGGGGATGATCTGGCGCTGTTGTTGTCGGCGCACACGATAATTTGCGTAAAATATAAGTAAAATATCAAAATGCAAATTTATGACAATGTAGTCGACAGCAGAGCCAATATTTTGGGCTATAAAGATCGGTGTGGAATCAGTTGCGCCATCGCTTTACAGGAGAAAGGGTCATCAGTCGTTTATTCTCTCTTGCATGGACACCTCGCTCCCCGGACCTAACGCATGTGACTTATTTCTGTGGGGTTATTTAAAGTCCAAGGTGTATATTGGTGGAGTCTTTCACGTGGCGGCCCTAAAGGACAACATATCCCGGACTGTGATGAACATTCCTGGTGACATGTTACGCTCGACGTAGTGTTCAGGATGCAATGTGTCGTCCACCAGGATGGTGGTCACATTGAAGAAGGTGGAAGTGAATTTGCTGCATAAAGTGGTGTTGCAGTGAAATTTTTTTGTTATCAATTTGTCTGCTTATTGCAACTGTTTCGGTATTCACCCCTTATCTTTATACCCCGAAATACTGGTTCTGCTGTCGACTGCGTAGTCGTGAATTTGTATTTTGATGTTTTACTTGCTCTTTGTGGAAATTCTCGGGTGCGCTGACAACAACAGCGCCATATCTTCCCCTATCGGCGACTTTTGAATTTTGAATTTTTTTCCCGGAAACTCTTTTCTATGTCGTCCTTAGTCGTTCTATCCCTTTTGGTAGAATTTCGGATGATAGATCACGCTACAGATGGCTCTGAGTGACAGATGGCTCACGCTACAGATGGCTGTCAGTACAATAAAAATCACCCTGTAAACAGTACACTACACACACACACAAATATATATGTATATATATATATATATATATATATATATATATATATATATATATATATATATATATATATATATATATATATATATATATAATAGAAGTTTTAATTTTGAGTAAAACTATTATTTTGTTACTCGTAGTTATATACAAATGACTTCACGAGAAATATGGCAAAGGCCTAAAAATACTACACCATGACTTAGAAAATAAAAATAACTTTGTTAGTCATCATCCCATTTCATAACACTCGATTTATGACTATTATTTGAAGCCTTTCTTATGCAATATTTTCCTAATTTTTCGGATACTCACTTTACATAAGTTTATTAAGTTATTTTTCGAGTAGAGTTAAATGCTTTGTACAGCTTTATGCAATGACGGAAATTGTATTTTTCACTCGTGCAGAAGTTTTATTTAGCTTAAACGTGTTTTTCACGGGAGTAATTTTATGTATGTTAAAAGAAGGAAATAGAAGGACACACAGTCTTTAATTATTAAAAATTTGTTTTCAAGAAAAAAAAATTTAATTCAGAATTAGAAACAAGTGTATAACATTTGTATCGTACATTTTATTTCAAAAATGTGCTCAAGTGTTGTTTTCTAAAGACACGCCTTTCATTTCTCGGAAATCTACCAGAATTCCCGTATGCGAACATACTTAGAAACGACATGTGAGAAAACCGATATCTGTTGTTGCTTTTCAGTAAACAAACAAAAAAAATGTGCTGGGAAAAGAAAGTGTCTTATCGATAGTTAATTTGCTGGAGCTCAAAACAAACATATCGATTTTACTTTCCGTCACGTGTTACTATTTGGTGTATGTAGATGTTGATGTTTTCTACTATTTTGGTCGGTTCTTCCCCCCAAAGCCCCAGTTTTCATGTTTGTATTGTGTTCTTGCTCATAGATTTTCGTGAGAGCAACGTTTCTGAGACGCGACTTAATAAAAGCATAACATAAGCATACCCGCTCATTTCTGTGACTGGTAGTTACGATAAATATAAGCGATGGGTTGCGGAAATCTATATATTAAAGTTGCTAAACCGACTTTTTGGGCAGTCTGTGAGAGAAAACTACTGTATCAATTTACTTCATTTTGGTCTTAAACGAAAGATTGTATTCTGTAGATTTGTCAAATTTGGTTTTTGTAACTGCAATTTCTATTAATGAGCGATAATTTACAATTAAAAATTGATTTCTGCGGATGCTCAGTGGCATGTTTAAATCTGGCTTTAGAAAATCACTGTTTCTGCGCATGCTCAGTGATATGTTTTAATGATTAACACGTTTATTCCGAGGAGTCTCTCTAGATCTCTCTCTGCCATTTTTATTTTTATGATAATTATGTTTGTGAAATATAAGATTAAACCCGATGGAAATTGTTTAATTTGCTCTGTTTAATTAGCGATAATTTACAATTAAAAAAATGCTTTCTGCGAATGCATTTGACATTTTTAAATTTGGCTTTAGATAATCACTAAGCACGAAGCCGATTAAATACATTAATTTGTTTCTGTGCGTTATTAGAATTTTCAACATTTCGCAATGATGTGTTAAGTATAATTTCTGTATTAGTACATTTATTTACTACACAGCCGTCATTTTTGAGGGGTACGAACCAGTATCTTTTTAACTAAAATTATCTTTTCACGAGAAACTAAATTATCTTTCCACGAAAATTTTGGGTGGCTTTATATTGAGTTTGAAATAGATCAGTCAATAATACGCTACGTCGTATTTTCATGAATAGCACGTTAATATAAATCTACCCAAATTTTCGTGGAAAGATATTTTAGTTTCTCGCATCATAAGAAGATATTTCCGCTACCCATCGCCTATATTTATCGTAATTACCAGTCATAGAAATCAGCAGGGGCATGCATATGTTATGCTTTCATTAAGTACTTATTAAAAAATTGGAAACTAGTTTTGGAATGTTGAAACTAGTTTTTAATCATTAGTTAAATTGAAAATAGTTGAATATTTCAAAACTAATATAGCTTAACTTGTAGACTATGGTAAAAACATTCAAACTATAATCATAAACTCTTCATTTATTTTTTTAAAAATCTCAATAAATTAGACATTAATTATAGATAATTATTTAATTAGAAATAAGTATTTATAAGTACTTAATGAAAGCATAACATATGCATGCTCATTTCTGTGACTAGTAGTTGTTACGATAAATATACGCGATGAGTAGCGGAAATATCTTTTTATGATACGAGAAACTAAAATATCTTTTCACGAAAATTAAATGGATTTATATTGAGTTGGAGCTAAATCAATCAATAATACGCTACGTTGCATTTTCGTGAATCGCACATGTTGAGACTAGATTTTAATCATTAGTTTAAATCGAAAATAGTTGAATATTTTCAAACTAATGTAGCTTAACTCAATAGACTATGCTAAAAACATTCAAACTATAACCTTAAACTCGTCATCTAAATTTTTTAAATCTGAATTAATTAGACATTAATTATAAATAAGTATTTAATAAGACATTAATTAGAAACAAGCATTTAATTAGAAATCATTTTCTTCCTAAGTACTTTGAAATCCAGTTATAACCACGCCATATAAATTATGCACTGCTTATTTCTGAATATTATTTTGCATATTAAAAATTTTGTTTTGGTTTTTGCAATATTTCAACCTACTCGAATTTCAAGGAAAACTGGCAATTAATTTTTTATCGAATTTATCCTGCTTTATATGAGGACTAATTTATTCTAATTTAAACCATTTAATATATCTGACCTTTTTGATTAATATTGATTAAATATTTTGACTGCAGGTATTATAGGAGTTCATTACCTTTTTTTTTGTCAGCTTACGAACAATAACGCTGTTTATTTCAATCCTATTTTTTTTACATTTTATGATGGCTGCGCAGAACCAGACACTCGTCAAAATTTGCTAGTGGGTTTAATGAAACCAATATCAAGCACTTTATTCAAAAACCTCCCTGGTCCGAGCTAATATCTGTCTGTCGATTTCTACTTCTAGCAGTTCACAGAAATCCCCCGATTGTTGCAGTAGTTTATTTATGCAGGCATACCAAAGTCGCAAACGCAAGAGAAACCAATAACTCGGGCTGTGTGCTTTTCGCTGAATCGGAAGTGTTGCTAAAAAGGAAAATGCCTTATCGATATTTAATTTGCTTACATCTCTCGCCGAAGATAGTGCTGAGCTCGAAGCTCACTTATCGATTCTACGTTCTATCACACGTTTGGAGTATGTTACTTCCTGTCGTCCCTAGACGATGGCATTCGCACCGCTTCAGCCTATTAATCTTTTCTAAATCTACGAGTTTCCATGTTTCCGTTGTATCTGCGGTTCTGCGAGGCTGTTTGTGCGGGCACCGTTTATGAGACATGACTGCCGGATTGTAATGAGCGCATAAAATATGCATGCGAGACTCATTTGTATGGCTGGTGGATTGCTCAAAAATGAGAAATGGATATCAAAAATGCATCTCGTGTAAAAGAGGGAACAAAAAAGGTCTTTCAGCGAAACTTTAGCAGCATTGATCTTTATTTAAATTCTTGGTCAAATACTAATCTTTGCGACATTTGTTTCGGAAATAAATGGTCAGATGCTAATTTGTGGGAAAGCACTTATTTGAGGGACACGTCTACTTTTAGAAAGAAATGCAAATTGGGTGAAAATCAGTCGCATTTTTTTTTAAAAATAATTGCTGTCATCGTTTTGTGCTGTTGTATTTATAGTTGGGCGATTGTTGTGGATTTCCATTGTTATATACTTTATGTAATCCTCCAACAGATGCATGGTTGACATATGTCACCCACCTCCTTTCATCTTTCATAATGGCGGCCATCGGGTAGTTGGAAGTAATAATATTTTTTTTTCTAAAATTTAATTGTGTTTTATTTGTAATATATTCTACTAAAACCTATAGAAATAATTAGCTTACAAAAAAGTTAAATACCCATGGAAATAACACCAACATAAAAGACACTTGTACCCCACGCGACCGTTCGTGTTACAGCTAAAGACGTGACTATTTGAGGGTTAATGAAACAAGAAATGTTTAGAATTGTGTATGTGTCTGATGTGATGCGAACTTTTAATTTTCGTCAAAGTTACAATAGCAAAGGATGTTTTACCGAATTTTGTAAATTGTAAATTTATCTAAATCCACAGACATTCACTAATAACATAAATTATCACAAGGGCGTAAATTGATGATATACTATTGCGTGGAATATAAATTTTGTACAAAAAATTTAATTATGAATCATTCGACAAAAAACTTCATTATTTGTTTGAACCAAAACTTGAAAACGTATTAAGAATATATGCATCTTAGATATGGACTGTTTTAACAATTTAAACCTGTACAAATTTTTTCGTTGTTTTCATTTAGAATTTAAAACAAAATTTATAAGCAATATTTCTTCTTTATAGAAAATTAAATTTGCTCTTCTTGAATTTTTACGAGTATACATTTGAGAAAATGGACTTTAGCTCCCTGGGTATTTACTAAAGCAAATATTTTTGTAAATTTAGTTTAAACCAGTTTAAAAACTAAATTTATGATCAAAACAATCGTCTGAATAATTTACATTCTATACTCTACTAAAATTTAAAAATTTATTTATTCACCTATTTGTGTTGTCTCATGATAATTAGCTACACAGTTTCGTGGATTATATGAACAAAAACGTCTTCATGTTAAGTACTTTCTGCATTAAAAAATAGTTTTCATATTTTTAAAGGTAGTAAAACAACAAAAAAGGTTGTCTTTGAAGCCATACTTAGTTGCTAGCAGAGATGTTATTTATTAAAATAAAAAGCAACATAAAATTCCGACGCTTGGATATTGAATAGCGTTAATGGATGGAAATAATTAATTTTAATAAATCTCAAAATAGACTTATTTCAGTGTAATATTGAAATCAGCTTTAATTTTTTCAAAAGCTCAAAATAGTGACTGACCAAGTGGGTTACGAGTTGAATAGTATTCATTAAATCTTGGCACATTAATTACATTTTTTTCTCAAAGATAGTAAACGAAAAAAATAAACTCATTAAAATAATTCTAGCTCAAGCACAAAAAATTCTATTCTAAAGCAATGAAGAAAATTTATTCCGACTGTTGAATCATGAATTAGAATTTGATTGAAATATGTTGTAAAATTACCTGAAAATAAACTACCATTTTTGGGCTGATTTGAAACTATTTGTAAGTTCTAATGAGCAATGAGAAGAGGGCTAGCAAAAGAATTATATTGTTGTTTTCTATCAATTTTTACAAATATCAATAGTATTGAATTACAAAATATATTGTTGATCCATATACAAATACATATAAAATAATTTCTCATTTTTTTGTGTGCTGCCTTAAAAAGGGAAGTGTGTAAAATTGAATTTTTCTTCAAAAAGCCTAACAACGCTCACGCTTTTGTTTTGCAATTTTGCCTTTGCTGTCAGATTCTTTTCATTTGCGTCAGAATATCGCAATATTTAAACGAAAATCTGACGGTGGCCGGCGAAGCGGAAAATCCGGAGAACTCATAAGGGATGTTAAACTCGACATGTCATCCTTTATATGTGTTGCGCAACGTCCCCCTTCCCCCCTGCCCCAGATCAGGGCTTTCACACCACGTCCACTATTAATCTGCGAGAAATCTGTGGCTGGCCGTGTTTCGTTGTAGCAGAATTAGTTTGTGTGGTCTGCGCTTATCGGGACATGCTGTTGGGCGGATAGTGTTATGTGAACGGAATATGTATACGAAACTAATCTATAAATGACTGCCAAATGAGGGAATACTTATAAGACTTGGGGAAGAGGAAGGAAGCTTTTAAAAACATATAAGATTGAGGAAGAGAACTCATTTTTGAAATTTTATTTTTTTATTTTTAATTAGCTTACCTTTAGTTTTGTTCAATTATTTTTGTTTCTTTACAATTTGGTTGTATAATGAGTCTTATTTTCTTTTTAAAGAAAGTAATACTTAAAAGCAACACTTTTAAAGAAAGTACATTAAAACCTCGTTTATCCGGCCCTCGTTGATCCGGGTCTCCGGATAATCCGGATCAGATTTGTAGAAATTATTTTAATTTAATGTTCACATTAGATAATAATTTTTAAGTATGATAGCAAGAAAGTAACTACAAGTACGCCAAATATTCGCTTTTTAGTTTGATTCAATGTACAGTGCCTGCATAGATTGTACAATAAATTATGGTGATAAAATGGTTTTTGTTGAGTTTAAGAAAGATTTACTAGACTTACCAATTCTTTGTTAAGAAATGATGTGAAAAGTTATTTATATATTTTTTGATGCATTATTAACAATGCTATGTAATCTTGTTACAAATCATAGTTTTTTATCGTAATAAACTGTTTGCTTAGTTAAGGATTTTGTTTTGCTTATTACCTATATTACCCGGATTATCCGAATTTTTGATTGTCTGGATTGCCTATGGTCCCAGTTAATCCGGATAAACGAGGTTTTAATATATTACCTAATTTTTGTTCGTACTATCTAAAAAATCTATTTTAAATGGTTTGAGGTGCAAGAAATATTGGTAAAGGCGTATATTAAGATTTTATAAAATTGTAATAATTTAAGATAGCAAGATTTCATAAAAATGTAAGGATATTTAAGCAGCATGTTTAGTTCAATAGCGAAATTGTTTCACAAGTTAAAAAATATTCCTACAGAGACACTGATTCACACGTCCTCTCTATTGCCTTTGGATGACATGAAATTTTTATTAACAGAAATTGAATGATCGATGTAAGAAATGTCCTTGCGTTCTGCTATCTTGTAGTCTAAAGCACATTAGTCGAACTCTTAACATAACATAAAAAATGCCATCTATAAATGAGGAAGGTTATGCTACAAAAATATGCAATCAAAATTACTCGACTAATAATTAGCAGTTGTAATTGTCTTCATCTTCATTATCTTTAATTTTCGGGTAACGTAGTCGTACAATGTATACAAAATCCTATACATAAAAATCTTATGATTGTTGAATTTGTTGGAAGCGATTGTAAAATAATACATATCTAACATCTATTTATTTATTTTATTTTCAACGTTGGAGAAATTGCCTTAAAAATTAATGAAGCTGATTTACTGTCAGCAGTACAAAACTGTATGTTAATCTATTAGCAACACAAAAGAGCTCTAGCGATCTGAAGGAAACAGCAGGAACATAAGCACCCAAATAAACCTCTTGAGTGGAAAATTTATCAATAGGGATAGAATTTAACACATGAAAAGACAAATATTTTAAGAAAAAATTTCATTGCTGTGTAAAATCGAATCAAATTTTAGCCTCTGCTCAAAAATGCTCTGGAATTTTACCAAAAATTACTCCAAAAAGGAAGTAGGAACACAGAGAAAAAGACAAATAGTAAGAGACTCGGATACGAAATAGGGCAAAGATTTGGCAAAATGCCTAAAAATACGAATTTTTGTCAAATCGAATAGTTGGAGGATATGAGAGAGAACGAAAATTTCGTTAAATAGTGTGAACACGAAATGTCTGTCAATGCTTTGTAACAAATGACATTGAATTTTGCTTTCTGAATGGATTAATAATGTGAGCAGCTGAATTTTTCTCTTATGAACAATTTTCAACATACGCACATAGGAAGCGGTACGTTAACTAAAACTAGTGAAACATACGTAACACTTCTTACGCAAAAATAACACTAAAATGAAGAGACGATTATGTAACCTGTAATTTTTTTTTGATTTGAGCTTTGATTCTTCTATTTATCTTTAAAGTAAAATTCTTATAAAATGTTTAAGACATTAAGATATTAAATATTTTATCCCAAATTTTATTCTTATAAACATTTTATCATGGAGTGATACATATCATATGAAGTTAACCCGTATCTAAAATATTAAGTATGATTGCTATCATTTGAAAATGTTTAAAAGCAAACTAAAATTTTAATTGTTTAAAAAAATTTAATGTATAAAGAAATTTGTCTCTTAGACTTACTATAATTGAAAGATATCGACATCCTATTAAATCGTTTGTGAATCTCTAGAACCACTTTATTATGTACTCTGGAGCTTTATACAAAGTACATTTTCCGTTATAAAAGAATGTTAAACGTTCGTTGAGTGGCATGTACAAATTCCAGTATCTTATATGTGTTCGTACTAGTTTGTAAAAGTGTCATACTACCATTGTACCATGTTTTCTCTTTAATTTAAAGTGTAACAGATTTTAAAGGTTTTCACCAGAAGAAAGCAAACACCGGAATGAATTGCAAATTACTGCCAAGTTTTAACAAACTCATAACATTTTTATTTACTTCACGAAATTATACATTTTTATGTTCTAAATTTTTAATCAATATTTTAAATAAAATTAATTTAAATAGGTATTTTTAAATTTTTTATGTATAGTTTAATGATCAACAATTGTTTGATTTATTTAAAAATAATTGTAATATTGTTAAATAAATACAATTATTTTAAGTATTTATTTAACAATATAAGAAAATAAATACTTAAAAAAATTTATGTTACAGACAATTACGTTTTTTTAATACAGATGTATATGAATTAAAATTCTTTCTGCAAAGCAAAAGGTAACATTATTTTTTAATTTTAAAAGTACTTTTAATTAGTATTTTTGTTATAGTATGATAAGTATTACACTATGCAATATAAACATTTCAATATTAATTATGAAACAGTGTTCTTAGAAATAGGTGAAAGTCATTATTCAAGAGGAAAAAAATTAAATTAATTTTCAAAGGTATCTAATTTAAAAGCCAATAAATGTCACAAATTTCATTCTTCATCGAAATGTTCATTAGTGACACGAAGAACTTTTAATAATATCTTTGTTTCGGGGAATGATATGAAAATAATAAAACTCCCAAAAAATACAAGCATATATATTTTGATATATCCCATCAATTATGTCTCCCCCTTCAAAAAGAAAGGAATAAAATATCGAAACGAAACGTTCAAAAATTAAAACATGCTTTTGAAATCCGAAGTATGCTAATATTTTTGAGTAAGATAAATGAAGATGAATCAGAATATATTATTGCCAGTAGTCTTTTGCAAATTGGATTTGGAAGGATGCCATTTCCACACTTTTGCATTCCGGAGAATTAATTAACTTGTCGCCTGAACTCTGAAGGAATTTATTTAAAAAATTTTATTTAGAGCATTGAATTTTTTTTTTTTAAAGAAGCTCATCTCTTACATAGAAACGTGTATAAAAATTAATGTAACACTAATTATTAAAATTATGCATTTCATTTTATTTTTTTCTACGAAAATATTTTTTTCCAACTATGAAGTTTTAGTGACTTTTAAATTAGTTCAGTAAATTTAGATTTCTTACGTAATTGACTTTGTTATTTAAAAAAAAAAAATTTTAATGAAACAAATTCAAAAGAAAAACTATACCTGTCAAATGTTGCAACCTTTTATGTTCTATATTAATAAATATTGACTATACTTATGCTCTATATTCATAAATGTTCAAATAAATGTACATATTTTTTTTACTCACAACAAATCAGTAAAGTTCATTTAAGACATATACAAGCCTTTTTATATTTTGTCATTGTAATGAGAGAATGCCACAAAAACGTAAAACGTGATTAGTTAAAAAAATTGATTTCAGACGTATATGATATTGTTAATTTAATAAAAAATGTTAAAATCGAAACAAATTTAAAATAAAAATTATAACTGTCAAACAGGTTTTATGCACTATATTGATAAAAATGAAACATATTTATGTTCTGTATTGATAAATGTTCAAATAAATGTCAATATTGATTTTTTTCCACTTATAGCTGTAAATTGTCATAGTAATGAGTCAACGCTACAAAAACCTAACACGTAATTAGTTAAAAAATAATTTCATACGTATATGATATTGTTAATTTAAAAAAATTGTTAAAAATGAAACAAATTCAGAAAAAAAATTATGACTGTCGAACAGGTTTTATGCACTATATTGATAAATATAAAACATATTTATGTTCTGTATTGATAAATGTTCAAATAAATGTCCATATTGATTTTTTTGTCTTAGCTGTAAAACTCATTTTATTAAAATAAGACGCGTGTAAGGAGTTTAATACATCGTCATGGTAATGAGTGACAGCTACAAAATCGAATAACTAAAAAAAAAAGCTATACTCAATATTTTAAAATTTATCATTAATTAGAAATTGATGAAACTTTTTTCAACATATTAATATTATTTTTATTAATTTATTACTTAAAATGTAAGCCTTGTTGCATAATTTAAATTTAACTAAAAAAAACTCGTGTCAATGCTTTAAATACGCTCTTCGGTATTATTCATTAAATTCATAATTTTTCGTCGCCAATACATTGATACATCGTTTGTTATATTTTCGCCAATTTGTAAAGGGCAGAAACAGAAACCTGTGAAAGAGATAACAATATCGTCCCAGTGATGAAAATATCATGCATTAAGAACTTTGTTTGTTAGACAAACCGTGATTAAAAAAGGTATCGAAATAAAATGAAAGCATTAGTTCATCTCCAGAACCAGTCCTTACTGTTCTCTGGATTATTAAACGAAGTATTTTTTTTTCTTTTTTTTACATTTTGCCTAAGTAACACTCGCAAGTGTTATACTCCACTGAAAGCATTCCACTAATGCATCACATACCCACAAGACTATTGCATAAAAAGCTCGTTATCCTAAACAAAGAACATTGGGAGACAGTAACATTTATCAAAGAACTTCACATCTTCAACCAAAAGAATACGTCACTCCCTCAAGAAATGACTCTTTTTCCTTCTGTAAGAGTAAGTTTCTGCCTTTTTGGGCTTTAATTGTGCGTAAAAAGATAAATTTTGGATTTTTTTTCATTGCATCAAGCACTAGTGTAAAGTACCGAGTGAATGTTACCAAAAGTGCTGCCGTTGAATTTTCAAATGAGAGCGCATTTTCAACATGTACGAGTGAAATAAAAATTCACTTGTATATATTTTTTTATTAGATATTTTTTTAATTGTAATTTAGGTTGTCTATGCTTTCATTGAATTCAAAAGTTATTAAACGTGGTAATGAAACAGATATTGAAAGGGATATGAGTTCATTCATCAAAGTATCTACAATACTTCGCTTTCTTTTATATACGAGTGTATATATATATATATATATATATATATATATATATATATATATATATATATATATATATATATATATATATATATATATATATATATATATATATATATATACAGGGTAATCTCGATCGATCGTTTTCGGATCCATCGTTTTTCCGTATGTGTCGTTCATTTTATCCAGTCCCAACGATCATATTGCTTTGTTATGCTTCCGCATCTATCGTTTTCCCGCATTTATCGTTCATTTCAATCGGTCTCTTGAAAAACGATAGATCGAGATTCCACTGTATATATATATATATATATATATATATATATATATATATATATATATATACATGTGTGTGTGTGTACACAAAGATATACAAAAAACACTATGTATGGAAAACATTATATAAGCCAAACATTTATAATTATTTTCATTTTTGTGAACATTTGTGAATGAAATTAACGTTAATATACGTATATTTCTTCTGACTCTAATTTAAGATAAAAGTACGGACAATTTTCTCTTATTTTTAAAAAGATGACAAATTAATCGACAGCGTTTTTACCAAAAAAAAATCTTTGTTGAGCACAAAGAAATTATTGTACTATATAATAATATAGTATATCTTCTTTCAATTCTTCAGTTATTAATTACCCAAATAAATTTATATTTTAAATTAAAAATCTCAGATTATCCTTCCATTTTCGAGTAATATTGAAATATTCTTGAATGCTTTGTAAGCGAAAATCGAAGCTAACCAAGTGGGTGATCAAGTATTTTATTTAAAATAGTTTCGTTATCTTATACATAATTTGAAGTTATCTTTCCCTAATTTAATCGCAATCTCTCTTATACATAAATAATTCAATACCTAGAAATATTTAAGAATAAATATTTCGTTTAATAAACATGTGTGCGTTATGTATACAGAGGCAGGCTACTTTTTTATTATAACTGCAAACTTTTATTAATACCAAACAGATATCATAGATTGGAAATAAATGTCAATTACTTCAAGTACAAACAAATAAATAATTAATTTATTAATCTAATCATATATAGATTTTCGATTTTCGCTTAGAAAGCATATTTCAATATTACTCCAAAATGAAAGGTTAACCTGCGATTTTTAATTTAAAATATAAATTTATTTATAACTATAAACTAATAACGAAGAATTAATAATTAATAATAACTAGTAATTAATAACTGAAGAATTGAAATAAGATATACTATATTATAATAAACAATAACTTCGTTGTGCTCAACGATTTTTTTTGGTGAAAACGTTGTCGATTAAATTGTCATCTTTTCAAATATAAAAGAAAATTGTCCGTACCTTTTTATATATATATCTATATATATATATATATATATACATATACAGTGGAATCTCGATCGATCGTTTTAGGAATCATCGTTTTCCCGTATGTATCGTTTATTACACTGAGTCCCGACGATCATATTGCTTTGTTATTTTCCCGGATCTATCGTTTTCCCGCATTTATCGTTCAGTTCAGTCGGTCCCTTGAAAAACGATAGATAGAGATTCCACTGTATATATATATATATATATATATATTTTGATTTTTTGGGGGGGGGTATGTTTCTTAAAATTATGAAAGATGCTTCTTTACAAATTCATATTACCTTCAAGGGAAAAAGATAATGTATGAATATTGTTAAGATTGACATTTCAAGGCTGAATTCCAGTTATTCAAGGGTAAATAGAGTACTTTTATCTCCTGATGTATTTCTCTCGAAACGAAACGAGACTCGTGCCATATTCTCCAGATCATTCCCGTCTGTTATGAAACAGACCACTCTGAACTCAGTTCACAACCAGAGGCTGATGGCAGCTGTCTGCCGGCTATCTTGTAATGTCCGATAATAAGGCGACAATGTATTGTATTACTCCTGAGGCCGTGCTCCACTATTAATCCAGTCGGTGGAGGCATAAGTTGGGGTGGTCAGTGCTTACGAAGGCTTTGTTACCAGCGTCATTTTGGAGGGGATATGAAATATGCATGGGAGGAAAGCAATGGAAATGTATTTCTGCGTTGAAATTGGGAAAATGGCGATATAGGGAGGAGATGGTCTAGATTTATTAGTGCCAGATTTCTTGCTTAAAGTTATAGCTGTGGGGGTTTTGACGACAGCGATAAAAGTTAAAAAATAAAGCAAATTATCTCGCAATTAATTTGAATCCAATCAGTGATAGAACCTGGAATAATTTAATGGGTATTTTTTGTTTGTTTGTTATCCGATGTATTCCTTGATGATGGGTAAATTAAAACGAAATACATACTCAACATGTTTGAAAATGTACGTAACATATTTATTGTGGTCATTATCTGCTTTGCAATTCTCTGTAAATTATTCAGATATGTGTTAAACACACAAGTATGCATTTTAAACAACAAGAACGTGAAACAAACGCAAAATATCGAATGGTTCGAATGAAAAATTAATTTTCATTTTTTCGGATTTTATTATTTTTCCGATTTCCAGAAATTTTTTTTCTTAAAACTGAGTTCATTGCACTGAAACTGCGATATAGTAGTGTTTTGATTACTCTATAGACTTTGATTTAAAAAGGCAAACGTTTAATATGAATATTGGACGATTCAACTAACATTTTGGTTTAACTGAAGATGAGAAGGCATGTTTTGTTTATTAAAAGTATGTTTGATTATATGATATACTAGTGCTGTATTTTTTATAATTAGTTTACACTTACCATCTTTCAGGAGTAAAATTTGTACCGAGTCCTGGAAAGTTTACTTAATCTTTAGACCAGTACGTTGTTTAATGTTAAAAGAAAATCCCCTAGTCAAAGGACAGTTGCAAAATCATTAAAATGCTCGGTGTCCACTATAAACAAAATGATAAACGTTGATTTAAATCTTAAGAAATAATCTTAGAAAAACGCAATGTGCATCGTCTTCTTCCAAATCATATCGCTGAACGCAGGACACGCTGCAGAATTCTATATGAGAAACACTTATC
The DNA here is from genome assembly GCA_907164885.2 of Dolomedes plantarius. Taxonomy (NCBI): domain Eukaryota; kingdom Metazoa; phylum Arthropoda; class Arachnida; order Araneae; family Dolomedidae; genus Dolomedes; species Dolomedes plantarius. The sequence goes on along the minus strand of OU015491.1, from coordinate 140,964,694 downwards.
TAAAGAAAAATGGAAAACAATTGTCACAATAGATGAATCATGGGTGTATTTAAATGATTGCAGCAAAAAAAGAGCCATTTATTATCATAAAAGGGGAGAAAAAAATTTAAGTACATGGTTCAAAGAATCGAAAGAAAGTTTTTCTAAGGGATTGATGATTGTTGCTGGTTTTTCTTATAATGGCAAGTTAAAAATAAAGAGGGTGGAAAAAAATGTCAAGATTAACTCCAAATACTATCAGGAACATATTTTATCGCCAATTTTTCTGAATGAAATACCATCGCTTTACCCACAGTGCCATCAATCTGTGAGACTCCATCAGGACGAAGCCAGCAGTCACACATTAAAATCCACTGTAAATTTCCTAAAAGAAATGGAATAAAAAACTGGTATCAAGGCCATACATACCCTTCACTGATATCCCTACTAAATCTCCCGATGTATCACCTATGGATTTTTGTGCTTTCCGACTTTTAAAATCTGCATTATCCAAACGTCGTCCCAAAACCCTTACAGGACTCTGGAAAGCTGTTCAGGACGAATGGGATAGAATACTTCTTCTGACACTTCAAAAGGCATTATTATCCTGGAAATTGCGGTGTCGAAAGATAGTTCAGAATAAGGGATGTCAAATAGAGCATTTAAAACACAAGAATTTTATGTAATTTAGTTTTGTGAATACAATATACATCGTCTAAAAATGTGTGAGCAGCCTCTGTATATATATATATATATATATATATATATATATATATATATATAGTGGAATCTCGATCTATCGTTTTCCAAGTGACCGACTGAACTGAACGATAAATGCGGGAAAACGATAGATCCGGGAAAATAACAAAGCAATATGATCGTCGGGACTCAGTGTAATAAACGATACATACGGGAAAACGATGATTCTGAAAACGATTGATCGAGATTCCAATGTATATATATATATATATATATATATATATATATATATATATATATATATAGATATATAGATATAGATATATATATATATATATACCGTGTGTATGTTTATATGCATATGCTTGTATATATTTTCTATGTATAAAATCATTCAAATCAACTCTCAAACTCCGCAAGGAGTGTCCATCTCCCCCTTAAAGTGCTCCCGGTAAATTTTTGTTAACCTTTCATTGGTTCTTCCAGGTGCACAAAAAGATTAATAGGTAGAAGGGGAAGAGATTGGCTATCAGGGGAAGATGGGGGAGGTTGGCCATGGCCCCCTTGAGAATACATGTTTTTTATTTCTCGCTCGCGATTTATCTTCAATAAAAGTGCGTGAGAACCTCTTAAGATTTATTTTATCATTACCAGTTGCAGTGTTATTATTGATCATTTCGCTGCGAAACAAATTACATCAATTAGAAAATGTAAAAAAATACATAAAAACAAATACTTGTTTCGAATCAAAAGCTCTGTAGGTAGGACATGGATAATTATTTTCTTATGTCGGAATCGATATTGATTTTGCTAATGAATTTCACTTTGGGAAATACCGCTAGTCAGAACTTGGATTAGCAATTTTGGAATCTAAGCAACGAGGTTCATTTTTCTACTATGAAAATACACAAAATGAAATATACGAAATTTTTAAACTTATTTACGGAATATTATGAATTATTAATTTTTAAATAATATTCCCTATTACTATACATATATATATATATATATATATATATATATATATATATATATATATATATATATATATATGTATGCATATATGTATGTACTTATCGCTCTTAACTCATAAGGATAATCAATGCCAAGAAGAAAAAATGTCTCATAAACAGCAAAAATGCTGTAAATAACTTAATTGAAAACTCAAGAGTCTTTTGATGAATTGTACACAGCAATTTTAATTAAGACAAGGACACATTTATAAGAGTAAAAGATTTGAAAGTTCTAACAGACAAAACATTTCTCAAAAATATTGGTCTCATTCGGCGAGAATAATGAACTATGGACGCACGTTTCATTCCGTTTCATTGTCAGAAAAGTTTGGCATTGGTTTTGGAATCCCGCCAACTCCCGAGAATTTGCATCTCGGAGAATTAATTTACTACGAACTTGTCACCCAAGCTATTAAGAATCTCATCTGAAGAGAAGTTTGTTTTCGATAACAGTCATGTGTATATGTCCCCAAAGTGAAATTCATTTCAAATCTCAATATTGATTTCGACTTTAGAAAATAATTATCCCGTTCTACAGATATTTTAATTCGAAACGTGTATTTATTTTAATGTATTTTTGATGTTTTCTGATTGATATAATATGTTTCGCAATAAAATGATCAATAGAGGGAGAGCGGCTGGTAAGCAATATATTTTGAGAAGTTCGCGCATTTTTCTTGAAGATGCACACTAACTTGCGAAAGGGACATGAGAAGAAAAAATGCTAAGAAAATTCTAAGAAGACACGGATTGAAAAAAAGAAAAAAACAGGAATTATACATTCGTATAGTATGTTGCATTTGTGCTACACACACACACCAAAAAAAAAAAAAAACTGATAAGATTTGAGGCCTAAATTCGATGCCTAATTTCTAGACTAGAATCTCGCTGCTCGACATTGCGAGGATAGAGGCATCTACCATTGAACTATGAAATTATGATTTTACCATTGAATTCAGAATTATGATTATACCAAAAATCTTTTGCTATAATCATAATTATGTGCGTATTTGGTATAATCACTTTCTGTGTAATTCTATAATCATATATATATATATATATATATATATATATATAACATACATACACACATACATACATACATACATACATACATATATTAAAAGGCATTTAGACTCATTAAAATCTGATCATACTTTCAACAGACTGAGGAAGCTTACTACTTCTTTAAAGAAATCACTTAATCAAGATGAATATAAACTGGTATGGATTAATCGTATGAATCATTAAGTCATCCTTTCAACTAACTTTTCTTCTGCAAGGTTATTTTACGTTAATATTTTCCCTTTGAAACCATTTTTTACGATCACTTCACTATCTGCGAATGTCTTCGAGCGAATTCTCGAGCAACTTCATAAAATCTACTTCATCTCGGAACTTGAAACTGAGGAGCATCAAAATGTCATGCAATGTAGGGTGGTACGATATTGGCACCAGATGGAATTTTTATATGGAAAGAAGCAAATGTGTATATTAGATGTTATATATGATGTTGACACAAAGAATATTGACTTATGACGACGGGAAAGTTATCCGCTAGGATAACGTAGACACGCAAGTGGAAAATCTTAGACGTGTATCCCTTTGCTTAAAAATCCACTCTCCGGTCCAAACATTTTCCGGTACTAAAATTACTTTCTTTATAATTACTAATTATTATTTTTTAAATAATTTTTAAATAGGAAATTTATTAAAATATAATTTTTTTATAATTGTTTTCTTTTTTCTAGAAGTACTTAATAAATTTATAATATCAAAATTCCTATATAATATAAAAGTCTCGGTACTATCTATTGAATTTTTCAGTAAAATATGTTTTCATGTCATTTTTCAGATTAAAGTAGGAAAAAATTTTAAATCCTTTATAAAATTATTGCTTTAATTACTCATTATACTATATATATATATATATATATATATATATATATTTATAACTATTCTCTTTTATGGTAATAGTTTTAGAAATGTTCCTCCATGCTACATTAATTAATCATAGATGTGTTAAAAATATTCAAATAGTAATCATCCTAATGAATGGAAGTTAAGAAGATCAATGCTGTTAAATAATTAATTAAGTAGTTCAAGTCTACTCTTTCAGATTTTTAAAATCTACGAAACATAAAAATCCTAATTTCTAAGATCTTAAAAATTTAAACCATTGCATATTAACTAATGAATAAATTAAAATGATCTAACATTACAAAATAATTCACAATAACTTATATTGCATTTTTTAGGTATTAATAATGAAAGTGTTAAGAGTAGTAATTATGCATATTTTAATAAATAGTGCATTTATTATGATGAAGTAACATATTTACGAACTTAAATTAAAATGGATATAAATGAAACCAAAAATTGAAAATAAAAATAAGACAAAGTTATGTATAAAATGATTTTATTAATAATTATTTGAAAAAAATTCAAATCTTATGTAGCATTTTTAAATAAGAAACAACTACTAACTATGCAAATCTAATCAAATTAGCCTCAAATAAATTTTGGTTTTATTTAAATTTTAATTCATAAATGTCAGCTTATGTATACATTGAAATTTGCTTAGTTTATTCAAAGAGTCCGAAATATTTAGTTCCATACTACGCAAATTAATTGCTTGGCTAGTTTAATAAATCTGGCCATACTTTCAACATTATAACTAATTTATTGTTCCTTACACATATTCTACTAAACGCTTTTTCCAGAACGAAATCACTAAATATCTCAATCAGCCACAGCTGCAACTTTGTAAACTTTTATTTACATTAACACTTGTTTCCAGAGTCCTTCAGTTAGTTCTGCCATCAGCTATGTTTTTCATGTTCAGAAAAATATATGATCTCTTTTTTTCTTGCACAGAAAACGTAGCTTATAAAAAATTGACATAATCATCCCTAGAATGTATTTTTCCGTATGAAAAAGAAATTGTCTGCCGGCGAAACATCTTTTTCTGCCCCTTTGAACCCTAATTACCCCAAAAGAAAATAAAATTTTCATTCCGCTCTTACTTTTTTCGTCCATTTTTACTAATGGTTTCTCTAGCGAATTAGTTCCGTTTTTTTACCCTGTAAACACATATTCTGTGTATAAAAAATGCTAAAAGAAAGCTGAAAATTCTAGCAAATATTAAATTTTAATAATATACTTCATACATTAAATATTCCCTTACGATTTTGAAATTCAATACATACGTGTTTACAAACGTATATATATATATACATATATATATATATATATATATATATATATATATATATATATATATATATATATATATATATATATATATATATATATATATATATATATATATATATATATATAAGGGTGGATAAAAAGAAAGCGGAACAGGAGCCATAGGATGAAATGACGTTCAAACGGGACATTCAACGTGAAAAATTTACATTTTTTTCAATTGTAATCTACAAAGCTACACAAGCACTTGTCCCACTGTTTCATCCTGCTCATAGAAGTCCTTTGGTTGAGATCAGAACTAGTTTCGAACAATGTTCATCACTTCGCTTTCAGAGTAAAAACGGCGACCCTTCAATGCCTTTTTTCAAAGGGCCAAAGATGTGAAAGTCACATGGCGATCGGGGTATAAGGTTCATGGTGCCATATTGTCCACCGAAATTTCGCCAACGTGCTCGGTGTAAGAGCGACCATGTGTGGCTGCAAGATGTCTGCAGCAAAATCACTCCAGGAACTGAAAGAGAAGCGATCCTTCCTGATCGTAAAAGCACGTCAACATGACTTTGCAACTACTGTGCACCATCTTGGACATCTTTGGCGGTGGGGAGCTCGGATGTTTCGATTGTTAGTTTTGTCGTTTGCTTTCTGGTTGGAAGTGGTGGCAGCAAGATTCATCACCTGCCACAATTCTGTCCAGGATATTGTCTTCAGCTTGATATCTGAGATGTTGTTAAGATATACTGTTGCAGGTGCAGGACGATCCTGTTGACAGATCGCCAGAGCATATCACGCGCATGTGCGCGATTACCTAGGGCAAGTCCATTTCCTCAATAGGGGTTGACTGCCTTACCTCCCGCTCTGCTTCTACACAAATTTGCTCCGCAATTATATAAAAATAAACGAAATTGCAACCATTGTGCAGGTTTCATTTGATACATCTTAAGGGCCTGTTCACACAGCAGTCCGTTAGTGTACACGTTAAATTTTAACAAATCTTAAAGCTGAGCGATATGCTATCATCCGTTGACTCACGTATCATCATCCGTGGACACTCCATTAACCATTTACGCTTACGCTAACGGACTGCTGTGTGAACAGGATTTATAGTTGCTAATGAAATAAAATATGAATAAATGAATTTCAAGTGTATTCAAACGCATTTCACGTAAATTTAAATTTACTTTTATCGAAATTTAAAAACAATAGGGCCTTATATTTACCATAATTTCGTAAAGAATAATGAGTTATCCGTGAAGATAAAAAAAGGATTAATTTTACTGAATTTCAAATTATAATTATTCCCGATTATAAAATTTTTCGCCTTGTACTGCAAAAATAATAATACAAAATCAACAAAATTTGTGCTGTGCATGTAATTTTATTTAATATATAATAATAATAATATGTCAAATGCTTCGTCATCATATTATAAGCATTAGATAATTTTTGTTATAAAACAATACGGCCATTTTTAATGGGCCTATATTTTCAAAGAAGTATATCTAGTCACATGTCTCATGAGAAATGATTATAGTATTTGTTATTAATTTAGCAGCATTTTCTTCTTTTTTGCACCAAAAAACCTTTTAAATTAAGAAAGTTACAAACATAGCAAGCGTAGGGGAATTCTGCCGGTGATGTGATAGTATATATAAATTGTTCATAAGAAAGTGCCGTAATAAAGGTTTCTTGATTTTCAAAATCTGCTGCTTTATTAATTTCATCCTGCATACTGACTAATTATATAGTAAAGGGTACGTTAGAAATTACAAATCGCTAACGTAAAAATGCCTTGTATACCCGAAGGAAATAGGCAATTTTCTCATGATAACTAATGAAAGCATCTTTTCAAGTCTTTTAAATTTTAAAATATTTATCTATTAAATGTATATCGTTTTTATGTTTAATAATTAATTTTGCAATTCAAGGTAGAAAATTTATATTTATATTGCAATTCCCAGTATACCACACAGAGCACGACATATCAACTAAAGCCCTTCGAAAGTGAATAGGGTGCTACGACAATTTAGTTCGGGCATCCCCAGGGAAAACATCTGCTTGGCTCGTACCTTCTCCCACCCTCTCTGACTCCAAAGAAATACATTCCGGTGTCCATATTTGGCCTAGAAAGTTAGGCATTTAATGACGTCGTCTGGGCTGGAACCGAGATCCCCAGTTCGAGGCCTACCACACGAAAATATCCACTAGGTTTCATCGGGCCCCAATTTATATTTATAATCTACAACTTCCATCTATAGAAATCCTGAATACTCAAATAAAACGCAGATTTTATTTTTTCTTTTATTTTATCTTTTCTTTCTTTTTTATCAGAAAGAGATCTATCTTAAAAATTGTGAAATGAACTATTAATGAACTTTCAAAAATGGGTTCCAAAACAGAAATTATTAAAAAGGGTTCTTTGGTATCAATTTATAAAATTTTGATTAACAAAGGCAGCAACCTGAAATATTCATGGTATTATTCTGTAAATTGTTCTATTAAAATTACTTTTACTGACTGCATTTTCAGCATTATATATATATATTATATATACACTGCTGGCCGCCAAAATTGCAACACCAAGAAAGACAAGAGATATCACAACAAAATTTATTCTGTAGATAACATGTTGACCAAGTATCAAATGATTAAATTTATAGACTTCTGTGAAGTGTGGTTCCTGCCAAAATCAGTAGCCAGAGTTGCCGCCACTGTTGGAGATCACCGCTGCCACACGCCTCGGCATTGATTGAAAGAGACTTTGTATGAGTTCTTGGGGTACAGCAGACCAAGCAGCTTCCACACGTTACCAAAGTTGATCTGCTGTGGCAGCTGGGGATGGAATCTGGGTCAATCGTAGAGCAACCATGGACCACATCTTTTCTATCGGCGAAAGATCCGGAGAGCGAGGCGGCCATTGAAGCAATTCAATCTGGCGATTGACGAAGAACCGTTGGACAATGCGTGCCACGTGTGGTCGCGCATTATCCTGTTGAAATATGGCTGTGGGCAAGCCCTGAAGGTAAGGAAGGACAACTGGCTCCAACACCTCGGAGATGTAGCGCTGGCTGTTTAAAGTACCGGCAATGCGTACTAAAGGTGTGCGAGAGTGATATCCAATACCGCCCCATACCATAATACCCGGTGCAGGACCAGTGTGGCGGTGCATAACGCAGCTGTTCAGCATCCTCTCTTCACGGTGTCTCCAGACTCGAATGCGAACATCGTGGTGTTGCAGACAGAAGCGTGACTCGTCAGTAAAGACAATTTCATTCCATTCTGCCGTCCACATCCTTCTGTCATCGCACCATTGGCGACAGAGACGTCTGTGGTTCTGCGTCAAGGGTAGACAAATCAATGGACGTCTTGCGGACTGACCACTCTGCTGTAAACGGCGTCGAATGGTACGCGCAGACACTGGATGATGCGTTACAGACTGCATGTGCTGTGCTATGGTTCGTGATGTGACTGAGGGATCCGTCACTGCTATGCTCACAATTTGCCTGTCATCACGTGAAATGATGCGCTGAGGTGGATGCGATCGAACACGCCGGTCCGTCGTACCCTCCTGCATCCAACGATCACATATCCGCATTACAGTTGTTTGGTTTCGTCCAACACGACTACCGATTTCTCTGAAAGATAATCCACAATCTCGGTAGGCCACTATCCTTCCTCTGTCGAACTCGGATACTTGATCAAAAGATGATCGCTGTTTTCGACGAGGCATAATTGATCGTTTTTTTGAAAAAACCACAAGAAAAACACAATTGCTGAACTTGAAATCGTCGAAATCTCCAAGCCTTAAATAGCACTTTGAAGTGGCGCCACAAGCGCGTGATGTGCGTCTGCGCTGAAATTCTAATCATTTGCATATCTCACCTCCGCTAAGGCATGCTGTAAATTTCATGTTATTTGCATGTTTCCTCAGGGTGTTGCATTTACAGTGGCCAGCAGTGTGTGTATATATATATATATATATATATATATATATATATATATATATATATATATATATATATATATATATATTTATAACTATTCTCATTTATGGTAATAGTTTTAGAAATGTAAAATAGTATGTATCAATATATAAAAGTATATAAGTGTATATAAGTGTATATTTGAAAATAGTATCTATCACTTTAATTTAATATTAAAAAAAATTGAAAGAATTTAAATTCTAACAAGGATGTCCGAAGTTTGTAATCTAATTTCCAAGCGTGTCGAAAACATAAAAATGTTGAATATACCTGTTCTATATATTTAAATTGGATAGATATTGGCCTACCATGTTATGGCACAATTGTTCGTTACTCGGTAAAGCAAAATGGTCAGAATGGGTTAAAAACAATTCTTTTGCCGTTCAAATTTCACAACTCAATTAAAAGAATGAGGCGAAACTTCCATTTGGAATGTGGGTAACTTTTTAATAAATACAAGATTCATAATCTGCGTATCTCAAAACTTATAGAAATTACTTAATTGTTCCGTACTTAGACCCAATTAGAAAAAAGAATATCCATAAAAAGAAAATGTTATAAGCCTTCATAAAAAATAAAAATCACGACATATAACATTGCATTTAAATATTTATATTTCTAATACTGTATTTAAAAAAAGAAACCCTCGAATATGGCAGAGAAATATCATTAAGATCAAAATATTCATAGCTTTCCTCATAATTCCATCAAAAACAAATACATTCCAAACGAGGCATCCATTTTTCTAGATCATCAGACCCAATAAAAGCTTACCACATAGAAATCTTTCCGCTAATGCATCGTATGCTCACAAGAATATCGCATAAAAACCTCGTTATCCTAAACAAAGAACAGAGGAAACGAATGACATTTATCAAAGAAAGACTCAACGTCATCATCCAAAGAATAACGTCAGTCTCTCAGGAAAAGGCTCTATCGCGTACAATGGGAGATTTTTACTGCCTCTTTGGATCCTAATTGTTAAAAAGACTAGTAAAAAAAAGTTATTAAGGATTTACGTTCTTTTAACAATTTTTTCATATGATGTATTTCTAGAGAACGTACATTTTTTTTAATAAGATAATCATGTTAGATTTATTCAAAGGAAAGGGAAATAAAATATCTATGAAGTAACTTTTAAAAATTACGATAGGAGACATTTAAATTTTTTTATATAATTTATGTATTTATATATTTTGTAAATGCACATTTTATATTTGAACCTGTGCTACACATTAATTATAAAAGAATTAGTGCTTAATTATAAAAGTGATTAATTATAAACGAAAAGTAAGAAAAGGAAGGCCACAAAACAAAAACAAGGAGGAAAATCTAAAGGAAATAATGAAAAAGATTGATAAATATTTTATAAGAAGAATGAAACCACATAGAAAATAGATAGAATTTAAGAAAGTAAAGGAAGAAAATTGAAAAGAAAGAAAGAATATTAAAATATAAATATGGAATAATAAATAATAAAATAAATAATAGTACAATTATGTTTCAGCAAGAGTTAAAATAATTTTAAACAAAGTAAAAAAATAATCCATTTTCATATCAAAATATTGAGTTTTGAGAAATACTGGCGAAAGGAAATTCGTTGATAGCAAACACTGCAAAAGTTTTACATGATTTTAGTCTGTTATTAAGACTCAATTCTTGTTTGAATATGTGTTGACGATAACTTTTCAATTTACTTTTCTAAAAGCACCAATAACTGGTTGTTTTAGGGAAAGAAACATATTCAAACAGAACTTGTAACAATCGAACATATTATCCTCTCACCCACATTAGTTTGAAAGTAGAAATTAATTATACAAATAAATAAATACTTCACTGAGACCTTAAATTAAGGATTTATTTGAAGTTTAACAAACGCAGCTTTATTGTTATTACAAAACCAACTTCCGTAACAAAATAGATCAATTTACAGGCAGAAATCTTACACAAGAAACACATCTTAATGAGCGGTGGTTTTACTAAGCTGCCTATAACATTCTACCAGGCATCTGCAAGAGTGATTTAGATTCTTTCATACTTCATGAAATTTATTCGTAGTCCCCTGTTCCAAAATACTTTTCGGATTCCAAAACTTCTCTCCTATTATAATGCGTGAGAGCTAGGTAAGGAAGTCACAAACTCACGAAAGTATGAATAAAATGGATTTTCACTTTTGAAAATCAACTTAAAACAGCTACTGAAAATAAACTATCACTAGCAAAAAGTAAATAATTCAACGGATAAAAATATTTACTAATTGGTAGAATGCAGACAAAATAAACAGAAATCTTGCACTTAGAGTTAAACGCACCATAAATGCAAACAAAGTAAAATAACTATTTTTTTAATATGCGTTTGTGATATGCATTGAAATATTGAAAAGTCTAGAATTTAGCAATTACAACTGTTAAATTCTGTGTTTTCTAAAGAAGAAAATAAATGTTATTATATATTTAGAAGGAATAAGTTGTATGTTCAAGAAAGAAGGTATATTTAATTCTTATATATAAGACAGTATTACAATATACAAATCATACTCAACCATTTGAGGCAATACCAATAAATGGTACCTTGCAAGAAAAATGAAGTCCTAATTACTATAAAATCAATATATTGCAGATACATTTAGTTTATAATTTTTTCTATAGTAAAAAGTTCCCATTTATTGCTTTGAGCATCACAGGTTACCCACTTTTATAATTTCATTTAAAAAATTTTTAAAATATGGGTATTGAAAACCATATGCAAGAAGATTTTAAGTTAAGAAGATGAAAATACAAAAAAAAAGTGCATGATTATTTATCTATTCTTATAATTATAAGAGTATAAATATAAATAGCGACTTTAAATGCAACAACCTCTTTTTTTAAAAAAAATAGATCTAAATGGGGAAATATTGTCTGAAAAGGAAACCTAAGAGGAAAGCAATTTTTTTTAAAATATCTTTAGTACACTTTGCTTTTTAACAAACATGCAATGATAAAAAAATTCTATTCGTCATAGTATTTTTAGATATATTTGACTATTTCCTGTATGGTAGATAATATCCTACGTAAAGTTTTGAAATGTTATATTAGTTGGACTGAATTACTTTTGATTAAATATAAGCAAGATTTTTAGCTTTTAAACTTCATAAAACTATTGGTTTCAAATTTTTGCGCAAGCTCTAAAATTTCGAATGTATTATGAACATAAAATATAGACTATACAACAGTTTAATATATAATCCCTAAAATAAAGTTAGAAAATATCGTTGTTTCTCTTTTTTTCGCAGTTATATATTTATTTAGTCATTAATATTTACGAGCTAAAAAAGTAATGCCACAGACAATTAATAAATATATATCAACTAAACACTACACCTCTTCTTATTACAAACATTATGTTCGAAGTGATGCGAAAGTTCTCGCTGAGATAAAAACATCTGCAACTCCCAAACAAAAGGATATTACAGAGTACGAGAATGCAGTTTCATCACCATTTATCTAGGCTCTGATGACATTTCTACCCTTTGGATAGCTTCAACAAATCCCTATTGCATGTTTCTGCTTGTAGGATAAACAACTCACTGATCCTAATTACCCTTTTAAAATGCTCTCATAAGAACAAAAAAATGCGCTTGAGGAGAAATTGATATTCTTTTGAGAACAGGCAATATTATAACACGTTCCAAAGTTAACAATGGTTCTAATGAGTTTTTAATTAAAAAGGAATTGCATTTAAACTATGTAACTGTTGTTTTAATTGTTTGTAATTTATAACGAGTGTAACTCAGTTCTACTCGTGGAAGGTCTACGGTCTTTAGTAAAACGAGAAAAGAAATTACAAGCTTAGTGTTCTACAGATTAATTTTATTATCAATTAAAATAAAAGTATATGACATACGTTTGATATACGTTATGATGGATGATTATTTTATAAATGGAAATACAACGGCATTTCTTTAACGAGGATGTACAAGTAACTGTTTTAAAATATAATTAGAAATTTTAGTAAGTGTTAATGATGATAACCTTAGTTTCTATTATTTTTTTAAAAGATATTGCCCAAAATTTGTGTATATAGTGTTCATTTTAAAGTTAAAAGTCTAATTTAAGCACTTATTCAGTTCCCTAGAAAATTACTTCTCATAAATCAGGTTAATATGTAGTATTCGTAATTTCTAAAACAATTCCATATTGTTTACACCGAAAACTTGTTTATATAATTATGCAGTAACTTAGGAAATTACTTGTCATAAATCAGGTAAATGTGTAGTATTTGTAATTTCTAAAATAATTCCATATCGTTTGCACCGAAAATTTACTTTATATAATTATGTGGGAATTTAGGATGTCTGACGTTTTGGTATTACCTTACGTCTGCTTTTTGCAATTTGATTGCTGATTTAACTTTAATAATTTTAAAAACAAGACTTCAAATAAAAATTAATATTAATTATACATAAAGAATTAAAACAAAATAAACTTAAACATATTTAATTTTTCTCACATATCTGTTATTATTGTCTCCATATATTTGTAATTTAATAGTTTATATGTTTACTATTATATTGCGTTTGTTTATTACTTGTTACGTGTTAAATTGTCTCATGCTTTAATTTTTTGTATTTTTTCAGTTATTCTTTAAATACAATCTATTGATTTCATTTCCCGTTGCTTTATTTACTGTTCTATCACTTGTCTACATCACGAATTTTCTGTTGAGAGATGGCAACGGATTTTCCCCCTTCACATTTAGAGGTTTATTGCTTGTCTCTGTGTTTTTGGAATTTGTGATGAAAATCCTCTATTTGACGTTTTCAGGATTCCTAAAGCACGTGAGTAATCGTTTGTTTGCTCTCAATAGTGTATCGTTAGGTCATTTTGTTTAGCATATTACTTCAGTGTCTTTATACTTTGTTTCATTATTTTAATGTCTCTCTATTTGAAATGTTTAATGCATAACATTTCATTATTATTAACATGTTTTAATAATAGAGAAGGTAATACATTTATAAGGCGTATTTTTCAGAAACACACTGCATCAATTTCATTCAAAAGAGTCGCATACAGACGGAAATTTTTTTTATGTCTTTAATTCTTAAAAAATATAAAAAGTAATAAGAATTTGCATTCAGTTATAAATGCTACTTAAATGTGAGCAGGCAATCATAAGTATGATTAAAAGCACTTGTTAATAAAAATAAACGTACATATATCTGTATATATACCAATAACATTTAAAATAAGGCAATTCTATGTTAATTAATGAGTATAACGAATGTCATGGCATCTAATAATTCACATCTTTCTTTCTGTAGTGTTTTAATGTGAATTAACTTTTATACTCGGTCCTCTTTTCGCAATTGCATTATCAACTAACGATTTTTTAATAGCGTATCATTAAAGGGAGGTGTCATTAATTTTTTCTTCGACAAAATGATTTCTATCTTGATTTTACGCAATTGTACTCCCGTTTATTTTCTAATTTTTTTATGATTTTCAGATTGATATAAGAGAATTAAAACATAATTTGTTGTTAACACCCTCATAAATTTCTGTTGTAGAAAATGTCTCTTCTAGTTCAACTACCTAAAAATAGATTTTCCTTTACTTTGAGTCTAAGAAATTGTTGTGTTTGTTTTCAAATTCACAATAATGACATTGAAAAAATTGAAAAAAATATACATTCTTTTACCTTTTGTACAAGTAAACAATGGAATCTCCCGAAACGGTCTATAGTTCTCCCAAAGAATAAAGAGTAAGAGGCCGTGTAAACACCTTGCGATCTTCCCATAAACTGATATCATAATCCCCCTTCCCAGAAACTGATATCAATAGCTGTAATCTCCTAAATACTTTTTATATTAGTTCTTTACAATAAACTGAGCAGTGGATGAATAAGTTAAACTTACAGATGTAGCCTCTTTTTTTTCCGCCATTGCTTACACTGGGTGCGCTTTGTTGCTCAGATGCTGAAGAAAGTAACGTTGGTTTTTGAAATTCGTGAACAGAATTTCATATTGGTACTGTGCAGTTGATATTTAAAAAGTTTTTCGCTAAACTTCCATGAGATTCTTGGCTTTCTCGAATAGAGTACCTTATTGCATATGGAATGAAAAGAGTTAATTTATTTACATTTTCATTCGCCTAGTTAGGTCTGATATATTATGAATATTAATATTAGTTCAGTTTACTCATAGCTACGACTTTATAATTAAGGTTAATGTGCTAATCTATAAATATTTAAACTCTAATCATCGACATCCTTGCATCATAAATTTGCATATATCACTTAATTTTAATATTTTTAAATACTTGTTTAATGTAATAAATTGCCGTTATGTTTTTGTGTTGGCTAACGATAGAGATAACCTCCTTGGTGCCTTACAGTGTGTAATGCTTGTTAATTAATATCATAAATAATTAAGTTCGATTGCAGTTCATACATAATTAATTAAGAAATGCATTTTATGCATGTATTGAACAATTCTTCATATCTTCAACAAATTTAAAGGGGTGGCTGCATGTTTCTGCGAAACAGCTTCGATATAGGATCCCATTGGCGATATTTTGTATTGGCGGCATTTTTTGCCGCATAGCCAAACAACGCATAGTTAATATCGTATGAATTACATAGAAATTTAATTTTGTAAAATATAAATTAAAAAATAATACAGTATAATTTAAAAAATAATACTATAAGGAAAATAGCTTAAACTTTGTATATCCAGAAATTATAGATAAATCTACACGGAATGGCATGGTTAAATCCAAATAAAAAAAATAAGAAAGAAGCGGTACAACCTGGCTTGCGTCACGCGACTGTGGCAGGGTTGCCAAAACGAATTCTATGTATACCAAATTACCAATATACGAATTCTAATATACCAAAGCTGTTCCAACGGGGTACGAAGTTGAAAATGGCGTATTCCATCGGGTTACATCACGGAAAATGGTTTATTTCAGTTTAAAACACACAAGGCTATGGCAAAGTTGCCGAAATGAATGCTGGGATACCATATCCGTCAAAGGTAAAATTTAAAAAGTCGCCAATACAAAATATCGCTAATAAGATACTATATCGAAGCTGTACTGTTTCTGTTAATTGAATATAACTATTAATTAGTTTGAAGCTTCTAGCCAATACTTTTTTAGTTTATTGTGAAGCTGATGAAGTGTTGTTCATTATATATTTTGTCATTCACAAATGTAAAGAGTGAATCAAAAGAATGAAATCACTGTCATGAGATTACTGTAAGTCATTGTTATTTATATAACCAGATACATCGTTTATTTAGAGCTGTGATTCTCAACCACTTTACCGAGAGATTCTTCAAATGTTCCGCCACTGCGAATGCCCATACATAATCGACGTCAGACAAGTAGTTTAATCAGTTCTACCTTACTTGTGGGGACTGGCTGAACCAATGAGCATGATTTTTATAATTCTAGGCTGGTAACTGGTAACACTAGACTATTATAGTTCTGGACTTTTAAATCTAGATCAGGAAATGAAGGTAGCATTATCATTTTTACGCCCAAAAAACAAATGAAGGTAACAAAAATCAACAAGCTTAAATTTCGCTTAAATGTAATTTGAAGTTAAATAAATATTTTGTTTACTTTATAATGCAATTTCCTTTTATATTTCAGTGAAAACTATTTCGCATGTTATTTTTACAAAATATATTATAGGTACATCAATCAATTACCCAAGTAAAATTCTTTTACCTTTATTTTATAGTTAGTGTGCGGCCAAATTTTTAAGTTATTAAAAGTGTGCCATGGTAAAAAAAGGGTTGAGAATCATTGATTTAGAGCAGGGAAGGTCAATTTTTGGCCCGGGGGCCACTTTGTGTAAGCGGAGTTTAGCGGAGGGCCACACCTTTTAAAATTATTACATTTATTATTCAACTTTGAATTTCAGAAAAGGTATATATATATATATATATATATATATATATATATATATATATATATATATATATATATATATATATATATATATATATATATATATATATATATATATACCACAAAAAATCTGTAACACTCCGCATGTGACCCGCGGGCCGCTATTTGCCCACCCCTTATTAGAGTAATGTCCGTGAACGAAAATGAAGATATTTGTCTGTATTTCATGAATATTTCATAACAATTAGTAATTATAACTATATACTCCTCGAAAACTAATCGCAGCGATATTCAATTTTAATACAAATTTTATACAATTGAAAAGGAAACCAGATATAAAATTTAGCCAACAACTTAAACCGCTTTGTTTATTTCATTGAAAATTAATCCAAGTGAACGAAAATACGGGCTCCCACCAGGCTGAAGACCGTAAGCTTTCTCCTCTCTCCACAGTTTATCTTCATGCAGTTGACAAGAGTGCTGTTACCAACACTCCTAGAATTCCCAATGGCGACCGGAGTTTTGTTGCGTGATGAACAGCTCACTGAACGACTGCTAATTAACTCATGGAAAGAGGAATTCGGAAGTTTATGAATAAAAACTAAACATGCGAACGATACAGATTAATTTCAGGGTTCACTATCCTTCCAAATGCTACAACCTAGAGGAGAGTTCAGTCTAGGGGAATCATGTACACTATAATTCCTTATTAGTTATGCATAAATAGTCATTAATATGTGACGTGGGATGAATAATGCACGTTACTATCTATCTGGAATATCAGTATTGTAGTGTAGAATATTTATTAATCCATCCATTATTTTGCATGAAGAAACACATACTATAAATATACAAAACCACCATTTAACCGTTGGATTACTCGTCATTCATAGGTTTGGAAGGACTCGAACCAAATTTGATATTTCACAGAATGAGAAGTTTGCATCCAGATAATTAAATAGTTTAATCTATTCCAGAATTATTGATATTCAACAAGCAGAATAGAAGCATTAATCATATTATTCATAAGTAACTCGCTCAACGAGCAGTAACGTTTATCCCATTATTTTGTTGTTGACGTCAGCTCTTAAAATTCTAAAACATTTTCCTTATTTTGCTCAACTTTACAATATCCAGACAGAGTCATTTATTCGAAAACAAAACATTTCCGCCGTTAAAAAATTCTCTTTTTCGACAGATGGCAATAATGAAATTTCAAATTACCCAATCCTTCGTCTAAACTTATTGAGGAAATGCATTTAGAGTCAAACACTTAAGTAATGCACTTATATTTGCACTTAACTGATTAAAAATGAGAGTTGTTTCTACTAACTATCGTTCGTGTTTTTATTTTTTTAGAGGAGCTTTTCTAGTCAAATCTTACAACCTTTAAATTGTATTTTTGTTTTACGGAAAATTAATAGATTTCATTTTAAAAAATTTGTGGGAATCTGCTAAAAATAAGGAAAACATAAAAAACCCTTCTAAATGAAAGCTAATTAGAAATACAGATATAAAATTCTTATATTTCATTAACTAGTGTCTTGATTTAATCGAATTTTTTTTACTATGTTTCTTTTGTAGAAGTTCCGTATTCCTGTAAATATTATGCTAATTTTCAACTGCATTGAACTACAGACAAACACAGTTTTACAGCCAACTCGTAGACATACTACCATGCTCTAGTATTAATGCGTTTATTGGTAATATTGAATTGATAATTGAGTGAAATTCCTGTGTACAAGAACACGGTATGAATCGATTGTGAAATCGGATTGCACACCTCTACGAAAAAATAATCTTCTGATTAAATTCTTTAGCCAGTGATTTTCTTTTAGAATTTAAGGCAAAATGGGGGTGTAAAAGTGTAGTAGATTGGCATATTCAAATTTTATTAGCAAGTAGCGAAAAATATAGGGACCAAACATAACATCGTTCCTTCACTTCACCCTTTCTGATGTCACGAAAAGTGGATAATTCATTTGAGATGATCGTTGCGTTGTTTGATTATACATTAATATACAGCATTTTTATATCTGTAGGAAGATCAAATGGATCGTATGTGGATTATGGAGTCAAGTATAAAAAGATATAGAAAAATTTGACAGTTCATACGTGGTAGATTTTCCGCCCTTATACCCCGTGCAGCATTCTAACATCACGAATCTATAACGTAAAGTCACAGTAAAGTCGAGATGTTTACAAAGAACGTTGCTATTCTGTTGTAGTTCCGTGACAGAAGTGTAGAACTACATGTGTTAGGCCACTTAATGTAATGTTTCAGATTGGTGACACTTGTGATGGATCTGTCTGAGATTTTATAGGGACAGCGTTATATAACTAACATCTATGTTAATTCCTTAAGAAGTAAATGATGTCTTTTGGAACATAATTATATCGTAGTTGTGACGTTGACGCTTTACAATTTATTTTAATCACATGGTGACTGACTATTGTCAAATGCAGCAACATCTTAGCAACATTTTCACAAGATTTACGTATATGTTTTACAATTAAGTTTGTTGAGTACCAATGTAATAAAGCATGCACTTTATGTACATCATTTAATATTTTTTATTAGAATGCTTAAATTTAGGAGGATTTTAGGAAAATGCAAGAAATTTTAAAAATGCCTTTTGGAACCGATTTTCTTGAATTATTTTCATTTGACCTGTTTTTTAATATTTCTACTAAAATAAATGTATTTTGTATGATATATAAATTACTGTAATGCCTTTAAAATGTACAACAAAAAGTTATTCTACTCACCATCGTATATTACTCTTGATTTACATCCATTTACATTAATTTTTCTCACTATTTTTTCTGAGAAAGGTATACATTGAATTTTTATCAAAATTAGATACGTATTCCTCTCAAATCTTATCCACTTTTTTGTGTTATTATAAATCAAGCATTATTAAAAAATAAAATATGCTGCTGAATATCTTAAGTTTTTTAAGATATATTTATTCTAATTATTTTCAGGCTTTAGGAACGAAAGTAATATTACTGAGAACATTTATCGAGAAATTTAAAGTCAACTATATTGAATTCAACTATATTTGGAAACAGAGCCGAGGCTGGAAATAAATAAAATAGAACGAGGTATAGACATTGTTATATTATTTTAGTAACAATTATAACACAAGTTATTTAAATAAGTTTTCATATGATAAGTTTGTAATTTTAAGATGGTTTAAAATATAAATATGATTAAGTAGAGAATTTTGTACATCTTAAAGTTATATTTAAATCATTTTACATATTTTCAAACTATGAAGAACGAATTATAGTATCATCATCATCATATTTGGCACGACAGCCCACAGTTGGCCAGGGCCTTCTGTTGAAGATTCCTCCACGACGACCTATTTATAGACCTGATCTGCCAGTTCCTAGCTCCAATCATTCTAAAATCTGATTCAACAGAGCCGAGCCATCTTAGTTTTGGCCTTCTACTTTTCCGATTAGTAAAGGGCCTTGAAAAAAAAATCTTTTTATTGGATTTTTTTCATCCGTTCTAGCAATATGAGAGGTACAGTTCATTCTTTCATTTTAAAATTTTTAATATCAGGCTCCTTAAAAAATCTATAGATTTCTGAATCAAAACGTCTCCACTAATCGGCCAACTAATAGGCCATTTTTTTACACCACCAAGTATGCTTCTCAGAACCCTTCTCTCGAAGACTGCAATTCTGTAGTCTCCTTTTTTTAGAGACCAAGTTTTCGAACCATATATTAAGACCATCCTAATCATAGTTTTATAGATAAGAAGCTCGAATTATAATATAAAAAACTATAAAAAAACGGTGTTTGAGATGTTAAATACACACCAAGGTGTTATTAATCAAATTCCTTATTTCTTCTTCCTCTGTCATTCGTCATTTCTATATTTATTACCTCTTATTGCAAAATTTAGGGGGAAATTGAAAACGCCGGAAACGTAAATCTACAACAAAGTGGTTTACAACTTAAATTGCTGAACTAAGTTATAACGTTTACTAAATGTAAATTGTTCATTTTCTGAAACTTAAAGGACATATCTTATTATTATCAACATATATTTATACATAAATAATTTCCTCTGAGATGTCAGCATTCTGTTTTGTGTCTCCCGACATAATAGGAGTAGCTGAAAAATACATTTTTATACGAGTCAATCTTACCAAGAAAAAGTGAAATAAATAGTCTCTCGTGCATGAGAAAACAACCAAAATTAAGTTTAATTTTAAAATATCAGCCTCTGAGGCAAAACTGAAATATTCGTGCATTTGCAGACATTCAACAACACCTATAGTTTTCTTTTAAATTCCATTACAAGCGACAGGAGCCAAAAAAAAGAAAATTATATGCAAAAAAAAGTAGGATAAATTGGTCACTGTTGAAAGGGAACAACTAAAAAGTTCATTCTTTTGATAAGGAGAAAGCCCTGCGGATATGCTTACAGACTATTTATCTTGACGCAGTTGACAGTCTTTTAGTAGACATCACTCACACTATTCCCTGCAGTGAATAGAGTTTTGTTAAGCAATAAACAACTCATTTTGCGGTTGTTAATTGCTCAATGAAAACAAGACATAAATTTTGCGAGAAGAGGTGTTGAGTCAAGATTAACTCTTCAGCAGTTTTGTTTCTTATGAAAAATATTAAAGAAAAATTCTAGAGTTCTGTTTGGAAGAAAAGTGAGATACATAAAGAATTTGTTTTTACATTGAGTAAACTTTAACTTTTGGATATTTAAATGCTTTGACAAAGAGGAAAATTACAGATTTATTATTAATTTATTTAAAAAAGATAATAAAGTAACTGGTCTATTTTTGCTTTAAATCCGTCCATGTTTTTGAAGCTATCCTTAAAGCATTTATGAATATTAATTAATTTTTTTTCAATATTTTAAAAACCTTTGTATATTTAGGTTAATTCTTTTTTAAAATTTGTTTTGCATGTTTAGTATGGAAATGTAGGATTTTACTGATGTAATCTGATTTATTAGTACTAAAACAAAATTTAGACAACGTATTTCTATTCAATTAAAAAATGTATACCTTATTTATTATGATACTGCTCATAATAATAATAAATCTATGTTTTAAAGTTCGCGTAAGGATACGAAAATGCATATTACAGGAACATTACGGTAGTGTATTATACCTCAATATTTGAAAATATCTCGTCTGAGAAGAAGCGATGAACTTGATCATGAATTCTTATATACTAAGTCCTAGAAAACACGAAATTATGCCACAAAAAAGTATTTCTTATCAAATCTCAGCTGATCAGTTATACATTTTTTGAATGGGTCATAATAAAGATAGTATAGGGTGGTTATAATTAAAGTTTTATATTTATATATATATATATATATATATATATATATATATATATATATATATATATATATATAAATTATATATAAACAATTTTTATATATATACTTATTTTTTTACATATATACTTTTTTTTGGCGGAAAAGAAATTCCCATGACTTCCTTTAAACTATTACCAAGTATGATAACATTTGGTCCAGTAGTTTTCCTTTTATGACCATTTCAAAGTGGAACTTTAATTATAACCACCTTGTACAACTCAACAATGGACATGCCCGTTTCTGATGCGTTACAATGTATTTGCACAATATACTGGAACGCCTTAAAATTTATAAAGCATTGAAAACATTAGAAAAGTTTAATGTATCTTTCTAAAAACGACGTATTTAAGAAATAAATAATTTGGTGATGAATAAATCCTATTGTAATAATGTATTTAATTTAATAATCTGACTCAAACAGTATCAATTTTATGAGGTATTGCGTGTTACTAATAAAATTTAAAAAATTCAAATTAATTCAGAATTTGAGAGACATTGCAACATTTGAAAGATAAAGATATAGTATTTTTGGTTTTTATGTGCTTTTTTATAGATAAAACGTAAATCATAAGTGAGTGAAAAAAAATTCTTTCACAGAGGTTTTTCTTTAAAAAAAAAGGTTCTCTCTATGATACATTTTAACAACGAACCATCATAATCCACTTTTCCAGAGAAAACCTGATTGGTAGGTATGAAGAGGGAAATGGAACCTTAAAAACTTCATTTTTTTAAACGCATTTAGAAAAGGGTGAGAGGAAATTAGAACAACATGTAAATGCTTTCAGCTTTTGTTTTGCGGTCTAAAAAGGTTAATTACTAGGGGTTTTTGTCTCTTTGTTTGCGCTTTGTTGTCACATTCAGGATAGACAAAATATGGTAGTTTAACTGAAGCACCGCTTTTAGAAATTAAAATAAAACATGGGAGATTAATTTGGTAGGGGGATGGGGGAAAAAAGGAAAAGAAGTGAGTTAATGTAAGATAAAGAATATTAGCTTTTTATGTATAGCTGTCTGGACTAAGCATTTGAAATAAAGTAGCTCTTCGTTTCTCTTTTGAACTGTGGGTATTAGTTTTGTCTGTAGATTCATCTAAGTGTGTAAATGTAGATTCATTGAAAAGTCACATAAAACGTATTTTTTATATATTTGGTGTATACTATACAATTTTAAACAGGGTTCACTTTAACATTTTTGAAATATTTCACCGGCCTTTTTTACCTTAAGACATCATTATTATTTTTTTAACCAACAAAGTGGGCCCTTGTCTTAATGACTTTCATCCATCCTCTTTTCAAAATTGCATTGGCAACTCTATTGTGGGAGCACCATATGAGTGAACCAATTGCTCCTATGTGGGGACAGCACAAGAGCTTTCAAGCGTTTAATTTTCCAATGGATTTAGTTATGTAACTATTTCTCCAACCATGGCAGGCACATTGCTTTTCGACAATATCCTACTACACCACGCAATCCGTCTTTTTTTCATTTTACTTACTTACTCTCTCTCTCTCACACACACACACGCATATATATATATATATATATATATATATATATATATATATATTCTATATGTAAGAATTTAAAGCGGTAGGCACTTATTCTGAAGGCAACCGCTGATGGTATGCTTTACGAGATCTGTTGGGTCCTTCGTTATGAGTGTATTCAGTGGATGAGACAATATAATTCCCTATGAGGGGACGTCTTGTCTGAAACCGAGCCCTAGCACTGTCGGTGGCAGTTCGTATTGCTAATCGCTATACAACATGGTCGGCGGGTCGCAATATATTATACGCCCCTTTCAAGATCCCTTTTGATCCTTTACGTGGAGTGCCATAAGCCCAAGATCATTGATTCAGCTCCTACGAAAAGGTCTGCTACTATCCCTGATGCTAGAAAGCGTCCCCACCTGCGGATGTCAAAGTCCTCTGAAATAAAAAGGAGTAGCTGTAATCCTGTACATACGCGGGATTTTTACTGTCATATTTTTGGCTCCAGAAATTTCAAGCAACGCATTAATAAATTCTTAATGTATTCTGTAAGCGACATTTCAAAATTTCGTTCCTATAAAATAATTGAAGTTGCCCTTAGTTTTGTATAACTGCATGTGAACTCATAAATATATATGGTTTAATCAATAAAATCACTTTCTAAAATTTATATAAGATGGCAATTTTCAGTAGTTTTAATTGTGAAATTTACGAGAAAAAAATCAACAATGGAGAGGAAAACTAAATGCTGATTAAACAAATATTACCACTTTGATGGAATGTAACACCTGAAGTGCGAATGAACAATGAAGAGTTATTACAAACTGGATTTGTAACGAAGCAATCAAGTACAGTGATATTTTAACATGTTTATATAGGTGAACGAATTTTTTCTTCATTAAAATTAAAGATTTGAATGATATTAAATTCGTCAATAAAATTTTAAGATGTTTTATATGACACATTAAAAACTTTCACTTAATACATATGGATATATTATAAAATAAAGTGTATGTAATTCTTTATGAAATTATCATTTTTTTCTGCATTTATCATTCTACAACTCCAAAAAAGGTAAAAATAATAAAAAAATAAAACTAATGCATACTTATTTAAAACGAGATCTGCACCAAACCACTACTTTGATCTCAAGATATCTTGATCAAAATAAAATATAAATACTAAAAGAAAAAGCACACTCTTCTGAAAGCAAAAATGCATTTAAATGAAGCTCTTGCAACCTAAGTTGAAAAATGGTGCACATGAGAAAGCCCACTCATACATGCATCGATAAAAACGAATATCTTTTTTATTCATAATGTCTTGAAATGCATGAAAAATTCGAAGAAAAGATCTTCAACGAAGAATATTCACTCAAAGAGTGCTTCTGGTTTGGTTCATCGGAACGGAGGACATATGATCAATTCGTGTGATTTTGTATGTTGCCACTCAGCGAAAAGAAATAAATTCGACGGTGATAAAAATAAGAATGAACCGTTGACATCGTAGGAATATCGTCTAAAAATGCATATTTGATAGGGAAAATACTCCGCTTTTTTTCCATCTGGAAGATCTTTGTAGAGTTTGTCTTGTCCGGAAATGGTTTTTCTCTAAGAGAAAATCCCGAACATTGAGAAGATGAGGAATGGTAAGGGTATTTTTTCATGCGCATGTTGTTTTTATTCCTCAATATATTTTATTTTGACAGGTGACGAATCCAGATGTGTGAGAAAGAAGTTCTTTTATCGGAAGTTATTATTTCTCACCGGAAGACATTTGCTGGTTTAATCCTTTCAAACATTTAAAAAAAAGAAACTTTCAATAGAGTTGTCAAAACATACTTGAAGTGAAAATTATATAATTTTTGCAATTTTATACTTTTTATTTGGTATTTTATATTATCAGTTTAAATTATATACGAGTAAATATTAACTATCTATATTCTATTTTTTATATAAAACATATCCTATCGAAAGGTGACCTAATGACAAGGACACTGCTTTTTGGTTCAAGATTATGCAGGTCCGAATCTTACGACAGACATCGGTGTTTCTGTGATTCATGGCATAGGATTTAAGTTATAGTTCTAGTCAATTTAGTACTCGGGTTGCAAAATATGTCTCTAGCATTCCACACTTTAAAAAAGTATCTTTTACGTTAAACTTGGGGAGAACAGGTAAACTCTAAACAGCAGCTTCCTGAATCGACAATAGGAATGAATAAATAACAGCTAGTACCTTACTAATTGGTTAAATCGGATTCTAAACACAGAACATCCTGTTAATTTTCCTCGGAAAAGAGATTACAAATGTATGACACATTGTAATAACATGCATGTATGAGAGTACATTCATGTACTTACAATGATTATGAGCCTGAAAATATGTTAGATTTATTAATTTCAAACTAGTTGTCTTTCTCCAAATGCATAGTTCGTAGACACATAGGATTACAACGCCTCAGATATTCTTTCAGATCCACTTTTGGTTTATGATTTTGTGTGGGTGAATGAACTCGTGGATTTGTTCTAGGTGAAGCTAGACGTTGCGATTAGCAACAAAACCAACAAAGCACTTAAGCATGAAAATAAACTTGACCTCACATTCAGCAACTAGTTATCATTTATGCCTTTTTTTGTTGATATTATGAAGTTACATTTTTTGGATTATCATTAAAACATTTTGATTCATTTGCTACTTTAATGTTGTCAAATTAGTAATTCTAGTTAGTATAATGTTTTTGTTTATGAAAAAAAAAATTTTACAGACCAATGGAACTTGAGCATGTGTTATATCATTCAAGAATTAAACGCCAGAGATTTATATTATTGCAATTCATATTGTTACATTTTTCATTCTAATCTGGTTTATGAATACTTTAGAATGTACTCATATGGAGGAAAAGTATGTTTGGAAACATGACTCATTACCTAGAAACTCATACAGCTCAGAATTCAAGCATTAAACGCTAGAGATTTATATTATTGCAATTCATATTGTTCCATTTTTCATTCTAATATGGTATATCAATACTTCATATGGAGGAAAAGTATGTTTGAAAGCATGACTCATTACCTGGAAATTCATACAGCTCAGAATTCAAGCATTAAACGCCAGAGATTTATATTATTACAATTCACATTGTTGAAGAATTCATCTTGTTGCATTTTTTTTCTAAATGGTATATCAATACTTCATACGGAGGAAAATTATGTTTGAAAACACGACTCATTATCTAGAAACTCATACAGCTCAGAATTCAAATATTAAACGCCAGAGATTTATATTATTGCAATTCACATTGTTACATTTTCATTCTAATATGGTGTATCAACACTTCATATGGAGGAGAATTACGTTTGAAAACATGACTCATTACCTAGAAACTCATACAGTTCAGAATTACGATATATTTTAACCTCCTCATAATCTGCAGGCCTAAAACAATACCCCAAAATAAAACTCATCGAACAACATTGGCCTTTAACAAAATGCTTTTCCATTTTCGAAATCCCTGAAGTGCTGCCATTCCCAGAAAACTTATCATCACCAAAGAAAAGCTGAACTATCATCATCAACAAGAAGAACAAAAATAGCGAATGAAGAAAATGAAAATCGCTTCAGCTTCCAGATAAAAGGAGGATAAAAAGGATAAATTCGCTTACAGGTGATGGAAAGAATTTCGAAGGGAAAGAAATTTCTTTTACACTCGTTCGGAATACAAAGTTAATTTTGCTGGCATGTGTAAAAAAGAAAGGCTTAATGCAAGTATTAGACGGTAAAAGATTTATTCTATGTACAGACAGAGTTTCTTTGGGGTACATCAAGTGAATACTTTAAAGTCACATTGACGAACAGTGTAAGAAAATGAAGATAGAAAGTGGCACATTTTTGAATGGGATCTACAACTCGGAAACTTTTTACGTCTGAAAGAGCAACGGTAAAAGGAGTCAGTCAAGAGACTTTTCTTGATATTTGGCAGCTATGTCAACAATATAAAAGTGTCTGTCGGGAAACACAGTAAGTAAACTGGGTGTCATGGAATTGCTCCTGTTAAGAAAAAAAGGGGAGATTAAGTGGTTATCACTTCTTGAAAAAGTGTTCTTATCTTTAAAATATATTTTATTTGTCTACGGACTGAAATACTCTTGGAGGACGTATCTAATTCTGTGTGGAGCAATTAATGATACAGAAAGGTAATTTAAAATATTGAGAAAAATTATGACACACAGAAACATTAAACAAATATGTACATTCATATATAAATAAATAAATAAATAAATAAATAAATATATATATATATATATATATGTATATTAGGTCTGAGCGAAAACACTTTTTTATTATTTTTTTCCTGTATCATCAATCATTGATCCATGGCCAAAAATACAAAAGTGCAAAATTTCACCCTGTTTTGATAATATCTTCAGGTGGCGCACTAGAATTGAATTTTTGCAAAGTAGTATAAAAAGGTGACAT
Organism: Dolomedes plantarius; assembly: GCA_907164885.2. Taxonomy (NCBI): domain Eukaryota; kingdom Metazoa; phylum Arthropoda; class Arachnida; order Araneae; family Dolomedidae; genus Dolomedes; species Dolomedes plantarius. The sequence continues at coordinate 140,936,573 of OU015491.1, read as the reverse complement.
TTAAAAACGTATTAATAAAACTCAATTATATATTTTTATTTAATTTTATTTCTTAAGCTAATTAAACATATTATATTAAAAGGCATTTAAGCAATAGACTCCTTCTTAATAATGTCTAAGTGTCAATTTCAGACGTTTTTTGTACTTTCTTGTTTGTGAAAATATTGAGATTTTGTCTGAAAAGGTGGTAAATCTTACCTAGCTTTTATCTTGGTACTCTTTTAACCGCCTCTTGCCTCTGAACGACAAGCAGATAATGCAGCCTCAGTTACTAGCTTTACACACCATTATACTGCCTGTATGTGACTAAGGAACTTCTCAAAATACAGGAAATTATTTTGCTGAAGAAATCCTAGTCTTTATTTCTGTGTGACTGTATTTCTTTGTCGTTGGTGGTTCGGTAACATTTTCTGACACCAATTTATCAAATCGTAATAATGTGATCCTCCGATCTGATTTTCAGGAAGTTGAAACTCGCATACTTTTCTGCCTTTGTTCTCTTGCTTTTAATATTCTGCGAAGAGCTAGTTGTCTCATATGTAACTCTTCGTCTTGTAACATAGCTAGCAACAAATTTTCTGGGTGTGCAAAGAATGAATTTCGTTGAATAGTTTTTAATGCAATGCTCTTCATCTCGTTCTGCATATACGAAGATCTTCTAACCATATTAAAAATGCGGATAGGCCCATATTTACAAGATGTTTTAGTCTTGATGTCAAACCAAGTTGATGTTTATATTATCGTAATAAAATTGACAAGTTCTTTCAGGTTGAACATTGGTTTTGTTGTTCCTACATATAAACGAAGAATCATGTTTGCACAAGTCAGCCGTCGGGAATGTGCTAGCTTTCCTGTTAGCTAAGCTAGGTGTGATTGTGCCACAAGAAATAGATGAGGACATTTCATATAAATATTTGTGATTGGTGCTTAATAATTCAGCATTAACATCTGTCAATTCTGAATTTACACCTTCAAAGGACACCATTCATATTCTAGGCACTTTTCAAGCCTTTTTCCAATGTTTCCTGAAAAACTGTTTGGACCTGTCGTGGTACCATCGAGGCTGGTGAAAAGATGACGGAGTGATAATTCATTAGCATGTAGTAGGCACACAAACCCCTGTACCGGTCGATTAAGATATGTTTCCAATAGTACAATGACACCGTTTTTCTGTCCTGTATTTACAGCAGTACCGTCACATCCAATTGCCATCAACGATGTATGGAATTCGAAACTTTTTCCTAGCAATTCAACTATACTTTTTTGAATCGTAATTGCACTACCCGAATCAAGTTAAAGATGTCCTATGTACATAGAATCTGGCTCAGTAATCAGAGAACTATGTTCTTCTGTCTTCCGGTGTGATCTATTTTCTGTCTTAGCCAGGACTAAAGTTTTATTTTTACGGCCATCAAAATAAAGTGAGGATATAGATTGTTGGCCACTTAACCGTTGCAGGTTTTGGCGTACTTTTCGACGCTCGCGACGTAGTTTATGTCGATCTATTACTTTTGATGAGTTGTTATTACTGATAATATTTAAATCCTGCATTTCAGCGTTTACTATGATTACTGCTGGGCGATTAGAAATCCCAGTTCAATCCCAAGATGTTGCTAAATTTTGTAGCTTATGTCTCATTTGGATCATGCTGCTTTTTTGGTCGCTGGCAGGGTTTTGAAATGGAAAATTTATCTGGGTTAGAGTCAGTAGATCTTTCAGAAGAGCAATCTAAGACTGTGGAAAACTGTGGTGAGTTTATAGAACTAATATCTTCGCCGATGTGTGGTAAGATAGCGCCTGTCCAGAAGTGCAGAATCAGTCTACCACAATGTGAAATTGGCTTAAAGTGTAAACCTTTATGCAAGTAATCTAGTCAGAACTGTTGGTAAATTTTTATTAAAATTACAGTATAGGACAGTACACAAACCTACAATAGCAAATTTGGGACAAAAATTTTAAAATATGACTCTCAATTGAGGTTAGAATGAAGTACTAAAAATGAATTTTTTTTACCCCTTCATGTCGTGCGCCACCTTAAGATGAAGTCGTAGACAACTGATTTTTGGCATAGATAATGTTCTATTATTGAATCAACAAATAATAATGCAGGAATAAAGGAAAAATAGAAAAAATTAAAAAGTCGCCTCTTTTGCTCCACCCTAATATATATATATATATATATATATATATATATATATATATATATATATATATATATATATATATATATATATATATATATATATATATATGTGTGTGTGTGTGTGTGTGTGTGTGTGTGTGTGTGTGTGTGAGTGTCTGTCTGTCTGTCTGCACATGTATGCATATATTTTATAATTAAGGTAGTCTTTTCTATTGAAGTTAGATTATTAAATTGTACTTAGAAAACTTTTATCATAATTCAAACCAAAGATAATGTATTCAACGTATTCATTTTTTAAAGCATTTTATCTGCTTAAAAATGTGTACTTCCATATACAGACGGCCATAATTCCTCCCGCTCGGCTATACCCATTTGAAATTCATTTCAAAGTTCCTGTCTCAGAAATATTTCCAAAGTTTTTCATACATATAACTTGTTTTGGTCTTCTATAAATAGGTTTTTCGGGTTGAAAACTATTCATGACCATTGCATGCCAGTAAGAATGATCGCTGAAGTAGAAACTGTGAGAATTGATGATGCCATCAAACATTCCGTGATGTATAGAAATGCAGGAAAAATGCTTCGCTTGTTCATTGCATACGTACCGTCGTGGTAAATAAAGAATATTTCTCTAGTTTTCTTTATTGTTGTTATAAATAACAGAGAGAATATTTGCACATGTTCTAATGCTTAGGTTATGTATGGAAAGGGCAGAGTATGACGTCAATGCTTTTATGAAGCATTCGTTTATTCGAGCTGATTAAAAAAAATACGTGATATATTGGATATAAAAGGGGAAATATCTAATGAATTTTATGTAAAAGTAGAGAAAAAGTTTTTATTTGTGAAATTTATGAGGAAAAGGAATGCATGATGAAAAATTTTTAGGGAGCATAAAATATCTTTACTATTCTGCACAATACGAATTTTCTTTAATATTCTGGTTAACTCTTGTTCAGAGTAAGTTCTGATGCAAGCGATACTGCAACTAGGCATAAATAACTATTTGTAAGCATATATTCTAAATAATTATAGATGATTTCAAATACTTCATATAGTAATTCAAGAATTTTTAGATTATTCAAGAATTTCTTTTATTTAACAAATAAAACTATTTATTATAAAGACTATGGTCTGAAGCAAATGCGTTCAGCAACTCTATAGATTATTGCAATGCATTAAGGATATCAATAGTAAATCTGACAATAATGAATGGCAGTGAAATTTGTTCAAAGTCACCATAAAGAAAATATAGTTTTAAGTATACAGTTTATATTCAACTAAGTTAAACATATTAGCAATTTATATAAGGTAAAGATAGTGAAATATGTGATATTGATCGAGAAGATTAGAATATATATATATATATGAACTCACACACAGAAATATATATATATATATATATATATATATATATATATAAGACAAAGTTGAAAGTGAAAAACCAGTATGAGCTCTAAAGCTACTTGCAGCCAGGAACTAAAAACATGAAAAGATAAGTATTAAATATGTTTTAGACAGCATCTCGTCATCAGCTATGCCGATACTGTCTAAAAATCTATGGATTGTTTCTGATAAGTATGATCTATGGATTGTTTCTGATAAGTATGATCTAAACAATAAACATACCTAGACACCGTACAATCCATTGGGAACAGAAGAATTGAATAATTAGTTACTTAATCAAAGAACGCCAAGCCTGGCGCTAGACAAATTGAAAGTTACGAATAGGAAACCGTAAGAAGACTGACGTCACAAAACTTGCAACCATGGCGCAAATGGAAACACAGAAGCATACTGACTAAGGAGACTGTGTTATAGGACAAATAAACCTAAATTAAATTAGTTTTTTATTATGACTGTATATATATATATATATATATATATATATATATATATATATATATATATCCTATACAAACCTATTCTTCTCTAAAAGAATAATTCATTTTTGAATTAGATGAAATTTTGAAACTTTTATTTAATTTTTTTTGTAGTTCTGAAGGACTGAAAACTAGGGTATTTTCTCTTTATTTCGAGCTCTCCTTGATGGGGAGATACTGGATGGGTCGTTTCCATTCTGATAAAGGGAGTTTTGGATTCGCCACCATTATGGAAATTCACGCGTTCTTGTAGTTGAGAGTGACTGGAAAAGAGACACCACTGAGAGCAGTTGCATAATTTAAAATTCTGATTTGCTGTGTGCACCGAATAAGGGTCTTAGTGAGAGAGCAAAAGAAGAATAGAAAAGAAGAAAAAAGAAAAAGAATCATACGGTGAAGAATTCCAGGAGATCTCTCACTGTAACAAAAATAAAGATCTTCTATTTCGGGTGAAATTACAAACGGAGTGAGACTCCTGTTCGGAAATCAGATAATTGGAATTATTTTATCGAGAGAGAGAGAGATGACGTATTATTTTCGTAGATTTTTTCTTTTTCGTGATACTCATATTCACGTAAACTTGCATATACTTCCCAGGCATAAAAATTAAGTTTGTAACTTTTTCTTAATGAAACATATTTATATGAACTATTATATTGTAAATTAAAGTCATACTATGATTATATAGAAACATTTCATGAAATAATAATTCTCATAGAAATTATGTTAGTTATTTCTAAGATAAAAAACCAATAATTTTAAAGGAAAAGAAACATTTATAGAGTTGGCTACTTCTACCCTAACTTGGGTATATGTAAATTGAAGTGTCCCTCTAATGAATTAGAAGCAACACAGTTTCTAAAGTGATAACAATGTTTATTTAAACTTGTAAACAACAATAACTTGCAACAATATATGAAAGAACAGGTTTAAACACAGTTCAAGACAGTGAAGTTTGTACACTCACAATATTCAACGCTAAAGTCGCACCAGCACTGCAGCACGATACTTCACACCTACTAATACACTATCCTTTGAAATGCCGGATTTGCAAGACTCACGTCACATTTTGAGGCGACATAAGTAATCGCTACGCTACAAAAGTAATTCGTTTGACAGCTCCAGACTAACCAGACTCAGACTCTCTCTATAATCTAGCTGCTCGGTATTTATACCAACGGTCTATGCTGAAATTATCATAACTTCTTTAAATTTATGCACTTAAAACTTTGATTATTGTGAATCGAATTTTAGGTAAACCTTACACATTTCAGTAAAACTCTAACATTAACAATATTATTATTATTACAATTTATCCTTTTAATGTTATTTAATTTATAGTACTATAGTCCCTTTTTATTTTGTATAAGAGATTTAATAAGCCAATTTGATTTCATCCTTTACTTTAAGTCACAAAGTAATCAGTAGTGCCATCAAGGACTGAATTGCTAGGTTGCATGCTGTTTATATGGATGATATTTGTAATCGGGTTTAATGTGTGATAGCCAACCCGTTCACACTTCGGGTAACAAAAGTCCGTAGTGCTCCAAATCCTACCAACCAACGGACTAAATAGTTAGTGGAATTGACAAGATGAATATTTTGTCATGATGAGTAGTTTATGATGAGTCACTTATTTGTACCTTTAGCTTCCTTTGTGATTGCAGAGTTTTTAAGAGAAAGATCGATCCAATTCTTGAAAACATTATGCTCATATAATGAAATTATACTGTACCATCTCATCGATTAAATGTGATATTTAAACTTTATGTTACCTCAGCCTGATAGCAATTCAGATAATAATTATCTGATAATGGGTTGTCTTATATGCTCAAACCTCACATATTTTTTATTTATTCAAAGTATCTAAAATAACAATATAAAAATTATGACATTTGTTGCATATTTTTTTATATAATTTTGACTTATGCATGTGGCAATTTTACTGATGCAGAAACATCTTCATGATTTTATTGATTTATTGGGGGGAAACGTTTCGTTAAAGAAAAAAAAACTTTGTATCAAGAAGTGTTAGTTTATTTAGAGTTGTAAATTATAAACAGATGATTTAATATTGATTCCCAGGCAAAGAAATTCTAATTAATTTTTAAAATATAAAGTATAAGGAAATTAAAACCTAACATGCGTATAAAAAGTGTATTTTTTCTGGTGTTTTGAGATACATATTTAACGGGTGTAAAAACATTTTGCTTATAGTTTTCCTTGGTTACATAAAAAATTTAACTCACGTATTTAAATCGTTGTAGACATTTCATTGTAATAAAAGGGAGTGTTAGTGTAACAGCATATAACATCTAGTCTTTTAACAAATATTTTGAGAATGATTAAAATGTTGCTAAAGAGTAGTTATAATAAAAAAAAAATTCACCTTCAGTTTAAAGCTTATTCCATGGAAAGCAATGTTATCATGAAAGTACTTTATTGTTTGTTAATTGCATAAAATAAATTACAAAATATTTATGATAAAAAATGCCAGACATAAAGAATAATTATAACAAGTAGTAATCAATCTAATTTATGTCCATAAACGTTTTCCTTTGTTATATCAAAATAGTTTCATTAACGCTTAGGTTCCGATTGGTTTTACAATCGTGAGTGGCAGTGATGGGAAATTTGCTAGTAGAAGTATGCTGAGTATAACGTACATCCTCTTGGAATAAATGCAGGTTGACAAATAAATTCTTCAGCATATCCCTACTAGAATCCAATCATAGGATCTGCAGGAAGCTAACACGCAAAATTCCTCATAAAACAATCTCTGTCAAGCTACTAAGAACTTTCTCTCTTGTACTACACATCTGGCATCCGAAAGATTAGGACGTCACGTGACCATGGAAAATCCCCGGAGAAATCCCGAAAAAGGAAGAATTATCTTTCATTCAGGAACAGGGGAGGAGCTTAGGGAATCATAGCCCGGATGATTCTCTAGATCATATCAGAACTACATCAATGCATTTATTGAGTGCGAAGAGGACAAGGATTAGTATTATTAGAGAGAAGTCCACCCTCCATAGATGATAGAAGATGCGTTTGACTATTCTATTTTCAGTTACGGCTCTAATATTCTCTAAATACAATGCTAAGGAGGGCATAATGCTAAAGCATATTTAGGATCAAGCTTTTTAATTCCACAATTAAAATTTATGCAATGACTTTTTTCTTACATATATATATATATATACACTGCTGGCCATTGTAAATGCAACACCTTGAAGGAAACATGCAAATAACATGAAATTTACAACATGCATTAGCGGAGGTGAGATATGCAAATGATTAGAATTTCAGCGCAGACGCACATCACGTGCGCCTGTGGCGCCACTTCAAAGTGCTATTTAAGGCTTGGGGATTTCGACGATTTCAAGTTCGGCAATTGTGTTTTTCTTGTGGTTTTTTCAAAAAAACGATCAATTATGCCTCGTCGAAAAAAGCGATCATCTTTTGATCAAGTATCCGAGTTCGACAGAGGAAGGATAGTGGCCTACCGAGATTGTGGATTATCTGTCAGGGAAATCGGTAGTCGTGTTGGACGAAACCAAACAACTGTAATGCGGATATGTGATCGTTGGATGCAGGAGGGTACGACGGACCGGCGTGTTCGATCGCATCCACCTCAGCGCACCACTTCACGTGATGACAACCAAATTGTGCGCTTGGCAGTGACGGATCGCTCAGTCAAATCACGAACCATAGCACAGCACATGCAGTCTGTAACGCATCATCCAGTGTCTGCGCGTACCATTCGACGCCGTTTACAGCAGAGTGGTCTGTCCGCAAGACGTCCATTGCTTTGTCTACCCTTGACGCAGAACCACGGACGTCTCCGCCGCCAATGGTGCGATGACAGAAGGATGTGGACGGCAGAATGGAATGAAATTGTCTTTACTGACGAGTCACGCTTCTGTCTGCAACACCACGATGGTCACATTGGAGTCTGGAGACACCGTGAAGAGAGGATGCTGAACAGCTGCGTTATGCACCGCCACACTGGTCCAGCACCGGGTATTATGGTATGGGGTGGTATAGGATATCACTCTCGCACACCTCTAGTACGCATTGCCGGTACTTTAAACAGCCAGCGCTACATCTCCGAGGTGTTGGAGCCATTTGTCCTTTCTTACCTTCAGGGCTTGCCCACAGCCATATTTCAACAGGATAATGCGCGACCACACGTGGCACGCATTGTCCAACGGTTCTTCGTCAATCGCCAGATTGAATTGCTTCCCTGGCCGCCTCGCTCTCCGGATCTTTCGCCGATAGAAAACATGTGGTCCATGGTTGCTCTACGATTGACCCATATTCCATCCCCAGCTGCCACAGCAGATCAACTTTGGTAACGTGTGGAAGCTGCTTGGTCTGCTGTACCCCAAGAATTCATCCAAAGTCTCTTTGAATCAATGCCGAGGCGTGTGGCAGCGGTGATCTCCAACAATGGCGGCTACTCTGGTTACTGATTTTGGCAGGAACCACACTTCACAGAAGTCTATAAATTTAATCATTTGATACTTGGTCAACATATTATCTACAAAATAAATTTTGTTGTGATATCTCTTGTCTTTCTTGGTGTTGCAATTTGGGTGGCCAGCAGTGTATATATATATATATATATATATATATATATATATATATATATAAGGTAAAGAAAAAAAACCTGCCATTTCATCTAAAAATTTTCTTTTAAGGCTTCTTCTTTGATAAATGTCAAATTTAAGAATTAGAACAGTAGTCCATAATAAAGGAAAACTTATACCAACAGGTATACAGAGGCTGATCGCACATTTTTTAGACGATTTTGGTAAGCGGTAATAAAAAATCGCTTGCTGCAAAAGAAATAATTGCAATTGTACTATGTTTTTAAAAGTCAAAATTATCGTCTGCGGCTTAAAAGTTTTTTTTTATTCAAAATGGCGTTTTTAACAAAGCAGTGGTTCGAAGACTACATTTATGCTCTTTCCGAAGAGAAATATGCATACTCCGTTCTCTAAAAACGATGTGAGAGTCATGGTTTTGTGATATCTAAAGCGTCGATAGGTAATATCGTCAACAAGAAAGGAAAAAAAAAAAAGGTCAAATTGGAGCTTCATATGGGACAAAAATTCCAAACAAGTATCCAAGGAAAAAACGGACATCTTCGACTATTGCAAAGGTACGTTGTTTAATGTTAAAAGAAAATCCCCCTAGTCATAGGACAATTGCAAAATCATTAAAATGTTCGGTGTCCACTGTAAACAAAATGATAAACGTTGATTTAAATCTTAAGAAAGCGAAAAAACGCAATGTGCATCGTCTTCTTCCAAATCATATCGCTGAACGCAGGACACGCTGCAGAATTCTATATGAGAAACACTTATCCAAAGAAAAATGGAAAACAATTGTCACAATAGATAAATCATGGTGTATTTAAATGATTGCAACAAAAAAGAGCCATTTATTATCATAAACGGGGACAAAAAAATTTTACTACATGGTTCAAAGAATCGAAAGAAAGTTTTTCTAAGGGATTCATGATTGTTACTGGTTTTTCTTATAATGGCAAGTTAAAAATAAAGAGAGTGGAAAAAAATGTCAAGATTAACTCCAAATACTATCAGGAACATATTTTATCGCCAATTTTTCTGAATGAAATACCATCGCTTTACCCACAGTGCCATCTATCTGTGAGACTCCATCAGGACAAAGCTAGCAGTCACACATTAAAAGCCACTGTAAATTTCCTAAAAGAAATGGAACAAAAAACTGGTAACAAGGCCATACCTTTCACTGATATCCTTACTAAATCTCCCGATGTATCACCTATGGATTTTTGTGCTTTCGGACTTTTAAAATCTGCATTATCCAAACGTCGTCCCAAAACCCTTACAGGACTCTGGAAAGCTGTTCAGGAGGAATGAGATAGAATACCTCTTCTGACACTTCAAAAGGCATTATTATCCTGGAAATTGCAGTGTCGAAAGATAGTTCAGAATAAGGGATGTCAAATAGAACATTTAAAACACAAGAATTTATGTAATTTAGTTTTGTGAATACAATATACATCGTCTAAAAATGTATGAACAGCCTCTGTACATCCGTAATGGACGAAAAAACGTTTATTACATTTTTTAGCAATGTTTTACCATGATTATTGTTCAAGAAATTGAATTACGAAATTAAATTAAATTTTTTCCCTGTACTAAAGAGATATTGTATTATAAGACTGATATATATATCTATGGAGCCCGGTATAAAGTGCTTAAGTCACAAACAGTGATTTAAATATACCAAGTTTTCAGCTTTTATACCAATTGCAGAACAATAATTTCGACTTGAGTGTTTTCTGCAAAGAAATGTATTTTATAGACAAAAGTGATAGACTTAAGCCTTTTATGCAAGTCAAAAGATTTTTGGTCTTTTATCACTACTAACAAATATCTAAAAATCACTTTTTTTTACTGGAGCCCTTTGGAGCGGGCACGATCATTTAGCAATTACGTACTGTAGAATTGCTAATACGTATAATACTCAAAAATTTAAATTGAAAATGTTTGGTCAATATATATCTAAAAAAATATCTTTCACTAGGAAATGATCATATATTTTGATAAACCTTTTAGGAAGTGGACGAAAGAAGATAAATTTTTGAGTATAAAAATCTACATTTACAATTTCTAATCTTGGATTTCTTAATTTTATTTGTTAACAATATTTACAAATGCAATAAATGGAATAAAACATCCCCAGAATGTATCATATTTAAACTAATAAAGAATAAAACTGATGTGATTGTCTATAGTAATCAATATGATATTATAAATCGTTCTGTTATAGTGATTTTCAGGTGTCACAAAAAATTTAAATTGAGTCCTCAAAAAAGTTCAAATGCACCACAATGACTTAACTCAGAAACAAAGCATACAATTCATTAATATTTAAAAAGTTGCATAGATATGAACCCTATTTCCTGATTTGATTTAGAACACTCGGTGAACTTTGGAGTTACTACACTGTTTCACTGGCGCATGCATTTAGGGGTTTAAAATTATGAATACATACCGACGCCGAATTTTTACATTTGTGGCATTTTAACCATATTTAATGATTCCCTTCTCAGGACCTACAGGGCTGAAATCTCGCAGCTCCTTCGGATGTAATTAAAAGCAAAGGCTACATCCATCTATCCGACAGCTTAAGGGCTCAAATTCTGCGGATCATAATTTTTAATCAATCAAATTCCGAAGTCATTTTCGGGGCGCTGATTGCAAGAGAAAATACAACGCATTATTCTCGCCATCTAATCCACGTTCTTCGCCAATTACCTCCAACAAGGGGATGCAGAAGATTATTTCGTTCGGATTAACTTTTGTTGTTAGCGTATCGAAAATTACTTGAGACGCTGGAAATTTGCTGATACGTTTAATTTATTGATTGGGTCGTACGAAAAGCGTCTTCGCCTTGTTGACTTTCTCAGTTGTTAATGCAGGCGGAAAAAGCTAGAAGAGATCATTAAAATTTGATCTGGTGAAAGAGAAGGAAACTGCTGCACGCCGAATATATCCGGGGGAAGAGGAAATTTTACTGGCGAATAAATATTTGCAGTCGCATTTTAAAAGTTAACGTTATTACGTAAAGTGAGAACCGATAGAAAGGGTAACATGTTTTCTCGAAATGAAAACTTAAAATGTTTTTCATATATTTTTTCTAATGCGGCAGGCACTTGTCGCCGATTCAACCAGAGTAAATTTGTTGGCTACTTCATTATTGGCGCACCCTGTAGGTGAACCAACATTGCTCAGTAAAGTTAAAACAAGAATGTGCGTTTAATTGATTTAAATGGATCACGGGAAAAATGTAAATACGTTCCAGCCAGTAAAATAAAAATCGATTGACTAAATGCATGGATAAAAAAAACTACAGTATAGTATATTTATTATCATAAATTAAGAATATTATGAATGATATACAAAGTAAAGAATCTTGAAAAGAAGCCAGTTTAGTTGCAAAAATATATGGAAGAAGAAGAAAATAGAAGCATGTATATGTAAAATATTTAAGGTACCTGACAACGTTCGGGGCCCTTTTTTTCGAAAATCGTACCTTCGAAAATTTCTATCTTATTTTTCGAAGAAATATAACACCAAAACTCGAAAATGATGAAAAAATAGACATTAACTATGGAAATTTTTACAAAATTGAGAAAATTGGGTCGAAATTTAGCAAATTTTTAAAAAAACGACTCTAGCTCTAAAATAAAAATATTATACCTTCTAAGTACCTTCTAAGTGTTATGACCTACAAGCTAATTGATATCATGAAATATAAAAAATTAGGGTCATTATATGCAATTACATGTAAAATTTTAGTAATTTTCCATGAAATATTTTATAACTGTAACTATAAATCAATAAATAATGTACCTAGAACCAAATCTGCAGTCCATTACATTCTTAGTATTATGGAAAACATGCGTAAAAAATTTCATAGACATATCATGGTTAGATTTTGATTTATCACAAGAGTAGTTTACATTTTTTGATGAAAAGCAAGTTCTTCAGAAAACACGATTAAAGTTTTCAACTTGTATTGAAATTCATAGTTGCTGCTGATCATTAAATCTCTCTCATTTCATTTCGAATGATGGTATCAAAAAAATAAAAGCAGATTTAGAAACATAAATTTACAATCTTAAAATAGGAATAAAAGCAATTTTGGAATTCTCGTCAAAATCGAGGCTTTAAACGTAGTCAGATACCTTAAATAATATAAAAATATTCTTATAAAAATAATGAATATTATGAGTAGAACATTAAGAGATATAAAAGCTTTGATATTTATATTTCCTATTGCTTCATACAAAAACTCAGGCCTCTAAGTGCAATTTATAGAAATTAATAAGTGCTTCAAATACGTTTTATTATTATGATGGTTTTCCTCATATGAATGTACAAATTTCATTTACAATGAAATTTCTCTAAGGCAGAAAAATAGTTTCGAAAAAAGTGACCGTTTTGAGGGATAGCTTTAAAAAAAGAGGCTTTTACCATTACACTGGTTTTTTAGGGTCTTTAATCAGTTCTGGACCAAATATGGCCGTTTAGAGGGGTGGATGGCTAGAGCAGTTTCAGTGTATTAAATTTATTCATACCTAATATACCAAATAATAGAAAATTTCGAAAGTAATTCAAAGCAATACCTTCAAGCATTTAACCAATATAAGCTTTTAGTAGATTCTTTGAGTATAATCTTCAGTGTAAATTAACGTACAGAATTAAATTACAACATTCAATATGAAATAAAATAATCTAAATATATTCTGAAGGCTAATAGAATAAAAAAAATTAAAAATTAAAAGTTATTAGTATCACATCATGAAAAAATAATTTTTAACTCTATTCTCGAAAAGAATATAGTATGACTGTGTAACATTTCGCAAAATAAAGGGAAGTCATTAATTTGTTCAATCCTGCTATCTTAATAATCATATTACTTTTCATATAAAACATGTTTAATTAATAACTTGATATAGCAGTAATAATTCCCATAACCATTTTTTAGGTAAATATATATAAGCATTTTCGTTTTGATAAAAATATCTCATATGAAATAAAATTATGTAAATAAATAATTAATGAAAATTACCATTTTAAACGTGTATATTTTACTATTCTATTCAAATTATTACAAAACTTCTAAGTTTTATTTTTATTGCATACTCAAATTTAGAATTAAAAAAAATCATAAGGTTTTTTTTTAAGAGTACACTAGATAAAAAATGTTAATGAATCATTCAATTTCGATTCCTCCAGGAATATGAAAAAAACCCAGGAATATGTTATTAATTTGGAAAAAGATGTATGCATGATAGTTAAATATGTAGAGCGAGAAATTTTAATAATTTTAAATCCGGAAAAATATAAAATAAATAATTTAAATTTTGTGTTAACTTTGTTAAAATATTTAGATAATAGTTCTTATTCAAATTATTATTCATTTATTAAACATAACTAGATCTAAGTTAGCTTGGAAAACAGTTAATTTATTTTTAATCCATGTGCCTAAATCCTTAATAATGGATTTAAATTTCAGAAAAACCATATATTAAGCTATAAATATTCATATAAAAATTTTAAAACTTTTTTTTATTGGATCTCTTATGGAAAGCATTTAGCTTTTTCAAACTTTATTGCAATGGATTCTCCTAATATTTTTATATAAAATACAACAATAACATGGTTTTGAGCTATAATTACTTTTTCAAAGCAAATAATGCTGAAAAGAATTAAATATTTTGTTTTCAGTATTGAATTGCATTTTATCCCATAGACTAAAATTCCGTTAAAATTATTAACAGTAATGCGTATTTAACAAGTAGTAAGTCTAAATGTAAAAATGTAATTTCCATTTGATTTAAAGAAAATATTAACAGAGCTTACAAATATTAGAACTGAACGTAGAATTAACATCAAATCATATATAAAGTATTGTTAACACAGTACTGTTTCAAATCTATTTATGGTTTATAATTCTGAATAAGTTAATGAATGATAGTATATCTTAATTAACTTTTATTGAGACTATTTTAAAAACTTTAACGACTGTATAACATTAACGACCGTAAGAACATTTTAAGAAATTGTAATTGCGGACTAAACATATTATTTTAAAACGCGTTGGCATGAAATTAAATGCTTGAAAGGTATGCTGAAGTACTACAAAAATGATACTTTACTATTGTTTTCGCACACAAACTCAAATAAAAAGTTAAAAAAAAGATTAAGTTTCAAACATTCATTCTAAAATACCGTCAAGCATTGGTTAATAAATAATATTTAATTGTGCTAAATTATACCAGATTCCTCAGCTTAAACTCGAGTTGCAAGATTTGCCTATTGATGGGAAAAAATGTAAGATTTTACCTATGGTTTCTCATAACCTTATCCCATAAAACTGCATTTCAATGCTAAAAATTTATAGCACTTTTAAAATAAAAATCCCTATGCTATGATCCTATTTACAAAATCCCTATTTTAAAATTGCGATTGCAATATTGTAATTTTAAAATTATAGTTTATTTAAATGTAAGCAATAATGCATTAGAACAGTGAAGAGAGCATAGTAGAAGCATTTCAAAAAGGGGAAATAAATAAAAAAATCAATTACAATCATTTTTATATAACATTCAACACTTATAACGCCATTGTATTCTTTATTAAATATTAATCTATTTACTTATATGTGTATGATAATAAACAGATACGGATAGTATATAACACGTGCATACTTATGATCTAGTCGAAATGTACAGAAAATGCAAATAAAAACAAAATTTGATCTTTTTAGAGCTTTATATCTGAACATCCATCAAGTCCTTTATAAAATTAATTGGCAAAAGAATCACTCCCCCGTTTCAAGTTTGAAACGAACGCTGAAAAGAGAAAGAAAGAAAGGGGAAAAAAAAGAATGATTCCTATGAAGAAAACAGATCAAGAAATCTTTGTCTTTTATTCTATTTCTCAACTTCGCGTACCCCTCCATAGAAATTACGACGAGAACCTCGCGATTGTCTGTCTCGAAGGAGCAAAGGGGGGAAAAAATGTCACTCATGCAAACCAAGTGGTCCGTAACAAGTGATTAGATTAAGGGCTTAAGAAATATTCTGAAGTTCGGGCTCTAATCCAGAATCCATTTTGGGCTACAAATCAGCATACCTAATTCCGAACAAAACCGACTGTACACTGCAACAGGATTTGGGTTAATCACCGCTTCTCCCGTCTCCATGGCGACCAGGACAGAGATGAGTTTTCCGATCGGGTCCGCGAGATGGGACCGATCACACATCTAATGCGGCAGAATGGCCGTAGGGGGAGATAATGAGGGATCCATCAAACTGAGGAGTTTATAATATTGATGCCTATGATCGGAGAATCGAGATATTTAGTTGCGTTTAAGTATTGATCGACGGGATATTACATGGGCAAGTTCATTGTTCTCTTTCATGTAAGCACTTTCATATATCACCGAGGAATTTTTAAAAATAAACAGTTTCATATACTAACATGGAAGTGCTTCATAAAATATGTATTTCTACTCGTAATGTAAAAAGATAATTAGGTGTATATAAATATGCATATACCAATATATGCACATATTAACTCTATGAAGATAAAATCTTATTAACAATGAAATACTTCATATTCATGCATATGTTTAAAGATGTGTATTAATGCAGCAAAATTAAAGATAAAAACGTGAAGCTTCGAAAAATACGTTGAACGTTTAAACTATTAATTCTAGTATTTCACTGATTATAAATATAAAAATCTAGTTTTACTTAATTGAAATTCGACATTAACGAGCAATATTCCCCCGTTTATAAATTTTTGCTTCTACAAGCACCCACAAATACAAATACTCTCATTGTTTTGTATTTATATTTAATTTTAGTATTGTAATAACATATAGCAACTGGCTCAGTGAAATGTTATGTTTTTAATTGATATTTCATGCAGTACGAAAAATGTTAAAGGTAATTTTTACCTAATTACTTTAAATATTATTTAAGTAGATGAGAATGAAATTGAATATTTGACATTCATATTAAAACCTATTGGACGTATCTATATGTATTAACTAGTTTATGCTATAAAGTTTAAAATGTTTTTACGCAATGTACATTATGAATATACAGGGTGGTCATAAAGAAACTTTGCCGATATATGGACCTCTAGTGGCTGTACCGTTCAACCTATCGAGTTAAGATATTAGATATAGTTATTAAGAGGTATGGCCTCGGGATTCTGTGGACGACAACCAAGTGACGCTCACGGTTACGGGCATAGGTACTGAAACTCGAAATTTTCAAACAGCAACACCCATTTTTTCCCATCACAAAATGCTCAGCGCATACGAAAACCCTAAGGAGCGTTAGAATGGTACGTGTATCTCAAAAAACGAATGCACGCACAAAAAACAGCTCTGCGAACGGCCTGCAAAAACGATATATGGACCTCTAGCGGCCGTTCCGTTCAATCTATCGAGATGAGATTTCAGATATAGTTATTCAGATGTATGAGCTCGGGATTCTGTGAACGGCAACCAAGTGGCTCTCACGGTTACGGTTATAGGTACAGCAACTAGAAATTTTCAAATAGCAACACCCATTTTTACTCATCGCAAAATGCTCATCGCAATCGAAAACCCTAAAAAGCGTTGGAACGGTACGTGTATCACAAAAAACGGACGCATTATGCACGCACAAAAACAGCTCTGCGAATGGCTAACAAAAGCATTATCAGAGAGCTTTTTATCGGTTTTTACACTGAATATCTGGCAAACGGCGTTCTGTGATTGGTTTCCAGCCTCTGTCATATGCAAATTTCCTCCGTGCTCCCCGATCGTGTATTTGTTGGCCGTTCGCAGGTCTGTTTTTTGTGCGTGCAAAAAGCGTCCAATTTTTGTGATACACTTACTGTTCCAACGCTTTTTAGGGTTTTTGTATGCGCCGAGCATTTTGCGACTGGAAAAAGTGGCTTTGACATTTGAAAATTTCAACTTTCTATAACTATAACCGTAACCGTGAGCGTCACTGTGTTGCCGCTCTCAGAATCCCGAGCTCATACCTCTGAATAACTATATCAGAAATCTCATCTCGATAGGTTGAATGGAACGGCCGCTAGAGGTCCCTATATCGGAAAAGTTCTTTATGACCACCCGGTATATATATATATATATATATATATATATATATATATATATACACTGCTGGCCACTGTAAATGCAACACCCTGAAGGAAACATACAAATAACATGAAATTTACAACATGAATTAGCGGAGGTGAGATATGCAAATGATTAGAATTTCAGCGCAGACGCACATCACGTGCGCCTGTGGCGCCACTTCAAAGCGCTATTTAAGGCTTGGAGATTTCGACGATTTCAAGTTCGGCAATTGTGTTTTTCTTGTGGTTTTTTCAAAAAACGATCAATTATGCCTCGTCGAAAACAGCGATCATCTTTTGATCAAGTATCCGAGTTCGACAGAGGAAGGATAGTGGCCTACCGAGACTGTGGATTATCTTTCAGGGAAATTGGTAGTCGTGTTGGACGAAACCAAACAACTGTAATGCGGATATGTGATCGTTGGATGCAGGAGGGTACGACGGACCGGCGTGTTCGATCGCATCCACCTCAGCGCACCACTTCACGTGATGACAGGCAAATTGTGCGCACGGCAGTGACGGATCGCTCAGTCACATCACGAACCATAGCACAGCACATGCAGTCTGTAACGCATCATCCAGTATCTGCGCGTACCATTCGACGCCGTTTACAGTAGAGTGATCTGTCCGCAAGACGTCCTTTTTTTTGTCTGCCCTTGACGCAGAACCACAGACGCCTCCGCCGCCAATGGTGCGATGACAGAAGGATGTGGACGGCAGAATGGAATGAAATTGTCTTTGCTGACGAGTCACGCTTGTATGGACGAGTCACGCTTGTATTGGATGCGATCCGCACTGCAGAACTCATCCAAAGTCTCTTTGAATCAATGCCGAGGCGTGTGGCAGCGGTGATCTCCAACAATGGCGGCTACTCTGGCTACTGATTTTGGCAGGAACCACACTTCACAGAAGTCTATAAATTTAATCATTTGATACTGGGTCAACATGTTATCTACAAAATAAATTTTGTTGTGATATCTCTTGTCTTTCTTGGTGTTGCAATTTGGGTGGCCAGCAGTGTATATATATATATATATCTATATATATATAAAAGAGCTTGTCTGTTTGTTTGTCCGCTATAGAATCATAGACTGTTTCACCCACCGGGACCAAATTCGGCACAGTTAATGTTTTGGACCCGAGAAACTTAAATCAGGTAAAACGAAATTTGGGGCTCAATTAGTTTTTTTAAATTAATTTTTTAATGTTTTTTGTTCCCGATAGCGGTGTGTCTACCCCCTGTGTATTCCCCTCGACCAGCTGCGTTAAGAGGGGTGGTTTGAGGATGACGGAGGGGGGGGGGTCAAATTTCAATGAGCGGGAGAAAGAGGGTTGGGAATGACCTTAAAATCAGACGAAGGTCCGCAGGCTCAAAGTTTCTTTCTTTGTTATTGTTTGTATATCATTTCAGTAGAAACGTGCTAAGAGCATTGTGTCTGGCCAGATGAACATGAAGAGCGGGAGCCCAGTATTTTTTTGATGGAATGCATGAAATGTTTTCTATCTATATATCTACCCGGGCAACGCCGGGCAATAATGCTATTATATATACATATATATATATATATATATATATATATATATATATATATATGTGTGTGTGTGTGTGTGTGTGTGTGTGTGTGTGTGTGTTTGTTTTAATTACTGTAAAAGTATTTTTTTGTTTGGGAAAATAGTATTATCAAAAAGCATACTTTATAATGCCTGTTTAATATCATGTTGTGTGACATGGTCTTACGGCTCCATACCCCGTTAAGCGCAAAAAAATAATGTTAAGTATGTATTTCATAGACAAGTTAAAGTATCTTTTACATATTCAATAACATAACTAAGTTATGTATATTTAGGATGCAGGATGTGTATATATTATCAAATGATGGGAATAAATCCTATTAAAAGTTGCCTGTAAAAGTATTTTTTCGTTCGTAATGTTGTTCATGCCATAAAGCAAACGTTAAGCCAACGATCTAGTTTCATTGGTTGCTACAATATTAATATAATGAAATGATAATATATGGTTTCAAGAACATGCAATTGTGTATGCAGTAGTGCAATTGTGTATGATTCTGCTGTTCTAAATTACTATTTTGCATTAGTTTCTCTTATAGTTGAAAAAATATTAAAGAAAATTTCCAAATAATTAAACCTGCTTTTTCTATTCACAGCATGCAAATGATTAGCATGGAATAATCTTGAAACTTTCAACGGAAATGCTGTTAGAATACATGAATATTCCCTTTTGGAAAAGAAAAAATGATAATTACAACTTTAAAATAACGTATTATGGCTATTAAATTTTTAAAAAACTGTTGAAAATTGTAATAAATAAAATTCTCCCTTTTTAATACAAAGGAGAATATTCCGGTTGATGATTCATAACTAAAATATGTAAGAATCCATTGTATTTAAGATTGGTTATCAACTTAGAGCAGTTTAATCACAAAATCAATATTTTTTCAGTAATGCTCAAGAAAGCAGTAATAGCTTTGAAAAAATGTACGTTATTAAACTTTGATAAATACGTATATACACGAAATAAGAAATATAGTGTCTCTTTTATGAAGTTAACCCCTTAACATTTAAATATGTTTCATTTCTAAACTTCAGTTATTAAAAAACTTTAAATGGACAATACGGAATATGCAAAACTTTGACAAACAATAGAACATGAAGAACCTATATATTAATGCCATTTTTTTGGCACCCCCTCTCAATATGTAGATAGAAATCTAGCCCAAGGCAAGTAAATAAATTATTCAAGCGAAAATTAGGCGGAAGTGGAAGCAAATTTAAAGATTCTTAAATATTAAATAAATTTTAAAAAGTCAATTTTAATATTTATTACAAATACAAATAAAAGCATTATGCTTTATAATTTACAATCCCCTTGTATTTATATATGGTTATCAATATACAAATTTTTAAATCACAAGTAAAATAATTTTTCAGCAGTACCCAAGGTCGCAGCTGAGAAAAAATGCACGTTATTAAGCAGTAATAAATACTGATGTAAATTACTTAAGAAAACATTTTCTTTTCATAATTTTTAAACAGTCATTAATTAAGAATATGGGATGTTTCATCATAATGATTTGAAAATAGTTATGAGAGTAAACATTAAAATGTAGGTAAAAGAACATTAATTTTTTTTTTACCTTATTAATTAAATTTTAAAAAAGCATAGTTTTATAAATATATGATTCTACTTTTAGTCAATGGGGAATCTGGTGTCTATACCACGAAATTAACCTCTTTACAACTAAATATATCTCATATCTAAATTTCAGTGATTTTTAAAAAATAAATACCAGTCAACTGGCTTTAAATGGGAATATTCAAATCCTCGGAAAACAAAAAAGATAAAGAATCCACATATTCATGCCATTTTTAGTTGCCCCCTCTCAACATGTGGATAGAAAATCAGCCCAAGACAAGTAAAGAAAGTATTCAAGCGAAAATTAGGAGGAAGTGGAATTCTGCATACTAAAAGAAAAAGACGGGAAGAAAGGGACGGAAAAGTATCAACCCCCGACATCAGTGTTTAATTGAAATGAAAGACAACATTGCGCCGGGCTGCATAGAAGTCCCCGAATCTCACTTTTCACAAAGTGGAAAGAGCAGTGGCGGCCAAAGATCTAAGAGAGGAAGAAGCACACACACACTAAAAGGGAATCGCTTTTAAAAGTAAACGCAATCTTCTACTTTTCAATCAACGAAAAGAAGAGGGTTTTTCAAAAATGTCGATTCTCAAAAGAAATTAATGAGCAAGCTTAAAACAGATCCAATTAATAAGGCTTTAATGCAGAGAACTGAGAGCGATTTCCCTAGAAATGTATCCCGTGTATATATCAGATTTCTTTCATGCATTAATTTATTTTTCCAACGTTTTGCTAATGGAACTGGATTTAATATGAGATATTTAAATTGATGGCTAAATGCTGCGTTATAAAAAATTAATGAATTTGGCAATCCTAAAGACTTATGAAACAAAACACTAAGAGATTTAAATTCATGATGAAACTGAAGGGTCTTTTGTTAAATAGAATAGCAAAAAAAGCAACAGTACCGTAAGAAGTTAAAAAATTAATAGATAAAAATAATCTACACGTGGACGTAACTTTCTTTAAAACCTATTTTGGTTTAGTAAAAATTTTTTAGAACTAGTACTTGTTTACAGAAGTCTAAAGCCTAATCCTAAAGACTTATGCAACAAAATACTAAGATTAATGATGAATGTGAAGGGTATTTTATTAATAGAAGAGCGAAAATGCAACAATTCCACATGAGTGTATTAAATTAATAAATAAAAATGTGATAAGGTAAATATTCCGTGTATGTATGGGAATTATTTCATGATTAATTTATTTTTCTAATGTTTTGCTAATGGAACTGGGTTTGATATGAGATATTTAAATATATTACTAAATTATGCATTATAAACAATTAAGGAATTTGACAATCCTAAAGTCCTATGAAACAAAACACTAAGATTTAAATTCATGACGAAAGTAAAGGATCTTTTATTAAAAAGAAAAGCAAAAACGCTAAAATACCGTAAGAAGGTAAAAAAATGAATATTTAAAAATGAGCTATTCGGGGACATAACCTTTATTTGAAACTTTTTTTGTTCAGTAAATAAGCTTTAGAACTAGTGCTTGTTTACAAGGAACCAAAAGATTAATCTTAAAAGCTTAAAGAATAAAAAAACTATGATGAATATGAAGGGTCTTTTATTAATAGAAAAGCATAAACTCAATAATTTCACATGAGTATATTAAATTAATAATTAAAAAATGTGTTATAATGGGCATACCATCTCTTTAAACTTATTTTTGTTCATCAAACGTTTAGTAAATGCTCTTGAAAACTAGTGCATGTTTACAAGGAGATTGTAGAAAACAACAAAATTATAAATAACTAATCCGAATAAATGACCTTATGAATCCATTAAATAAAGAACTGTTGATGTGGTCATTTTATCGCTTCCCAGGTTCCGTAAAAATGGTTGTGGATTACAATATACTGCACTATGATCCAATTTTAATCCCTTTTTTTGTGGTTTTTTTTGCATGCTTCAGAATATTTTATATTTTGATATGTACTACAATATCATGTTTAATATTTAAGTGAAAATCATTTGTCCTGTAGCAGAGAGAAGGATATTTTAAAAACAGTTAACTCTTAATAAACAACTTTATTTACGTTAAAGACTTCTATGTGCGAATATTAATAGTAATAGCCATTACTTAAGAAATCATTTCCTCTTCATAATTTTTAAAAATTTATTAATTAACAATGTAGGATGTTTCATCATAATGATTTGAATTCAGTGAAGAGTAAACATTCAAATTTAGCTAAAATACCATTATTTTTTTACCCTATAAATTAAATTTTATAACGTAAATTTTTACAAATATATGATTTTACATTTTGTCAATAAAGACACAATTAAATGCATTTTGTTAAAACCAAGAGTCTTACAATCTCATCATACCACGGTGCTTACTTATTATTAATGAAACTTTTTTTTAGTTACATTATATATTTGTTTAATTTTCATTTTACTTTAATTTTATCCATAACGATTTATTTAAACACTAAACACTTAACAACTGTATTGTCAAAATAAATCCTTGATGATATTAGATTAGTAGAGAGTCTGAGATGTACAAACAACATAAATCATGCAAAATATGACGAAAACCTCTAGCTTTTGTAGAAATTTCTTTATATCATTATTTCAGTAGTAAACAAATAAACGATGTTTTCGTGAAAGCATACTCATTCCATTCCTTCTGTTTTTCATATTTAGTATATGAAGAAAAAAAAATCAGAAGGGAAGAAAAATGATGATGCATCATTAGTAAAGGAATTCCATTTTTTTTCCCTGCAGTAAGTATTGGTTTTCAGCTAGAAGGAAAACACCACCAGGCGTCGCTGAGAGCAATCTACCACATTTTAATGACGATATCACGTGATAAAGTAAGAACAAAGAAGATTTTAAACATTAAGAGAGGTGGTTTTTCTGTTTTAATGCTTTAAATATAGTCTCTTTTGTGTTTTAAGCATAGATGTTTTTAGACTGAATAATATAAGTGGAAAAATATTAGCCACGAAGTGAGAAAATAGTATTTTTAGGCTAGTAAATGCGCTTCCTAACTTATTTGCTTTTTTGAATGAATATAAATGAGATTTCTGTGTTAAGTATTTTATCATCCTAAGAAGCGGTATTCCGACGATGTGTTTAATGCGTTTTCGCATCACATGCATAATCGTTGAAATGGATAGCAATAAATCATCCTCGGGCATGTTTAGAATTTTCAGGGCATCTTGTAAAATAAGTTAATTATATCGTCAGAATATGTTTGTAGTGAAAAATGCCTGCTCTAAATTAGGTGGTAAAAAAGTGGAGTTTATTCAATATTGTTACTTTTCATCTGTAAGATGTAAATAATATTTCCCTTAAAATGTGTATTAAATGTTATACATTAAAAGAAATACATTAATAAATAAATAAATTATTAATTTTCCTGTTGTTTTATGGTTAAATAATCTGCCTGACGTATTTATGAAGAGTAATGGATGTAAAGCATTTTATAGAAACTTTGGTGTTTGCATTTTTAGTCAATAGAAACCATTTAAGTTTATGCAGAAAATTTTATCTCCAGTTGAACAATTTATAACTCATTTTAAAATAGAAAATACTATTAAAGATATTCATTAAAAATTTCTACGATTTAGCCCGACTTAAAATCAAGAAATGCACAGTATTTTAATTAAAATTTATGAATGTTCGCGTAGTAAGATCTGAATTAATAGAATATTAGAGAATAATTTTCCAGAGCTAAAATAAGTTTAAATTTTAAAATAAGTATAATAAGTGAACACAGAAACCCGTTTGACACAGCACCTTTTATGTCCTTATATATCAAAAAATATGAGCTAAAACTTTTTGTTTTTGAGCAAGAAGAAAAAAACTTATTGTTTTAATGTTTAATCTTTAGCTTTTTTACAATATTTTTTAGCATTTATAAGTATTAAATAAAATTGAACAATCAAATAAACTACAGATTTTAAACCAAATGCGGCAGTAATAAAGAAACAAGGCAAAACACAATGGATTAAAATTCATGTTTTATCGAAAACATAATGGAATTCTTAGGAAGAAAACTTGTAACAGTAATAAGTGGTAGAAGTATGATGATAGTTGAAAAAATCTTTTAAAATACAATAGCCTATTACTTAAAAGACAAAAAGTATTTAGTATGCATTCAATAGCTTATTGCAGTTTAATTCTATACACAATAGCTTTAGAAAAATAAAGCATATCTATATTAATAGTATATTAGAAGCTAGTTATAACCAAATATATTTTTTCCTTAGATCTATAATATATTGTTTTCATAAATTTATTCGGATTATATTTTACTACAATATATTCCCGATTGTCTCTCTAGTATATGTTTTCGTGTTACATTTTATAAGCAACATGAAATGAGATGCTTCTGAGCTAATTGTTTAAAACTAAAATGTGTCTTTTAGTTGGTTTGATGGCTTTCTTTTGTCACATTTATATGGGTAACTTTTTCCAAAAGAGAGATCAGAAAATATAAATGATTAAAATTCTTTCTAAGCTTTAGCACTAACTTTTAATCACGAGATAAAAATTGGTAGTTGCAAATAATCAAGGGTTATTATGCAACAATTTAACTTCATTTAATATTTTGCGCAGATGTCTCAAATTTATGCACTATGTGTTAGATATAAAGTTTAGATTAATAAAATGTGGCCTGCAACGAAAATGCAAATATATATATATATATATATATATATATATATATATATATATATATATATATATATATATATATATATATATATATATATATATATATATATATATATATATATATATAAGCATTTTGTAGTTATAAAAATATCTCCTATTCGCTTAAATAAGCGAGTCATGTAGTCTTTTGTTATAGAGGAACTTTTACATATTTATGCAATTATTTTCTCCGCTTTACTGATCACGTTTCTAAATACATCTTCTAGAGCAATTTGCCAAACAAATGCACCAGCTCAATTAAAGCTGAACTTTGCATTAATGAGATTAAGTTTATTAATTTGTTTTTCTTGCTTGCATTTTTGCCCCAAATTTTCCAGAGATACAATGTTTCAGCTCGGAAAATAACTGGCTCGTTAACAGGGAACAACTTCTTGTCTTCACGGGTAATGAAGTGAGACAGGTGACAGTAATGAAGTCTTAATATCTCTGCCTCTTACTTAAATGATTGACATGGTATGTAACCATGGATTTTGTTTTGCTTTATCCTAAATAAATGACTCAGAACTAATTTAAAGCATGTACCTATTGATATCATTTTTCCTCTCTGGAGCAGATATTCGTAACTTTATGAAAACAGATCATTAATTTTTAACTTTTTTTATCAAATATATACTTATAGAAATTTATATTTTTGCTCAGTACTGATATAATTCAGTATGATATTAGACTGATATTTGGATATCAGGTTATGAATCCTTGCATATATATTGGATTTTAGAGTGGGAGCAACCAAATGTTCGAAATGAACGATTAATAAATTCATAACTCAGAACAAATTGAAGGATGTACCTATTGATAAAATTTTTCCCTGAGAAAACGAAAGCTTAAAAGTAGAAAATATTTCATGTATTATATTTTGATCTTTTTCCTAACCAGTTTTCTTTGGGTCCACTTTCAGGGATTGTGCTAGGCAAAAATTTCAAGCTATTAAAAAAAATCTCAGGTTTTTTTTAGTTATTTTTAGTGTGTGTGTGTGTGGGGGGGTATTAGGTCTTTTTTGTTCTATATAGAATCAAGACTAACCAGCCTATAGGTAATTACATTTTGTTTTTTGTTAGTTCCCTTTGAGTGAATACTTCAGGGCAAATGTATTTGAAACATATTTCAAAAGGTTTAGCGAACCGCAAAATCTGTCAGGATTTGTAATTTTATAGTATGAGATAATCTGCGATAGACATACAAAACGTGGAGAAAACTAAAATAAATAAATGTTTTTCGTCACTATGGCTAGGGAGAGGTTAGACTTTAAAGAGATGAATTGAGGTCATAGAAAAATCTGCTGTCGTCTAGACGCCTTAATTTAGCGAAGAAGTAAAATTGGATTAAGGTCCTTGTCTCTCTTACGTTAAGAATTAAGTTATTGACAAATAATGACGTGGGAATAAGGATTTCTCAGTTGAAGATTTGTTACATCTTGTTGAAGATTTGTTATTCTTGTGTCATATCTCAGGTACTCGAATGTTTAGTTTGTTAGTTTGTCATACCTTCTTTAGTTATTTACTAACGTATTAGGAAATAAATGTTTTGTTCCTTACTTTGGTTATAGTTTAATTTCTAAACACTAACACTTAGAACTCATTAACTTACCCAGAAGAAAATTCAAATGCTATATTTAGGGATACGTAATTTTCGTAGTTACGAAATAGATGCGAATAAATACGAAATTTGCCTATATCAGCGAATAAATGGAAAACCTTTTTTTTTACTACTTTTCGATGAAAACTCCGTTATAAACAGCTTTTTAACCCTTTTATGTTAATAAATTATTACTATAATTAGGTAATAATAGTAATAATTTATAAGCACAATTGCTTATCTAAGACCATCCACGGTATTTAACTGAGATTTCTCGCTCTCGAAATTTGCTTTTTACTTATTGCTAAAGACTTCAGGAAGAGAATGTAGAGAATACTACAATGTTAGCTGTTAACTAAGAATTTTGATACTTACCTATCCAAGTAAGTAAATTTGTTACTTCTTAGAATAAATGCGAAATTTTTGAATTTATATATATATATATATATATATATATATATATATATATATATATATATATATATATATATATATATATATGCGCGAATAAATGCGAAATTTTATTTATTGTAATTTTTTTTTGCGAAATTTACGTACCCATAGTTATATTTATTTACAGGAGTTTATCCACAAGCGGTTCAAATATACATCATCGTGTTTATATGTAACGCCTTTTACTCATTTGAACTTACATTTTCTATTAAATAGTTTGGAAATTTTTTATATACATGCCTTCTACCATTTAAAATATTTTAAAACAACAATGAAAATGCTATCTCGATTTTAATTCGAAAAATTAATAAACATAAATCGCGAAATTCACTTTCAACTTCAATTAAAACAGGGAAAATCAAATGATGTTCTCAGTCCGTATCCATTTCTACGAAATATATGTGCTTTCCCTTTGATACGGCTCTCTAAAAGGGGATTCCCATCTACGATAACAGCGAAAATGCCTCCAATAAAAGAGCCTGAATAAATTTAAAGCGGTATGATTTCAATTTAAAAATCGTAATCAATTTCTGGAAGAAAATAAGTGAAGCAAGAAAGAAAAACACATAACCTCTTTGATGAGGAAAAAACTAGTCGCTGGCAGACCCCCGTACCACGTAAAAGAGTTCATCGGTAAAATTGGAGCAAAAACCTCCCATTCAAAGAAAGAAAAATTAAAGAGAGGAAAAGAAAATTAATAATGAGCGAGGGAGAAAACACGACCGGTTATTACAGTTTAATTAAACTTTTGATAATTTAGAATTCACTTGTCTCTTTGTAAATAAATTTCTAGGGGGAAAGAGCAAAGGCTTTTATTTAGGTTCTCGACTTTCTGTGAAAATGTTCCTCGTATATTTTAATCAAAGCCCTTATTCACAGAGTCGAATAATTTGTTTCCGCGTATATATTTGATAAATATATATGAAACTCAATATATGAAAGAAGATTTCTTTTTTCTTTCTCGTTTCATTGTTTTGAGCGAAAGTTCTCAGGTCTTTTGATTGTGCTTTTGAAGTTCGGAGTGGAATATTTATTTTTTATTTTTGCTGCCATAAAATATATTCTTTCCTATTATGTTTTTTTCATAGTAAATGCTTTATACGGAACAATTAAGTAATAAATTTTCATATGTGAGTAATCAATCTTTTAAGTGATTCTTTCAAGAAGTTTAATGCGAAAGTATAGTAAATCTTAACCTGTTAATTTTAAAGTTTCTAACATTTTTGTTTAATGTCTCCCAACAGCAGTCATGTGTAAGATCGATACTCAAGATGTATAAATTTTAATAGACTTTGTAAACGGTAGTAAATTTCTTATGTTTGACCACCTTTTGACAAAACCACTTTCAAAGGCAGTTTGAAAAGCTGATACCATTCATAATTAATAAGGTCTTAAATGCACTAACATATATTACCGCTAATAGAAATGGTTATAATCTTTTAAAGGAACTTGACAAGAATGTCAACCTCTATAAAAGGGTTTAACTAGACTAAAAATCAAATTGTTTAATATACTCGTATTTCATTGAATAATTCTGCGCAGTTGAATAAAAGTTTTCTAAGTCCAATAAAAAGTGTAATTCTATCAGCCAGTTACCTAATTTTTACGTTAAAAGTCGTAATTGGTGATGAGACAGAGAATAAATCCAGAAAGAAAATATGATTAGACAAAACTTCCATAAAATGTGTTGGTGACGAAAAAAAAAAAAAAAAAAAAACGCAGAAGGTTTTAAGTTCCAAATTAAACAATTTAATTGGCAAGTGATTTTAAATTAATAATTACATTTATTCTTCATCCAAAGGGATCATTAAGAATGATTGTTTCTTTGAGAGGCCTGTATAAAAAGACAATTGGACCTAATTACTCGTTCGCTAGAGAAAAATGTACTGGCTAAAAGCAGCTGAGAATTTTACATTTTTCTGAAGATTTCAGAAGCTATGGAAATCTATTTTAAGTCAAACAACACAAAAAATAGACACAAATATTAGGGAAGAAAAAATTTAATAAATGTATATTGTGTACTACTTTTGAGAAAAAAAAGATAAATACAAGAAGGTTTATAAACAGAGATTTCTATACACAAAACACGCACAATTCACGATATTTCTCACACAAAAAACAAATAGTTTTGAGCGGCATGATGTTGCCTCTCACATCAGGCTAAATAGAATTTAAGGGGTTTGAATCAAATGCGTTCTTACCTGACATTCAGTGTATTTATGTTATACATTTGTGTTCTGTCTTCCTAAGCAATCACAACGAATATTTTTTTTCTTTGTCTGACATTCGGGTGCATTAGTTAGCCCTAATTTTTCCCTAATATTTTGGATATGTCTGTATGTGAGGTTCATTTGATAATTCCATGAAAACATTTGGACATCCACTTAAAAAAATTTTCTTTATATTCTTCTAATTAATCTCCCTTAAGATCGATGCATTTGGTTCAGAGATTTTCAATCTTTTATATTCCTTCCAGTGAGTAAGACTTGTTAAACTCTTCAAAATAAGCATTTGCTTCAATAAACGCTTCGGAATTTGATGCAAATTTCAGATCTGCAAGGATACTTTCATATTTGGAAAATAAATAGTAATCCGATGTGGGGGTTCCAAATCTGGACAATAAAGAGGGTGGGGAACAGTTTCGTGGGTTTATTCTAACAGTTTTTCCACTGCAATCACAGATGAACGAGATGGAGCAATATAATGATGTCAAAGAAAATTTCTTTTCAGTATGTGTGACCTTTCTGTCTTCATTTTCCCTTTTGAACGGTCTAGTAAAGACGCATTCTACTTTTCCCAGATTGTTTCACCCTTTCCAAAGTACACTATCTGGTCAAAAGTATCCGGACACCCCTCTAAAGTAGTGGATTTGGCAGGTGACGTAATTTGATGCGTAATCGAAAACTATAAATGCGTTTGTAGTGGTTTGTCATGTCATATTTATGCGTTTGTGAGACAATGAGTAAGTCAAAGGATCTGAATGCCACGATCAAAGTGACTTTGATCGTGGCATTATAATGGGACGCCCCCTTTATGAGAAATCAGTTCGTGAAATTTCGGACATTCTACAGAAGCCAAAATCCTCTGTGAGTGATGTAATTGTGAAGTGGAAACGTATAGGCAGTGAAACTGCAGAAAAACGAAGTGGCAGGCCGAAAACAATTAGTGAACGCAGTCGTAGAAATCTGAAAATGGTAGTGAAACAAAATCATAAGTCCTCGTTGATTAAAATCACTAAGGAGTTCCAAAGTTTATCACGCGTTAGTACTAGCAGCAGGCCTGTTCGTCGAGAGTTAAAAAACATGAGATTCCATGATCGTTCAGCCGCTCACAAGCCGAACATCACTCCCGAGAATGAGAATGCGAAGCATTGATTGCAATGGTGCAAAGCTCACCGTCATTGGATTGTAGACATATGGAAAAATGTTCTTTGGAGTGATGAATCTCGCTTTACAGTCTGACAGTCCGATGGACGCGTCTGGGTTTGCGGATTCCCGGCGAGCGATTCTTACGTGACTGCATTATGCAGATTGTTAAGTTTGGTGGTGGCAACATCATGGTGGGGGGTTTCATGGTTTGGCCTGGGTTCTTTAGTTACTCTGGTTGGAAACATGAACTCTGAGATGTATGTCGACATTCTGGACAATTCTGCTCTGCCAACTGTATGGCAATATTTCGGGGAAGGCCCATTTCTCTTCCAGCAGGATAACTGCTCCATTCACACATCGAGACTTGCGCAACCATGGTTTGATGAAATGGGTGTTCAAAAACTGGACTGGCCTTCTCAGAGCCCCGATCTAAATCCTATTGAACACCTTTGGGACGAATTAGAACCCAGATTACGTAGCCAGCCAAATCGACCATCTTCACTGCCAGCACTCAATTTAGCTGTGATGGACGCCTGGAAGTAAATTACTATGGACACCTATCAAAAACTTGTGAAATGTCTCCCCAGACGTGTGCAGGTTGTCATCGATGCAAAAGGAGGATCAACATCATATTAATATATGCCTCGGGACTCTTCGAGTCCGTACCACTGGGCGACCGAATACTTTTGACCAGATAGTGTAGTTAATAAAGAATAAACTAAGAGCATCCTAAAAATCAGTGGCCATAACCTTTCCTGGAGGTGTAACTATTTGTGCTTTCTATGGTACAAGTTCACCTGCTTCATTCCACTGTTTGGACTGTTCTTTTCTTTCTTGATAGTAATGATGTATACGTATTTCGTAAAATATTATTGAATGACTCAAGATTTCAACTGCATTTCTTTGAAACAGTTCCAAGTTGTCGTTTGAAGTGTTCTCTCTTTTATGTTTTTGATCGATTGTTGGCAATTGTTGGCTATCACCCTTTTTGCCGACAACTCTCTCACATATCAACATATTCAAGGAAAATATTAAGAGGCTTAGCGTGGAAATTTGTACAAAATTTGACATGAGGGCCTTTAAATCATGTTAAATGTGAGACGAACAACAATGCAGTGCAGTGGCGCCATATCTTGCATATTGCATGGATTTATCAAACGACTGCCTTATTTTACCTAAAATCTCTCAGCATGTCACAAAATTGTAAAATATCCCACGATTTTACTTGCCAATCTGTTGCGTAGCTACAATAAATCCGAACCGAAAAAATGAATCGAATAAACTTTAAAATCACAAGTTTTTACTGATGTTTGTTAAAATATAATTGATAGCAATATCAGTCTAAAAATGTACAGTATTATCGGAAGTTTCGAGTGAAACTATTTATATTTAGCGGATCCAAAATAATGTTAATCAAAATTATCTCGGAATTATAAGAAAGATGAACTATTTCCCTTCACACTTTTAATGTTTATATCATAAATTTAAATAATTTTGGAAATTCTCCTGAGATATACAAATTTAGATTGATTGTTCAATTCTCGTCTGCCTGAATTCCAAAACGCTGATCAGGGATAAAAGAATTGTGGTTAACAATTGTTGTTTAGTCACGCAAAATTCGCGAATGTTAACGACGGCATTGAATTTATGCATAGATATGAATAAAACTAAGTAACTGTAAGAACTCAGCGTAGAATATATTCGGTATGTGACTACATATACTTAAGAAGGATCTCCAAGGGATTCTCAATATTTTAGAGACTTTGTACGACATTTTTCCGTTTTATTCTCTGTATAATGATAAACTGTGAAATGTCGCACTGCTGAATACATTATTTCTGCAATGTTCAACACTCAAACCTCACCTATATAAGGTTTAAATATGATTTATTACATTTCTTTGATTAATCTAACTATATCCATGTATTTTCTATGAAAATAAATTAGAATACAGATGCTAAATAATGATGTTCAATAATTTTAGACTCCCAGTTTTACGTTGTGTGTTATTATATATAAACAGTTTATTGGTAAAATAAACGTGTCGTAAAGCTATCATTAACACAATAATGATATTTATTACGTTACAGATTCTTTAATTTATAGAATACAGATGCTAAATGATGATGATCAATAATTTTAGACTCCCAGTTTTGCGTTGTGTGTTATTATATATAAACAGTTTATTGGTAAAATAAACGTGTCGTAAAGCTACCATTAACACAATAATGATATTTATTACCTTATACATTCTTTAATTTAATATCAAAGAAAAATATTGTTCAAATTGAATCATACTGAAGAGTGCTTTATTTGAATTGGATGACTTTTTTCGATAAGAATAAATATTAAAAATTTATTTTTGATTAATCATAGACAATTGTGTAAAACATAGAAATATAAGCAATTTTGCCTTCCTGAGCGCCTACAGGATTTACAAATATTTGCAATAAATTCAAGTATAAGAACCTTGTATGCTTCATATCCAGGAAAAAATAATTTTTTTATAGTATTGACAAATAGTTTAAACAAAATACTATGTTCAGCCTGATGTATGTTTTCATTTGATTAAAGCAACAATTAAAAAGGGATTGGAACTAATCCTATGTTGAAATGGCTTTGTACACAACTTTATAGCAACAATATTGTTCCTCGACAATTCTTGAGAAGTCAAAAATCTATTTAAAAACTACTTTTTATTCACGAGGAAGTCCTACAAGAATTAAAAAGAGACCGGAACTAATCCTATGCTGAAATGGCTTTGTACACAACTTTCTAGCGACAATATTGTTGCTCGACCATTCTTGACCATTCTGTAACTCATACTTGTTATGATTTTTAAACACGTTAAATGCATGCATTTTCTTCCAAAATGTCCTTAATAACAACATAAAATCCATCTCTATTTACATTTTAAAAAATGCCTACTACCTGAGAAAGACATATTCTTCGAATAAGGTAGGGAAACTCTTACTAGAAATAAAACAGAAAATCGAAACTAAATGTAAGATTATGGTTACTCTAACGATGTATGTCCCTCAACAGACACAACCAAACTAAAGCAGAAGGCTGTGTTTTGAATTTGTCAAACACTAACAACGCAATGCCACGAATGTACATAATCTAATTATTGATGAAGTAAAAGGAAAACAATCACCTCATTTTCTGATTAGTAATGTAGGGCCTATTGATAATAGGAATATATAGTTTTTTGCATCTCTCGTGATGTAGTTTAGTTTGATTTTTATTTTAATTTTTTACTTATATTTTCTTGTAATGCTTCTTAATTACTTTCTGTATCTTTATATATATATATATATATATATATATATATATATATATATATATATATATATATATATAATTTTGTATATCGATGATATTAAATATGGATTCCTTATTTTCGCTTATTATTATAACTTCAGAAAGAAAAAAAATATGTTTAAGACACTTAAAAATGTATTCGTCATTTTTTATTTTATCAAATTTAAGTTCTTTGAATTTTCCTTCTAAAGATGAAAGAAAAATTACATCAACTGTATTTATTTATTCATTCATTCAAGTCCCAGAAAAAAAGTTTTCTCGTATTTAGTATGTGTAGCGAAATGAAAATGGTAAATTCCATTTGCATAAGAAGAGAGTGGATTTTTATCTGCATATGATTTACCCTTTGTTCTCTGTGGAGAAGAAGTATTTTTAGAAAGAAATTCATCTTTTAAAATACGTGTGATCCGAATGGCGAGGGCTTATGACTGATAACTTTAATTAAGGATTGCACAGAACCCCGTTCATTTCATATCTTAAATAAAACATTTTGTAAATATAAACAGAAACATATGAAAAGCATTCTTCCTATTCATAGTTTGTTCAAGAAAAATAATTTACGGTAATGAATAAAGAATTCCTATCTTAAAACGCATTATTATGCAAAATTTAGTAGGACATAATATACATTTTTTGTGTAAAAGTATGTTAAAATATGAAACACAGCTTCAATTACTTTAAAATATACAGTTGTTCGCAGTTGCGAAACAATTTTTCAGACTAATTTTTATTTGCATAATAATGTGATTATTACTTTAATTCTCAATAAAGGTTTAACATTATTATTGAATTCTAACGAAAAATAACAGAAAGGGATACTATTTTCTATCAGAATTCATAAGAATTTTTAATTAAGTTTTAAATTTCAGTTTTGAAATAAGTGAAGTTAATTCCATTAGCAGATCTATTTATCTTGTGTTTATTAAGAGGAATGCTATTAAGATAATGTACTGCGATAAACTGCGTGTAGATAATACTTTTGTTTATAACATTTATTTCAAATTTTTACATGGAGTTAGGTGAATTAAATCCTTAAGTCCTAATAAATCTCCCAGCCTTCAAGTCTACTCATAAAACTCTATGTAGCAAAGAGGATCTCCCTTGAAAAATGTGAATATTTCCATCGATGCTTATTAGTATGATTATTACGACCCAACATTATAAACAAGGAAGGGTTTTAATTTTTGCATTGTTATGATCGATTAGTATTTGCGAACACCTCATATGATACTTAGTTAAGACCCCTCTCCTATCTTATAATCTTATACAGAACTGAATTTTGATTAAGGTATGTGACAAGTGTCGGCTAACGCATTGGCATTTTTGTGTTTTCTTAAGCCATGCTATTGTTCCTACAGAAGACTTAAATTTTTGCTTCTCAGCATGTTGACTATTCTTGATGTGACCAGAAAAATTATGATGCTTGAGGAGGATGACGAGGATTTTTCATTCATAAATGAAATTTTGAGCTCATTTTTATTCTATTTGACTTTTTCGTATACTTAAATCTAAAAAAATTGAAAGAGTAAGTCTAATTTAATGTAAAAATTTGTAACTACACTAGGGAAACAAATAAGAGAACAGAAAATCCCAAAGAAAATCCCTTCAGATAAAGTTATATTAAGTAAATTTACAGTTATTTATAGAGAATATATATTTTTGTCTATTCCATGAAACCCACTATCCATAATCTTTAACTTATAATATCTACGCGTAGGTTGTTTGACGTTATTAATAGGTTTTTCGCACATTTCACAAGTGCGGGATTGTACCTAAGATCTAGTTTTTCAGCTACTTTCATTAATAACTTTCATTAATAAAATACTTTCATTAATAAAAGCAAATTATGTATATATATATATAAAAATGGTAAGATGCAATTTTTTAGTGGAAGCTATTAAGTTCAAATGATAAAAAGAAGTCTTAGAAAAAGTTGGCAAAAGGAACAAAGAACGGAGTCAGGAGTTTGTAAATAGTGAATGAATTTAAAACAAACTTAAGAAAATTAAGATATTTAAAAAAATATTTTAAATAAATTAAATAACAATGATTATAAATAATGAAAAGTTTTTATACTTTTAATTAATGAAGTACTGTATTTTAATTAGCAATAATACAAGATAAAACAAAAATTGTCAATTATATGCTGAACAGCACTTATAAGGTTGGAGTTTTATTCAATTTCTCAGTGAAGTGTTTATTATTTAGTCTATTAGGAGTGCATACACAATTAATCCTAATTAACTGGTTGACTTAATATCTCTGAAAATTCTCTAATGTAGTTAAGCGGTGTAAGGTTGAAATTTATTACACTCAAACAATTTTTCTAAGTTATGACAGTTTATTATTTTTGTAGTTATTAATTCATATGTTAATATCTGAGGAGTTTATAGGTGCAATATTTTATTTTTTTTATTATTTTAGAGTTAATGTTATAGAATTTTAGTTTGATGAAGTTTATATCTCTCTAAGGTACAGCATATTGAAAATAACTATTAATATATGTATTGATAATTATTTTCTTTTACTTAAAAATTCATTAGACGAAGGTACAAACAATGATTTTTATTTCAAAAACCTATGCTTTATTTCTGCTCTGAGTTACTAAATATTATTCAGTTTTAATTTTATACATAATTCATTTTAAAATTTTTCCTCGACTTAAAAACTCCGGGTTAATGATATAGAACTTTAGCTTGATGAAGTTTATATCTCTATGAGGGACAGCATTTTGAAAATAACTATGCATGTATATATTGATAATTATCTTCATATAAGTATAAGACATATAAATATTAGACAGTGGCCAAAAAATATTTTTATTTTAAAAACCCATTCTTTATTTTCCACCCCGAATTATTAAATGTTATTCTGTTTTAATTTTAAACATAATTAATTTCAAAATATTTACTCCACTTAAAATTTCAACAAAAATATTACTCTTTTAATAGTGTTTCATTCTTTTATAGCAAGTGGCGTGCGTTTCATAGAATTCAAATAATGAAAATCAGTAATTTTTATTTGACTACTGGCAGATTCATCAAACAACAACAAAGTTCATCTGCTTTTTCTTTTATCTTGTAAATGTTATCTGATATCTCCAAATACCCCCAATGCAGAAATAATATTCCCTTCGAGAAAAGTAATCAGTTTTAAAATTTCAAATTTTATAAGATGAATAATGAACTTATATAACGTCGTATCTTTAATCTTGAAGTAAGTTTCTAAAAGACTTTTTTTTTCCTGTATTGAAAACTGTTATTTACGAAAAGCATTTATACTCATAAAGCAGGGACACTTCACAGTTTGAAAAGGGTTTTTTTGTACCCTACGAAGTGAAAAACCAATAAAATATCATAAAATTTGCGAACAATCTCTAAAATTCAATATCTACTCCTTTGACAACAAAACAGTTCTCTTCTCACCTCTGTTTTTCATATACTCTCCGCTATCATGGTCCCTAATCTCGTTTTCCCGCCAGCTCAGTGCACCTAATTAAGCATCGATTCCTTTTGATGTCGATTGCTCAACCGCATTAACTTAACAAATGAACGACACAAAATCAATCTACATTTTTTTCTATCCTATTGTGAGCGCGTCCGCTCAGACAATAAAGGCGTTCCCCCAGTCCTTGTTTTATCAGATTTTTTTGGGCCCCGTTCCTGCTAAAGATATCGACGGGGAGGGGGGGAGGAATTTGAATCGACGATCAAGGAAATGGAAATGCTGCGGTAATATTGTATTGATCGGACGATACCGGAAAGCTTTGTTGAGTGAATTTGCGATACCCGTGATACATGCGAGTGAACTAAATTAAAGGAAGCAATATGCAAGACTATTTGTTGAGAGGTACATTAAACTGGAATATTAAAGACACCGGCGAAGAATGAATGAAGGAATGTAATTTATTCTCGGGACTTTTGTGATTGCGCACAAACCTGAGAGAAGATATGAGAGTTTGAACAAAGAAAAGGACTGTGAAATATATTACCGTAATTATTTTATAATAATTAAGGAAATTAATTATCAATTTCTTTTTGGATACATGCAGGTGATAACTATTTCTTTGTGTAGCTAGCGTATCAATTAACATTTTAGAGAAAGTCAAAT
Source organism: Dolomedes plantarius (assembly GCA_907164885.2). NCBI lineage: Eukaryota > Metazoa > Arthropoda > Arachnida > Araneae > Dolomedidae > Dolomedes > Dolomedes plantarius. The sequence goes on along the minus strand of OU015491.1, from coordinate 140,898,153 downwards.
TATCAGCGGCTAAGGATTGATAACGTTTTGTCGACGTTGTCTTCTTTACACGAATTTCTTTAAATGCATGATTCTCTTTTTGGCTGAAACTAACTTTTAAAAAGTATCATTAAAAATTAAGATATTTTAAAATAAGACATTATATGGAGAAACATCAATAACTTCTATAAAAATCGCATGTGTAGATTTAATGCTAATTTCATCACAGCAACTTAGAAAAAGCCTGAAGTATTACACTAGTGTTATTCCCTTTAAACACCGCATAACCAGAATATGTAACATCATTGACTTTTCAGTAATGCGATTTGTATTAGTTACTAATGCATATTCCATGCATAGCCCAGTAATATTACTCTAACGATTTGAGAAAGTCGCATTTGAGACCTGTAATCAGGCTCTTTCCTTAAAAATATTTTGCTATTATTATTCTTTTTCAAGATAGTCTTTGACACAACGCAAATTAGTCATGTTGACGGTTAATTATCTTTCAACTGTCGTATGGCATTGTAACAACCTGCTGTCAAGGCAGTGTGTCAAATCCTGGATATTAATGTATTCGCCACCTCAATGATCTAAGAAAATCTCATTTAAGACAAACAATCAGGAATTTTCCTCACACAATTTATAAATTTATTTTTATTCTGTGTGACGATTCTGATTTTTTTACCATGAATATTTGTGTTATGTTTTACCTAATGGGTTGTTATAATTCTTTCCAACAACCAGCTGTGAGTGTATTGACCTATTGCCTGAGACATATGTTGAGTCAAGGGTGTCAGTAGATTTTCCATCTAACGATGTTAGAAAGTCTCATTTGGGATCAACAATTCGGATGTAATCCTTGTTTATTTTTAGCGTTCTTCTCGAAGATGCTGAATTTGTTTTCCACAATGAATATTTATGATATATTTTACGAAATGATCCCTTATCCCTCTTTTAAACTGTTGAGTGATGACGAAATATCCTATTGCTAAATGCATATGTTGAGAAATGAACATAATTGAGAATTTATTTTGCATTCAAATGATATTAAAATGTCTCATTTGAGACTAACAGTTGGTATGTTCACCTTAAGAAATTTATTTGTTTTAAGCTTTATTTTTAACGATGCTGAAATTTTTGGACCAAAAATATGTGTGATACGTTTTTCCCAATGATTCATTTTGATTATTTCAACGAGTACTACTCTAGACAGTTGCGACAAATTACCAGAGTCTTGTTTCGGAACTGAAGAACTGATGCTTTTTTCACCGTAATGATGTGAGAATGTCTATTTGAGACGAACAGTTAGAGTGCTTGCCTCGAACAATTTATTTTTTTATTATCTTCGACAATGCTTAATCTTTTCCCCGATTATTTGTCATATGCTCTACCTAAAGGTTAATTACCATCTAACGACCTGTGGCGCTATAGCTACTTATTAGCACGGTCGTGTCCCATAGCACAGATTTCATTCTATTTTCTATGATATTTTCTACTTTAGGTCCTCAAACTGTCATTTGAGAGTTACATAATTTTTGCATCTTTACTATCCGTTTCAATGACATAAACATCAATGACATTTTCTTTTGTTTCTCTAGCGAATATTTGATGTATGCTTTAAGAGGCGGTTCAGTATCAGTCTTTGGGGTCTAAATGGTTGGGTACCACGGTAACTACCTATTGAAAGGGTATTATCAGGAACTATGGAAATCAGAGCACTTGCGAGTTAAGATAGATACCTTGGTAAGAGCCTAATATTTTTGGGTTTTTTTATTTTCATTATTTTATTATTAATATTTTCGAAAGTGGAGACTCGTCACACAAATATAATAGAGTCTCGTCTCACAAATATACATTAATATTTCGCAATGTAACTCGTCTCACAAATAAAACGATAGAAAAATATTTCTGAAATAGTTTCATGGCACAAATTACGAATGCTGAGAAAAAGCATCATTAGGTTCATTTATTGCAGAACTTTCTTGCATAAGGACACGCATAGTTTCTTTTAACTTAGGATTACGTTCCTCCATAACGGCCCTTCGGAAAGCAAAATTTCAGACGCTAAAACCGTCCATCCTCGCGAGTTATAATTTTGACAGAGTTCCAAACCCAGTTTGTATCGCCTCGATAAGCAGTAAACAGTTAAACAGACAAGTACAAAAATCCGTTAAAACTTTGGCATACATGCATGTATGTATATATATATACATACGTACATATATATATAGATACATATATACAAAGCACATACATACATATACACATACAAAAGAGGTAAGCAACGATAAGTAAACCTACGTTAATAACCCACGGTAGTTTCGTTACAGGAGACTACCTGAATTTTTTTTTTCATGAACATTTCGTTTTTACCTTTTCACAAGAGAAGATATAGTTCACAAATAACGAATATGGGTTATGAATGAGTAAAAAACGAAAGGAAAATATTTTGTATGAGTTTTGATAATACAAATTATGAATGCATAGAGAAGGCATGGATAAAATTATCAGATTCAAAAAATCCGAAAATTAGATTTCGTTTATTTCTTTTTTTTAAAATATGACTTATAATTTCAAATTTGGGAACTATTGGAACACTATTAATAGACCCCACAAGTATTTCATTATCATTATGTCAGAGAAATTCTTAGAGTGAACAAAAGTCTTGTAAAAAATGAATGAACAAGAAATTCCTTGGAAAATTTACGAGCAATTGATTTCAAAAAAGTATGATCACTTATTTTTTTCTTTTTTGAATTTATTCTTAAATTATGTTACCTTACAAACTTCTTGTTATACTTTTAAACATTTCAAATTCGCTTTTCCCAAATTCAAAATCAAACTCCAAAAATATTTTAAGAAACCAGTAATAGATAATAAAAGTAAAAGAACATAGATTTAACAAAATAAAATCCTCTAAAAACGTAAATTATTAGAAATGCTGTATTTAAAAAACATTCTGAGATCAAGGAAGAGTGGCCCAAATATGTAAGTTATGTTGTTTGTCGCAGAAAAACCGTTTAAATTATAATGTGATAAACTGGGAAATACGAGTGTTCGGAAAAGGATTTTTAATTAAAATATCATTTCTCGAATGCTTTCGATTTGATACTTAACCATAACCTAAACTAGTATCGTTTCCACTTTTTATATTTAAAATATTTTTCTTCCCATTTTATAATGACCAGCATTTAGAATAACCAGTGTCGAAAAAATATTATTATATAAATTTAGTACACTATGAAAACTTATAAAATTCATTCCGTTGAATAAACGTATATTTTATGAGGTAACATAAATTTTACACGTACATAAATTTAATAATGAAATTAATTCCTTTGAACTGTTATAGCATTTTATTTGAATTAATTAGTGTATTAAATCAATCTTCTTATATATAAAATTATATTTAGTTAAGTATTTAACATAATTAAAAATAAAATACATGTACTTTTCTCCTAGAAAACAGCAACCCAACTTTTACGGTAGATGCATTTATCAGAACTAACATTTACTTCAAAAACATTAATTTAAATAAAATAATAATTTATTACATGAAAATTAAGTGTATTACATTCTTTTTTGTATGGAAATTTTTAAATTCCCCTGTTGAAATTCAGTAGACGGCTTAATTAATATGAAAGCAATTTCATAACATTTACAACAATTTCCTAGTTTAACATTAACCCCTAATACACAGCACACTATGATTAAATATTAATCTGTTTTCGACGTAAATAAATTCAATGTTGTATATTCAATATTTGTTTAAAATAAATTCTTCTTTTTGGAAGTAACAAACACTGTAACGAATACTTCCGAAGGTAAGATTCTAGCTTCACCAAAATATTTTATAATAAAGTAGGAGTTTAACGTTTTAATGATGTTTTTACACTTAGAAATTTACATAAATTTAAAGGAGTTATTGCATAATCAGTAACTTTTGCAATTCATTAGCAGGTAATCAATGACATAAATAATTTATACGGTTATTAATTATGTTAGTCAATGTATGTAATCAATTACGCCACATACGGGATATTTGTCTTTCTTATTTAAATGCGTGTAAAACATTTTTAACGACAAAAGATCTTATGAGTTTTACTAGAAATAAATCATTAAATTAGTAAAAAAACAACAACTCAATACTGGAACTTAAAGAAAATAAAAACACTATCAAAATACTCCTAATGGTATTGCACTGTAAATTATACACAGATACAGATTTGCATATATATATATGGTTTTAATAGTTAAAAAAGATTTTGTTTTCTTTGATTATTCAACATCAATTACAATGCTGGAAATAAGAAGTTCATTCTGTATTAACTTTATTTACAAACAAGAACACCGTTTACATATTTTTATATGCAAACACTTATTTCTCGTTCACTAATTTTATAAAGTCTTCCAGTCGCATTTAGCTTAAAATTTCATAACATGTTTAACTGAACATAGTTTTATAGTGTAAAAGATGTTATTAGTTACTAAATAGTAAAGAATTTAAATGATATTTTGCTAGTAGTTTCAAGGAATTCATGATCTCATACAAAATTGGTTTTTTAATAAAATATATTTTCCTTCATATCCTGAATAAACAAGTCTGTTAAATAGATGGAATAAATTACTCTTATATAAACAAAGTATTCAGTTCATATTCATCAATATTTTTTAAATGTACATTTTTCATCTTTCAAGTCGCATTACTTTCTAAATTCTTTACATTTAAGAAAATCTGAATCTTTTAATTGAAACTCTCCTGTATTCATTTTGGTATTTATTTCGCAAATAATTCGTCAAAACGGAAATTCACTTTACAAAAAAGTAACTGACGGAACTGGGCACTTGAAGGTTCAGAAACTAGTATGGCATGATTTAATTCTAGTCCTGAGTTGGATATTTTAAAACTTGAAACACGCTGAAGAAAAACACATTATTATGCAACTGATCTTTCAAACAACATAATTATCATTATCGCCAATGCAGTAAAGCAAAATTTTTAATAGTGTAAGCATATAGTTTTGGGATTTTATATTTCTCATAAATATATCTCCACATAGCTCTTAATCATTGAAATTGAATGATGGCATATCTCAGTAAAATCCATCATCTTTCCTGGGTTACATACAAAATTTTTAATGGAAGATTTTAATGAAAAGGGGTGAAATGGGAGAGAATTAATAAAATAAAATCTCCCTTCAAAAATGTTTCAATTAAAATTGTTATATGTCCAGTAGTTACTTAGTATAAAATTAAATTTAAAAACATATTCTCTCTTTAGGAAGTTTAGGTGCTATCTAGAAATTATCTGTTATAATATGAAAAATAGTTGTTTAGCAGACTTATTTAATAATCACATAAAAATATATTTTTATGAAATGAGTGTCAAAATTTTTCTTACGGGAACGACCATATGGGGAGAAATTTAGAAAAGGCGCTAATTCTTTCAATTTCTTTTTATACATTTCTTTTAACGATTCCCATGTGAAATATAACAAATTTTAGTCATATTTTCTAAGCTCAGAATAAAAATCGTGACTCAATATAGAGCAATAAAAATTCGTACAAAAAATATTGTTCTATCAAAGCATTATTCGATAAAATACAAATTCCAGAATTTTTATCAAGAAACAGGCCTTTCTAAAGTTATTTCAATATCCATAAATACATGTTTTATGCAATTTCTCTAGGAGTAAATGAATGCTAAATACACATTTGCAAAAATGCCTACAAAAAAGTAATATTCTGTTGAGAAAGTTTCATGTTTCTAGTTATAATACTCAGATCCCTTATACCTATTAATATACCTTTTTTTCTATTTCATACAAAAGAAATATAATTATAATCAAATTATCATTTTTTTCTGTCAAAGGAAAATAAAGATCAAATTAAACTCACTCATGCGAGAAATCAGAAACAATTTGCCTCTTTTACAGATGAATGAGCAAAGAATTCATTTCACCAGGTTTCTCTTTAGAGCTGAAGTAATTTGACAGAATAATTGTACCGTTTCTTATTTGTTCTGGGGTTAATAAATTTATTATGGTATTTTATTACCTCCAATTATTAGTAATTATTTGGAAAGCTGATATTCTGTTTTTACAAAATTGGTATTTAGATGGAAAGTGTATTACTTAAAAATAAGTGGCTATTTTTTACGTGCATGGCTAAAAGACGATACTGTAAATAAATAACACATAATGGGAATAGAAAGTCATTTCTTATCCTCTGTTTGCTTTTAATAATTTTCTGTTTACGAGAGTGGGCTTATTGGGGAGAGAAAACAAGAATAGAATCATATACAGTAAGGTAAAGAAAAGTATAAATATTAGAATTTTAGAAACAATGCTTGCATTTTTTGGAAATATTTCTTGTGAAATTTGTTAGGGTTTTAATTTGACCCGTTGCGGCACTAATGTTTGGCTGTTATATTCAGCGTATTATTATTAATTCTTTCGAGTTTTCTGCATTTAAAGTACACATATTTCCTCCCACTAAATTCAATAGTATGTACTTTAAACATTTTGATTTTTACTTTTAAAATTGGCTAATTACTTTTTAGTAACTTAATCGACTAAGATAATTAATTTTTTGTAACAGAATATAATTGTAATTGATGTTTCACATAAAATTTTCTGTTGCTTTTTTTTTAAGAGTAAATATTTTCCTTTAATATAATGTAGAATATCCCAGGAAATCAAAAGACTCTGTTATTTATTTTAAATTAACAAGATTTGCTCCTTTCTGTACATAAAGAGTATAAATAATGCGTTAAATATTCCGTTTGGGTAAATTAAAGCAAGTTATTCAACAGAACGAGTAAATATGCTTAATCATTACATACCTTTTTATATTTAAAAATAATATATAGCATGACATTGGAAATACGAAAAAACTAAAATTTTGCATGTAAGTTTTTATAGCACATATCCTTTAATATCTGCTCAGTCGTTATTTCCTAGGTTATAGTTAAATATTGAAATTCATTTAATATTTTACAAATGTAATTTTAATAAATATCTGTCAACGATGTTATTTAGCGACAAAAGTTTCAGTGAATAAAAAACTTTTAAATAACTTTCAGGTAAATCAACATAAAAGTTATTTTCTAATGCATTGTAATAAACATGAAGAAATGACAAAAATGGCTATAAAATATTCTTTATAAATGATGAGAGTGAAATTCCTAAACTAAAACTTAAATAATAATCTAAAAACCTACTGAAAATTCTGCTGATTTAACCATTTTATCTGACAAGCAAATATATTACTATATGTTTCCAAACAGCTGTTTAAAAAACAACCATTTTAAAATGTTATTTCTGAAAAAGTAGATATTCAATAACTTATTTCGTTAGAATAAATCAATAATAAATAGACAGAAAATCCTATAGCCAAGGAAATAAGGATTTTAAAATAATTGAACTTTAAATAACATAAGAAATACGAAGAAACTTTATTAAAGTTATGACGTTAGTAAACCATATTTTTACGTTACATGCAACATTGCAAACATTTTAAAGATATCGGAGAAATTTTTAAAAAAGTGGAAAATTTGTTTGAAAATTTTGAGAAACAAAACTCTAAAATTCATAAATGTTATTATCTACACCTATTCGGATCTCAGTTAGAAAATACTCCATATGTTTAATTTTATTTTGAAAAAATGTACTTCACAGTATACAAATCACTCATGAATATTTCATCTGCAAAATAAAACTTATTGAATATATGAAGATACACTATAAAAATACGTGAAAAAAGATATGATAATATACAAAAATGAAGAATCACCAAATCACATAATTGAAGCGTGAACTTGAATTTTTACAAATTCATCTCAACGATTTCTTATTTTACACGTATTTCCAAAATAAAATTTTACGAAATCTTCCACTTAAAAAGTGCGATTTATCTATTTTATCGAATGTTATAGCTTGTTGTCAAATGTAAATATGAGTTGAAATAAGAAGTTTTACGAATAATCAAACACTGAAAATAAAAATTTGTAGTGACCATATAAATACGTAAAATGTTGTATATAAAAGTTTTAACAGACCTGCTACAGGGGAAAGCTTTCTTATAACACACCATCGTGGCTTCCACTGTAATAAAAAAATAGAAACACTTTTCTAAATGTCTTCCTCAAAACGAAGACAAATCCTTAAACATGCACACGAATATTTTCTGCTGCACTAAACATAAATCCAAACACTAATGGACTAACATTACCTTCTTGTTATCTCTGTATTTCAAAGTTCCTTCAATAACCGTCTGCGGATCCGCCATTCCGGGATTAAAATATTTTGCGGGGATATAATTCCGAAACACACAAAAACCAAAAAAAAGTTATCCAGTAACAAATATTAAAACTTTTTAAAGTTCTGTACTCTATCCATTGGAACCCTGTCACACTGATGCCAAACTCTAAATAGAAAAAAGATGTGTCAAATGTTTTCTGATATTGTCGAATGCCAAAGAAGTATTATTGCAAACACGCGAAGTGTTCGAAAATAACGTAAGTTTGCTTTACGGCATAGCGGTGGCCCAACCACTGTGTGCGCCGTGCGAACGGCTACTGCTCGGTTAGGGGATGGCTCGAACTCTCGCCGGGTGTTCTTTTTTTTTCTTTTTCCATGCGGCAGTAGCGGCATCCAGCGGCAAAATGAATCTTTACAGCTATGATTAATATTTACAACCCAAACTGACTCATAAACCTTAAAATATTTTTTAAAGTATCTACCAATAGTATATTTTCCGAATTGTATTCCAATAAAGATAACAAAAGTTATTTCGAAACAAACTTATTTTAATAATATATGAGAACTTAAATATAAAATTCTATTTAATTTTTTATATCTTCTTTCGGATAAATAATTGCCTTTTTTCTTGAAAGGAATATTTAGTTTGCATGAATTTTAGGAACTATTGGTAAATGGGATTATTATCTAGGCAATTTTTCTTAAGTATAGCTTACAATACGACATACTTCCGTATAAGTAAGCAAATAACATAATATTTCAAGTAGTTTTAATCTGTTAATGCTTTGGGTATCATTTATTTCTTTTCTTTCTTATGGCAGAGATATCAAATATAAATGGTACTAAAAGCAGTAAGAGCATTTTAGTTCCATAAATATTGGATTGTATATAATTGTATCACTTCTAAACTCTGTTTAAAAAGGAAATATCTATTCCCTAGAGCTTAGAGAACACTCTCTACATTCTGAAAATTTGACATTAGAATAAAAAATATCCAACTCGTATACATTTATTTAAAATTATAATTTTACTAAAAATGAGTAACTATGTTATTTAATAATGAGCATTTATTTAAAAAAATGAGTAACTATGTTAAAGGCATCTTTATCTAGACATTTTAATTTGTAAAGAATGTAATCTCTTAGGAAAAGTTAATTTTTCTTTCTTAGCAGAGGAAAAGAGATTTAGTGTGTATTAAAAGTAAATATGTGTTATTTCCTTATTTTGAGTACTTATCTTTTAAAAACTGCTGGGTTCATGAGGTAACAACTTAATAATAACAAGCTTTAAACACTTTCAATGACAAGTTTACATTTGCCTTCAGATGCAGTAAAGTTGCGACGGACACATATATACAAAATAAATATGTACATAAATGGGAGCATTACATAGTAGAATGATAGGAGCATTACAAGTAGAATGAAATGATACTATATTTTTTAATATCCTCTGTTGATTTCAACTCCGACAAAAAACTAATCACGTTTTCTGTAAGTTAATTTTAAAACTACTCATGTAATATAATTTTACTTTATCTCTGTTTTTAAAGGAGCATTTTATTAAATGGATCATATTTTTCCACATTTTCTGTTTTTTTACGTGGAGGTTGTAAATGTGTACTTCTCCAAATTCAAATTTAATTGACAAAATGTAATAAGATATCTCTAAAAAGCGAGAAATAAAACCTTCAACTCATAACCTTATTTTGAATATATCACTGAATATTACAAATAGTAAGTTTACCCATCCTGTTATTTTTTACATCAAAGTAAACTAGAACTTTAAATTAATTCATTGGCAAATAACATTTAGTTAAAATGTTTTAGAGTATAATTCATTCGAATAACAGCTCTCCGGAAAGCTCCAAAATACAGCAACTCACGCCTTATCTTTAAGTATGTATAGGGGCAAACACATAATGCTCTTAACGACAATATGATGAGCACATTATTTGTACTAATTCTATACTCTGGCTTTAGAGAAAATTAGGATCAATTGTAGGAAGATCATATATACAATAATATACCAACCCTTTGTTTTACACATCAATTGTTTTATTTGTCTCCTTGAACAGATTGTATTACAATTGATTGTAATGGAATTTTTCTTTAAAATTTATTTCACGTTAAACTTTCAAAATTACGAAACATAATGCTTTTAAAATTTGCCTAATGAAGCAGAACATTATGTTTAGAATTATTATACAATATTAACAAAAGGCCTTCTAAACGCAAATATTAAGTTTCAAAGTAAGAACTTATGAAATTTAATGATCCTTTCATGGTTTAAAAGATGTAATTATACATTTTAATACATTTTTATCTAAGAAAGAAAAAAAATCTATGAATAGCAATTTCTTTCCTTTTTCTCTTAACGATTTCGTTATAAAGTTTTTAAATTGTAAAATAAATGAATGAATAATTGGAATAATAATTCTAGTTATTCTTCCAGTGTGTTTTCCATTCTGTTTTTATACATCTTCATATCCAGATATTTATTAATGAAAATATTTTTGAATCGAATCATTTTTTATTTTTTTAGGATAATAATGTTCTTATTATAAAATATTAGTTTTTATTGGACTTATACAGTATGGATTATACATTAAATTATAATCCTAAGCAATAGTAACATAGTTTCTCATTATAAAATATAAGTCTAATATAAAATCATTGATTAAGTAAATAAATACACTTTACATCCATTTTCTCCTCGCTGACAGTAATAACAAAGTGGAGCTGGTACAGCTTGAATTAATGTTTATTGGCATTTAATTAAAACCGAGAAAAATTAAGGCTTGTAATAGAACGATAGTGGAGTACCTTTAAGCATGAATTACTAACTTATTTTTCCAGTTATTCTTCCAATGTGTTTTCCTTTCCGTTATTTTATATATTTCTTCATATCCAGATATTTATTAATGTAAATATTCTGAATCGACCCATTCTTTATATTTTATGGTAATAATATCCTTATTATAAAACATCAGTTTTTATTGGGCTCATACTATATGTGAAATTATAATCCTAAGCGATAGAAGCTTAGTGTCTCAATATAAAATATAAGTTGAAAATCATTAAGTAAATAAATACACTTTGCATCCATTTTCTCCTCGCTGACAGTATTAAAACAGTGAAGCTAGTATAGCTTGAGTTAATGTTTTTTGGTGTTGAATTAAAGTCCGAAGGAAATTAAAGCTTGTAATACAACGTTAGGGGAGTATCTTTAAATAGCATTTACTGACTCATTCTTCCAGTTACTTTTTCAATATCTTTTCCCTTCAGTTCTTTTTATAATTATTATTGAAAATAAATCTGAATCAACTCATGCTTTATTTTTTTCTTATAATAAAGACCTTATTTTAAAACATAGTTTTTAACAGGTTTACACAATATGTAAAATCACAATCCTAAGCAATAAAACCATAAATTCTCAATATAACATAAGTTGAAAAATCATTAAGTAAATAAATATACTTTACATCATTGTCTCCTCGCTGACATTATTAACACAGGGAAGCTAGTGTGGCTAGAATTAAAGTTTATTGACGCTGAAAGGCAATCGCAAAGAAATTAACGTATGGAATAGAACGATAGTGGAAAATCCTTAAATGTCAATTTCTTAGTTATTCTTCCAGGTATTCTTCCAATGCGTTTTCCATTCTGTTCTTTATATATCTTCATGTCCATATTCTTATTAATGGAAATATTCTGAATCGGCTCTCGAAATAAATAAATATACTTTAGATCCATTTTTTCCTCGCTGAAAGTATTAACACATTTTATTGAGTATGGCTTGAATTAATTTTTATTGACGTTGAAAGAAAATTTCAAAGAAATGAAGGCATGAAAAAGAACGATAGTGGAGAATCCTTAAATATCAGTTATTTAGTAAATCTTCCTTTTAATCTTTCAATGTGTTTTCCCTTCAGTTCTTCATATATCCTTATGTCCGGATATTTATTATTGAAAATATTCTGAATCGACTCATTATTTATTTGTTTCAGGTACTAATGTACTTATTATAAAATATTAGCATTTATTGCACTTATACATTATGTTAAATCATAGTCCTAAGCCATAAAAACATAGTCTCTAAATACAAAATTTAAAGGGAAAATCTTTGTTTAAGTAAATAAGCAATGCATAAATATCCTTTACATCCATTTCCTCCTCGCTGACAGTATTAACACAGTGAAGCTAATATTGTTTGAATTAATATTTATTGACGCTGAATTAAAATCCCAAAGAAATGAAAGCGTGTAATAGAACGAGAGAGGATTATCATTAAATATAAATTGCTTAGTGAATATTTTCATATTTTGATTAGCAGATAATGCTTATTTTTTTACAAAAATGAATTTATTTTGCAAATTTTATGAGAATATGTAAACATGAGAGTTATACTATCGTTATTTAACGGTTTATAGAGCTGATATTATAAATTTATTAATAATATGTTTTAGGATATATGTTAGGCCAGAAGTTGTTCATAATACGGGAAATAAAAGAATTCATTAGTAACTGTTTAATATAGTTTTAAAAGAATAGAATAAGATTCTAGTTACCATTATAAATGATAACAATATTGAGCTTTAAAAATGTTTAAGAGTATTTTAGCATAAATCTTGAATGATAAAACTTGAAATTATACAATATATTTAGAATACATTAGGATTCTTTTGGATAGAATTATGCAAATAAGTTAAAAAAATATAATTTATTACCTTCATATAAAATTCTATCTTTCTCTATAATAGAACTAGATAACTATTATTTCTTAAGTTACTACTTCGAAAAAAATTTTATGACTTCAAATGAATATTTTTGCTTTTAATCTGAAAAATTTAGTTGTTAACAGAAAATTTAAATTCAGTTGCAAACGGCTCTTTGACTTAAAAAAATTTTCTTGTATATTTCGGTTTATTTTAAAATCGCAAAGAAAGCTTGCATACTTTATTACGTTTTCTTGAAAAATAAATGACAAATGTATATTTTTTCCTCTGTTTTCATGTTGCCGATAACCTGGAATAGCAAATAAGTATTTTATTCTTTATAAAATAAGTATTTCTCTTCTGCAGATAAAATAACTTCAGCAAACAACAATTAAATTTTTTTTAAATAATGCTCGAAATTGTTAAATATTGAAATAAAGGAAAACTGAGTATTAATTTATTTTTTATATATATTTGCTTCTGATCAATTACAAATCGCTTTAAAAAAATTCTAAACTAGAAATTTGGGTTTCGTAATTTTTTTCCAATTAAAAGAGGAAGAAAAATTACAAAACGTCTAAGGGTAATTTATAATTACACGTGGTAAACACTAAAATTAATGTTAAGTAATTCATCGAGAAATTACAGAAGAAAAGAAACTAATGACAACGAATTTTAATAATCTTAAAGAGAATCTTTAAAAACTCATACCACTGTATAGAAAAAAAAATACTGATTTGATTAATGCAGACCACATTCAAAAACATAGAAATTAAGACTATATTTATTAAGTATACAAATAACCTTCATTCTTATGATTATTTCAATTCAAAAGTGTACATTTCTGAAAATGATTTGTAGATGATTTGATCAGTAGAGGATCAAACTTAGAAATCTCTATTTTTTTTTCAAAATTAAGTTAAAGGTACTTTCTTACAGTATTTCAATCAATTAAAAGCAAATTTTTGGGAAAAATGGTCTACTAATGAAAAACAAGATTGGAATTTTTCTAAAGGTAATTTCTTATTTGCCACTTCAAAAATTCCTGAGATATAGTTCTTTCCCTTTACCGAAATAATAAAGGTCTGCTATTATTTTGGTATACAGATATTGCTAGATTTCATCTACACAGCTCATTTGTACCCAGATCGCACCATTATATAAGATACTAGCTGAAAACCCGTACTTCGCTGGGGATTACATTCAAATTAAATACAATGGTCAATGTATGCAATTAATGCCAAAAATATGTATAAATATATTTATAATAAATAAAATGATCAATGTATGCAATTGATGTAAAAAAAAACGAAAAAATATATTGAAAAAAATTGTAACGGATATTTTTATAGACAAAATATTGTAGAAGAAAATATTCAAATTAAATCTAATAGAACATACTACAGAATATAGTAAAGTTAATATAGTACAGTTTGAGGAACATATCTTTTACTGTATTGTAATATTTTTTTGGATAATTTCAAATCGTCTGCCGCATTAGAAAGAAAAAAAATTGTCTATTTAGTTGTTATGCACTTGACGATAAATTAATTTAAAGTACCAGAAAAAAAGAAATCACGTAATCAGCAGTTAATAAATTAAATTCTAAAAATTGATCTTTAAAAATTCACCAAAAATCAGAAAATGGAGGTAAAGATTCGGAAAAGATTTCAGTTTAAAGGAATTTTTATGATCTTTATCGTTATGTAAATTTTATTACCCTCAAATTATTATTTTAAATGCAAACTTAAAAAAAGTTACTACAACAGCTTAAAAATTTAATTTTAAAAAATCTAAGAAGAATTTTTCAAACATCTTTCTTAGTGCACCCCTACACCATACGAAGAATCGCCATGCAAAATTTCAGCTCTTTAGGTCCAGCGGTTTGGTATGTGAGTTGTATGTCAGTCAGTCAGTGAGTCAGTCAGTTGCAGAACTGTTTTTTATATATAGATAGATAGATAATAATTTATAAATTGGAAGTTTTTGCAAATATGACATAGGATCAACTTAACTATTTTTGTACCATATTTTTGAGAAACAAGTATGTAGAATATGCAAAAAAATAGTTTTTTCGGGAGGACCGTTCCACAGTATTATATTAAATTTTAAACAATACTATTCTCAGTAGAATTTTCCATGAAAATAATATTAGTTAATTTTATAAGTGAAACGTAAATCATCTTAATGAAAATTTACCCGTAGCTTAAACTTTGCACTAAAATAAATAAAACAATATTTTAGTGAAAAGTTGTTGTTTTCTATTGTAAATAATCAATAACATTTTCAATGAAAAATGAAGATATAACCTCTTTTATAATATCTATCTATCTATATATATATAAAAAAAGTTCCGTAACTGACTGACAGATAACGCACAGACCAAACCGCTGGACCTTAAGGGCTGAAATTTTGCATGGTGATTCTTCTTATAGTGTAGAGGGGCACTAATTTCTTAGATTTCTTAAAATTAAATTCTTTAGCTGTTTTTGTAACATTTTTTAAAGTTTTCATTTAAAACAATAATTTGAGGGTTATAAAAGTTATAGCAAGAGAAAGATCATAAACACTCCTTTAAAATGAAATCTTTTTCAAATCTTTAACCTCCATTTTCTCATTTTTGGCGAATTTTTAAAGGTAAATTTTTAAAATTTTATATGTTAAATGCTGATCACATTGTTCTTTTCTTTTTGTGATACCTTAAATTAATTTTGCATCACGTGCATAGCAACAAAATGAATTGATAAAAAAATATTGAAATACGGTAAAAGTAGAACTTAACCACTAGACTAATTAAGATGGAAATTTTTTAAGGAATTTAATTCAAATTGGTTGGTATGTTTTATGGATATTTAACGTACAAATTAGTTGCATACATTGACCGTTGTACTTAATTTGAATATTTTCTTCTACATTATTTTGTCTATAAAAATATCCGTTACGATTTTTTTATAAATATATTTTTTTTGTTTTTTTAGCATTAATTGCATACATTGACCGCTGTATTTATAATAAATTTTGTTTGGCCTTAATTGAATACATTGACCATTGTATTTAATTTGAATATAATCCGTAGGGACATTGACCACTGTAGTATACATCCGTAGTATACATTGTATCATGCGTAGCATACATTGACCATCCGTACCATCCGTAGTATACATTGACCATTGTATTTAATTTGAATATAATCCGTAGTGAATCACGGGTATTCAGCTAGTTTATACATAAACTCCTGTGTCTCTCTATATATATACTGCTTTGTTAATTTATATTTTTCTGTACAGTTAATATGACTGCAGTAAATAATAAAAAAGTAACCTCTGTGCAGTCCCATAAATTCAAATAACTAAATTTCAGAACAATTTATGTAAGTTAATCTCTGCAAAAGGTACTGAAATCAATTCAGTATCTGAAAATAATTCAGAACCCCTTTATTACATACTATAAAATTGTTTAAAAAGTACCACGTCAGCAGGCAAAAAGAAACTTACAAAAACATATGCCTAAAACTTTCCCCTCACATATACGTTTTCACATTTTATTTCAAAATGCATTTACTTTAAACGAAATAGGATATCATTTCATTTATAATGAAATAGGATATCAAAGAATGATTGGAATAATAAATTTCTCCATTTGGCAATAATTTTCAAAGAGAAATTTTCTAAAAGCAATGTCAGCAGTTACTTCTAAATAAACCATTATTTCTCAATGCCTTAAAGACTCAGTAGAGATTACAGGATCAAAGACTAGAACCTAACACACTCCTCTGTTATAATGAACACTAGATGTACTGATCAAAGATCAGTTTGCTAAAGTTTATTTCTAAATGGAATCTATATATTTAAGTTGCTAAGCCGACTTTTTGGGCAGTCCATGAGAAAAAACTACTGCATCAATTTACTTCTTTTTGGTCTTAAACAAAAGATTGTAATCTGTAGATTTGTCAAATTCTGTTTTTGTAACTGCAATTTCCATTAATTAGTGATAATTTACAATTAAAAATTAATTTCTGCGCATGCTCAGTGGCATGTTTAAATCAGGCTTTAGAAACTTACTGTTTTTGCGCATGCTCAGTGACATTTTTAATGATAAACACGTTTATTCCGAGGAGTCTCTCTCTCTCTAAATCTCTCTCTACCATTTTTATTTTTATGATAATTATGTTTGTGAAATATAAGTTTAAACCTCATAGAAATTGTTTATTTCGCGCTATTTAGTTTGCGATAATTTACAATTAAAAGAAAATTGCTTTCTGCGCATGCTCCGTGACATTTTTAAATCTGGCTTTAGATACTCACTAAGCACAAGACCGCTTAAACGAATTAATTTGTTTCTGCGCATTATTATGATTTTTAACATTTGGAAATTATGTGTTGGGTATAATTTGTGTATTAGTGCAATTATTTACTATCTAGCCGTCAATTTTTGACGGGTACCAACTAGTTTGTTTTTATGTCATTATGCAAGTCTGAACAATCATACATTATATATATGCAAATGTAGATTTTATATATACATACCTATATGCATGTGTATTTCGTTTAAATTATAAAGAGAGAGATACAATTAAAAGTTAGAAAATTTTGTGAAAATAAGAAGTCTATCCTTTAAAGGGTGTTTTTAGAATTATAAAATTAACTATACACAGAACTGAAGTGTCAGCATTTTGTATGTGAACAAACATATTATTTTGCAATATCGTATGTTAAATAAAAATCCGTCAACCAATTTTCCACTTTTATAATAGATTGCTTAAAAATTGGGTTTACTTTTTATTAAATTATTTTTTCTTAAATAAATAATCTATGCTATTTGCGAATGACATACAAGATAAATGAAAACTCGCGATCAGATATTTCCAAAACATTGATGCTGAAAAACGTAAATGCGTATTTCTGAAAACACGCGAAAGAAATGTAATAAAAAACAATCGTTATTCAAATATATTGTCCTCTGATGCATACAAAATGACACTTCAACTCTACTGTGCACGCACAATTGTGTCAAGCAGAATGATAAGACGTCATAAAGTTTTCTCCATTTACCGGATACTAACAAGTTTAGAGCGAGTTTATTCCTTATTTTCTCCCTCGTTTCAATATATGCCCAGCATAGCGGAAAATGCATAAAACCCACAGAAATCATTCTCTTAAAAACAAATGCTCTCTTCTTCTTCCTCCAGTACCGCACAGGAAGATAAGCCTGATCGTTTGGGATTTCACCTCCGGCTATCGAAAATGAAGAAGTGAAGAAAAAGTTGCGAAAAAAAGTAACTGCCTCCCAAAAACAAAACATAATAAAATTGATGGTGTAAAAAATAGCAGAAGGGATAAGATAATGGCAATGGTCGCTGCACTTTGTACCTGGGGCTATGGCAAAATTTTTTAGCTGCTTGAAGAGAATGTTACCTTTAAAATATGTATCATTCACTCGAATTAGGTATTGTTTTTCAGTATGTAATTAAAAGCCTTCAAATGTTTAAACATGGGAAGGGTTTTTAAAATCAATGCAGATTTTTTTATGAAATACAATTTCTTACATGTTTGCTTAATAATAAGATAGCTGTCGGGGAATATATATTTCTTTATTTTATGGAAATGCACCATGATACTAAGAAAAACAATGTTATCAAAATTTTGAAGAACTGTCAACAAACTACGGTAATATATATTTATTTCTTGAATATCTTTATTGTCAATAACTGGTGAAAATCCTAAGTTGGATACGTTAAAAGATAATTAACCGTAATTTAATAGGTTAGAAATCCAATGTCTTATTGTATATATATATATATATATATATTACTTGCCGGCTTCTATATTGTTTGAAAATAATCACTATTGGAATATATAAATATATATATATATATATATATATATATATATATATATATATATATATATATATATATATATATATATATATATCATCTCCTTTTAAATGATTGAGTATTGATTTTCATAAACTTGACTGAAATGTCTTTATCCCATTAGAAAATATATTTATTTTAACAGGAAACAGATAATAAGGTTCTTAGAAGAAGAAAAATAAGTTTTATTTAATCTGTTATTCCGGCGTTTTCCGAATAATCTGAGGAAAAAGCTCCAGTGAATGCTGGATTATCTAGAAGAGGCTTTACCTTCGTAA
The DNA here is from genome assembly GCA_907164885.2 of Dolomedes plantarius. Classification (NCBI taxonomy): domain Eukaryota; kingdom Metazoa; phylum Arthropoda; class Arachnida; order Araneae; family Dolomedidae; genus Dolomedes; species Dolomedes plantarius. The sequence continues at coordinate 140,879,043 of OU015491.1, read as the reverse complement.
AAAATCTCCATATCTCTTAGAATGCAATTTTCTACAGCTCATTTAACAGAAATTTCTCAAAGAAGGAACGATATTTAACAATTATGCTTATCGCCTTGCTTTACATATTGAAAAACGAAACAACAAAACTGCAATTAAATATCTTATAATATTATTGTAATAAATGAGTGTGTGTCCAATATTTTCGTTCTTACAACTTTCTGTTTTCTTAAACAGAGAAGTTTTATATTTCATTTCGAATCACTAGTTTAGGAAATACTTTACCACCTTACTTTATGATAATTTGTGATTTACTGGAAATATTTCCGATTCAATAATTTTCCTTTTTTTTATATATTTTCAATTGATTAAAATTATACAAAATTTTCTCTCAATGAACGAGATGAGTTTATATTTAATCACAGTTGTATGAGACCTTTGCTGAATTATATTGCGTATTAAAAATAATTCCTATCCATTATTATACTTTCCTTTCTATTTTCTTTTATTTAATCAATAGCAATTATGCTAAAATATTTTTTTCTTGAAGAGGTTAAGTAAGCCCCACCCTATATGACTGTTTAATTAGAGGAATAGGTTTCCTATTATCTATAAAATCTGTCTTTTTTTAAGCCTCTAATCGCCATCTTTCGGTATCGGATAGTAAACTTTGGGTTCGTAAATTTGTAATTAGTGTTAACAGAAATGATCTTTTCCACCGATGAACGTTATTTCGTTAGTTTGAATTTCGTTAGTTTAGTCCTCACATCTGTTTTACCTCTCCATTTTACTGGCAATGACGTAAGATGTTTTGTTATTACATATTCTCTAGATAATTTTTACAATGTTGATATATTGTTCACCATGAATGTTTTTCTTTTGTTTCATCAAGGGTTTATTATTTTCTTTATACGGGTCGGATGTCTCTTACAGATATTTTTAAAGATCTAAGCCAACTCAAAAAATGTGTATTGAAATTTCGGTTATCGAATTTCATAGCTCTTAACAGAAATATTCTTGAGACGAAATAATTTTTCATTAGTTATTGTCATTCCATTATTTAAATACATTTTCAGGTTATGAAGCTATAATTAGTCCTCATCTAACGAATGTGATCACATGTTTTGAAAATCTAATCATCGCTATCTAATATTTAAATCATACAATATGGAAATATTAATTGAAATGCAATAAATCTATATGACTCGGAAAAACGTAAACATGAAGTTTCTGGAACACATTCTGCTTTATGACAGATAAAGGGCATTGTATATTTTATATTTCAAGGTAAAGTGAAGTTCTATGTTATGTCCTAGATATTACGTGACTTTTTCTAAAAATTCTTGCACACTGCAGGGATAAAAAAAAACTTCACTATGTTGAGATAATTTGAGACAACGAAAAATTCACTGGAAAGAACCACCATTTTAACAATTACCCCAATTGTATTCCTTTTGTATTATTTTCTTTTACCAATAAGAATTATTTATTGATTAAACAAAAAATTTATAAATCTATTAATGTATGAGACACAGATGTATGCCTTCATTAAGCCTTAGGTGTCATTATAATCCACTTGAAAATTTCCTTTGAATATAAATATGAGTTTTTACTTGATAATACATTTATATTTTAAGATACAAACTGTTTTTAACAAAGATATTTTGGCTGACAAATATTTTTGAGATTATTTATTATTAGGGCCTGTTGACATAGTAGTCCGTTATCGTAAGAGTTACATTTTAACTAATCATATAGCTGAACGCTATGACATCATCTGTTGAGTCTCGTATCATCATCCATGAACACTCCGTTGACCTTTTATGCTTATGTTAACGGACTGCTATGTGAACAGGCCTTTATAGAGACGAATTTGACAATAAAAGAATTTAACAGTTGTATGAAACTAAAAACAAAGCAATGCATGTATTTTGAAAAGATTCTGCTGAAGATTTAAAATCCTGTATGCATCCAAAAAACTTAATAAACGCAATGTGGGCATAATTAATGTAACCTATTACGAGGTAATAGGTATAATTATAATTCATCAGAATATTAACTTGGAATATAAGATCCTACAACACATTCTGCATGACATATGAAGGAATTTCTAAAATGTAAACTCATTTTATCAAGATACAAGCAGTTTTTTTAATAAATTTTCACTTGAGAAACATCTAACATTTTGCATGAAACGACTTTTCATGGTATGATTTAAATAAGTGAGATGGGGTTAAATACTTATGACCATAAAAGAAATATCACCATAAAAGAAATATGACCATAAAAGAAATTGTTATAATACTCAAACAAACAAGAAAATTTTATTAATATTGAAATACATTCCTTATTCTCTGAAGGCTTTTCTTTTATCCATCCAAAAACCGTTTATAAACACTTCATGTTTATGCAACATATCTCCGCTTTCAGTAAGCCTCAAGTGTAATTACAGTCCTTTTTAAAATTTCCTCGAAACGTAATAAAGTTCCTTTTGGTACGCATTTGCTTTCTAACACATGACATTCTAAACTTTGCATTTTAAGATACAATAAGTTTTTAACGGAGTCTTTAGAATTACATTTAAATTTTTGATCAAACTGCGAAACTCGGGGGTAGTATTATAACTGCGATAGAATGAAATATTTAGATGGTAAAATATATCATAATTTTCGTATTATTCAGACAAATTATAAAACGTATGAACTGCGAAAAGAATCTCTTAAGCTTAAAATTCAGTTTTCCTTCCGAAAAACTTAATAAATAGAACAGATACATTACATATATGCAGGGGCATAACAAATAACTGTTATTATAAAGCATATGAACAGTATTAACCCATTTGATAGTTTTAAAGGAACATGAATGTTTGATTATTTTCCTATTTAATGACACGGTATGGGAACTCTAAATTTTGCATTATAATGTTCAAACAGTTTAATAAAGGTTGATAAGCAGGGGAATGAAATATTTTGCTTAAAACTATAAAGATGGAATTTTTTTCGTACTAAAAAGACTGAACGCCGTCATTTTGACGGTTAAAAATAAAATCAAGAATATAAAATATTTAATGTTTTTTTTAAATATAGTTAAATACTTTAAATTTTGAACTATTTCATACCAATATGTAATAAAGTAGTATATATTTAGATATATTTTTATGCAGGTATGCCGATCTGACAACCTGGTATGGCTTATTCGTAAAAATATATGCATGGTTTGTGCAGTCCTTATTTTTCAACATCAATATTTTCGAAGAGCCAATATTTCTGTTATTTTCAAAAGGGGGAAGAGACGGAAAGTAACTAACAGTTTTCTGGTATTATTTTGAAGATTTCTGCCTGTTTTCTATATTGCTGTCAAATTGACGGCTTTAAGTCTTATTAGGAAAACACCACATTTTCTCCCCCTCTTTGCTATCGAATATATTTTTATAAATGTGTGTGCATATTTCACTTAAAATTAGAAAAAGTCATAAAATTTCAGAATCTAAGGACATAAATACAGACAAAGCGCTCAATAGTATGTCCGAAACCGTCAAAATGACAGCAGCTGTCTTTCTAGTGTTAAACTTTCGCTGACAGAGCCAGTATATGAAAGCGAGTTCAAATATTGAGATGGCGAAAGACAGTTAATGACTGATAAATCACTCAAGAGAATAAAACAATATATTAACTTGGAAATAACCGTTTTTACGCTTAAAAATCTTTTACCCATTAAAAAAAGTCAATAAAAAATAATGTGTACATTGCAGATCTCCGCTATCACAACGCTACAGGTGTAATTATAATACAATGAAAAATATCTGAAAATCCTTTTTCGTATGGAAATCACCACAAATCAAATGAATTGTAAATCTGAAAGCAAATCAGAGATGGGACTCCAAAGAAATGATAATTCAATCGGGATTCTCCCCTACCTCCTAATGTAAATATTCCACCGTATCATGTAAAAAACATAAGGAGCTTGTTCAAACAAAGCGAAAAGCTGGGAGTCAATTCAGTTACAGCCGATCGAATCAGTCCTATCAGACATTTAGCAGTCTTCTGCGGAGTTCTGTTAATATAATTAAGGAAGTTCTGGATAGGTTTTCTTTTTGTATCAACTATACAAACAATTATAGTAACTATAACATCTGTTTTATATTAGGTATGATATTTTTTTTACTACAAAATATTTGTGTAAATGAAAAATGTGTTGAATAAGAAGTTAGAATTTTATATAAAGCTATAAAAGGTTATTTCCAGGAAACAGTGAGAAAAAATAAATAAAATCACACTTAAATGTATAAGCGTCTGTCTATGTATAAAAACAATAATAATACAAGAACGTGATTAGTATAACTTGAAGAAAATATGATAGTAGTAAAAATTAGACAAGCACGGGTGAAGGTATAGATTTATAGACACTATAATTATCTTAACAAAAGAATTCTTTTCCAGTTCACGTTCTGATTTAACTATACTTTAATTCTTCAAGACTTATAAAGAGGAAATACTGATATTCTTTAGATCTACTTTAACTCGAAAGAACTACATTATTTCTCTACATATTAACGAGACCATATTCTGTTCCGGAACAATTATACTGTCAGTAATTCAGAGTGGTGCGCTATTTCTCAATAAGAGGCGAAAAAGAGCCAGAAAAAGTATGCATTGATAGTTACGAAAAGAATGTAAAATTATCAATGCATACTTTTTCTGTCCATGGACAGATCTTGGAAAAATATGATTCAATTTTGAATTTCTGCTTCATTTTGAGACGTTTCGATTTTATGTTTTGTCCATAACTGCATACACGTACTTTTACGGAGACAAAACTATTACTTACCACCCTTTCATTTATTTGTTTTTGAAACAATACTTTCAATTATCTATGTTGGCGAAACTGGTTTAAATTCTACACTTCATTTCTGCCTGGGGAAAATAATCGTTTGATTAGTTAGACAAACAAGAGAATTTTCAGAATAATGCGTCTACTACGAAGGTGAAATTTGATTTCCTTTACATGTATGCATGCTTAGATAAGAATATGTTTGCTAAAATGCTAAATCTTACGAAGCTTTTATAGGTACTATTAATGATATTATTATTTGTTTTCAATGCTAGGATTACTCGTCATTGGTACATTATGAATTCTAAATACGATCTCTTCAGTACATCAGCGCATAATAATGTTTGGATGAATAAATAGAGTAGAGAGAGAAAGAGAGACGCATTTGCCACTAACACTGAAAATGAGTAACCGAATGTGTCTTCAATTTGATGCTCATCTATAGCTGGTCGATAGTTTATCTACGAGGAGTGTTGACGAGATGGCGTTTCAATCCATTCGTTTTTTCCACGAGTGCTAATAGTAGGGAATTTTTCCTTCAAATTTTAAAATTTAAGGTAGTACATTGTAAGCTACAATGGCATTTATTGTAATAGCTCTTGAGAGACACTTCTCTTTTGTTTAACTTGCTCGTTTCCTTTGTTTAATTTTCCGTAATCTTCGCGGTTGTTGATTCAGCAAGCTTATCAACGACACACGGCAGAAATAGATTCTATAGGGATGGTCAGGTGTTTATGGCCATGTCTTGGCACGTCCTCTGGGCTCCCCACTCCCTTTTCGAAAGGCCAGAAGATGGCCGAATGGCTGGGGCGCTGGCATTCGGTTAAGACCCTGTGGGTTCGAGTCCCACTGTTGGCATGGATGTTTGTAGCCGATCGTAATCGGCATTGAACTGTAGGTCCCGGTCTTATTAGCCCTCGGGTAGCAAAAATTTGACCGTACAGCTCAAAATAAAATCAAATCAAATTAAATCAAATCAAATCAAATCCTCTTTGTAATTCCCCAAATCATCTGAAGACTGTACAGTGGGACAGGCACTCATTCCCACAACGGGACAGGCACTCATTCCCATACACATCCTTCATAGGACGATAAATTTCGGCTCCACTAACACCATCTTCCATCAAAAATTGAATTACCTTTCGCTTGGTCTGTTTGGAAGAAACCATGTCGGTGTCTATGTCACGACCGTACATAGTCACCTTGCTTAAACACGTGCAAACAGTACATTGACATTTTCTGGCGATAAATCTTTGTTTCGAGGTATAGTACACAATAACCGTCTCAATCGCAAAGCTCTGTTTAATTGACAACTGCCGCTAATAGAAAAGTTTCATTTTCATTTGAGCCACCTTTATTTATATAGATAAGGAATTCCTCTGGCAGACACTACAACGAAATTCGGGAACAGAGGTATGACATTCACGGCTGGCGAAGGCACCTTCAACTTAAAAGTTGTAGTCAGGTGGAGCGGCATGAAAATCAACCAACAAGTCCAGCTGATAGGATTAATAAATATATTTACTCCAGAACACTATTGATGTTTAGTTTTTTAACATAGATAAGATGTATAAACAGGAAAGTTGGTTGCATTTTATAACGACGACAAGAGGGAGTGCTTTGCGTCTTTTCTATTCTATATCCATACGCAAGTGTGCTCAATTCGATTTTCACACTAGAACAAAGATGTTCCGTGACAGCTAGGTGACATACGGAAAATTGAACTAGTTACATAAGAAGAAAGACAATATCAAAGGTAGAGAATGAATGGAATAGAATTAGAACTAGTTGAGTGTTATGACACACACACACACACACACACACACACACACACACACACACACATATATATACACTGCTGGCCACTGTAAATGCAACACCCTGAAGGAAACATGCAAATAACATGAAATTTACAACATGCATTAGCGGAGGTGAGATATGCAAATGATTAGAATTTCAGCGCTGACGCACATCACGCGCGCCTGTGGTGCCACTTCAAAGCGCTATTTAAGGCTTGGATATTTCGATGATTTCAAGTTCGGCAATTGTGTTTTTCTTGTGGTTTTTTCAAAAAAACAATCAATTATGCACGTCGAAAACAACGATCATCTTTTGATCAAGGATCCGAGTTCGACAGAGGAAGGATAGTGGCCTACCGAGATTGTGGATTATTTTTATGGGAAATCGGTAGTCGTGTTGGACGAAACCAAACAACTGTAATGCGGATATGTGATCGTTGGATGCAGGAGGGTACGACGGACCGGCGTGTTCGATCGCATCCACCTCAGCGCACCACTTCACGTGATGACAGGCAAATTGTGCGCATGGCAGTGACGGATCGCTCAGTCACATCACGAACCATAGCACAGCACATGCAGTCTGTAACGCATCATCCAGTGTCTGCGCATACCATTCGACGCCGTTTACAGCAGAGTGGTCTGTCCGCAATACGTCCATTGCTTTGTCTACCCTTGACGCAGAACCACACACGTCTCCGTCGCCAATGGTGCGATGACAGAAGGATGTGGACGGCAGAATGGAATGAAATTGTCTTTACTGACGAGTCACGCTTCTGTCAGCAACACCACGATGGTCGCATTCGAGTCTGGAGACACCGTGAAGAGAGGATGCTGAACAGCTGCGTTATGCACCGCCACACTGGTCCTGCACCGGGTATTATGGTATGGGGCGGTATTGGATATCACTCTCGCACACCTCTAGTACGCATTGCCGGTACTTTAAACAGCCAGCGCTACATCTCCCATGTGTTGGAGCCAGTTGTCCTTTCTTACCTTCAGGGCTTGCCCACAGCCATATTTCAACAGGATAATGCGCGACCACACGTGGCACGCATTGTCCAACGGTTCTTCGTCAATCGCCAGATTGAATTGCTTCCCTGGCGGCCTCGCTCTCCGGATCTTTCGCCGATAGAAAACATGTGGTCCATGGTTGCTCTACGATTGACCCAGATTCCCTCCGCAGCCGCCACAGCAAATCAACTTTGGCAACGTGTGGAAGCTGCTTGGTCTGCTGTACCCCAAGAAAACATTCAAAGTCTCTTTGAATCAATGCCGAGGCGTGTGGCAGCGGTGATCTGAAACAATGGCGGCTACTCTGGCTACTGATTTTGGCAGGAACCACACTTCACAGAAGTCTATAAATTTAATCATTTGATACTTGGTCAACATGTTATCTACAAAATAAATTTTGTTGTGATATCTCTTGTCTTTCTTGGTGTTGCAATTTGGGTGTCCAGCTGTGTATATATATATATATATATATATATATATATATATATATATATATATATATAGAAAGAGAGAGAGAGAGAGAGAATGTAAGCCTTGACGCAAATTAGAAATGAACGTCCTCGCTTATGATGAATGAAAATTCATATTCTGTATATTGTACAAATATGTAATAGCGCTCCTAACAACAATATATACACCCGCACTTTTCTAACAATCATTATATTTAATGAAATATTTTAGTAAGATAAGAATTTCATGGACATTTGCAAGACTATATGAGTCATGAAATAATTAAAGAGATAGTCTGTTTCAGACTTTTCTCTTCAGTGTATATATTTACCCTATAAAAGGAAACTATAATATGATATAATATATGAATAATTCCTTACTAAACATTCTTTAGAAAAGTTTGTTTCGTTTATTCTCTATTAACATTTTCAACAGAAAATCTAGAAAGCAGCCAAAATGTAATAATGCACTATTAGATAAAAATACACCTATGGTGAACACACGATTCCCTTTCCGTAAATTAAAACTAACTGAAAATCAGTTATACTATCTATATGTAGCACTACAGTTTACTGTGTTTTTTATTTATTGAAAGAATTCTGTCGTGTGCATAATAAATATCGAATTCGAGTAATCACTGTTCGTCTTTGAAAGGAGTAACTAATGCCTTTCATAATTTGTGCCACTTAAGGAAACTTTCCGAAATCGTTCTGATAAATTATTTCATGATTAGGCATTCTACTTATTCCCTAAACCTTTCAATTAAATGAGCGCACGCTTACACTTCACGGTGTTCATAAATGTCTGCCGTCGCTCGCCTTAACATGGCATATATCGCTCTGAGATATTCTTTGAATATATTAAATATATTTGCCTCTCGTGATCTGACGCATTAATAATTGTAATGAAAACTAATTCTGCATATATTAAGAGAGAGATTTTAGAAAATGAGATTAAGTGTCACTGCCTGTTTGCTATACATCCTATTTAATGATTGTATTCAAGGAAAGTCTCTCCATTTAGTAGTCTTCTGATTCATTAAGTTAAATGGGTTTTGGAGACCTTAGCTTTGACACTGATGCTATAAATCAGCATTTATGTCGATAATGGACCAGATTTGGAAATATGTATAGGCATGTTTACCAAACGCATTTCTAAATATCCAAGTATAACTGAAGAAACATTTTGCCGTAAAAAAATATTCATAAGTTCTTCAGTTTTAATTTATTAATTCAAAAATATTCATACCATATATCATGCATACTAAAAATCTTCAAATGCAAATTACCCTTTTCATTATAGTTTTGGAGTGTTTTAAGTACATTTATACTTAAGTATTTGTTAAAAAAGTATAAAGAATCAGAAAAGTTAACAACTGCCATTAAAGTATGCTTCTTTTACTTGAAGATAAGACATTTAAATTTGAATTGATGACAAAGGTATATGAAAACAAACAGTCTTTTGTTAAAACTGTTCTAGGAAATCCATAATACAAAAAGTAATTTTTAGTATTTTTTGTATCTGAAATATTTAAGAAATTCTGAATCAGGTACTTATAATTCAATTATGAGAACCATTTCATTTATTTTTGCTCACTTAATAATTGCTTTATAAAAATATAAATTTATAATTTCACGTCTGAAATAATTTTGCATGCGTTACATATATCTCTTCTTATATATTCTTTAATTATTTTTCATATAAAGGTGTTAACAAATTGCATCTGGACATTTTTCTAGGAAAGCGAACTACAACCCACTGCATCAGTAGTCCATCGTTTTATTTATTCCGCTGTTTTACGAAATACATTCTTCAGGAAAATACTCTTTGATATATGTCCCATACTTACTTTTCTAACTAGTTATCTAGCACCGGTAGAAAATTAGCTCACATGCTTAACCTCAAATTCTTGCATATAAATCACATCATTATCGTCTTTTCTGTGAAACACACATTCTGTTTATTTCGCCCATCTCTCGCAAAATAATAAAGGATGTTCCATCTACTCCCACGACTGAAGTTGATCAACGCCTACAATTACTCCAAGAACTTGAGCATAAATCAGTTAAAAGAATACTTCGTATGAATTAAATAAACTCTTCGTGAACGATTTGTTTGATTAATTTTCTGTATGAATATTTATTATTCGGCATTTACACATCAGAATTTTAAAAATGTAATGCCAAATGTAAATGTAGGTGTATTAAATTTCCATCACACACCCTATAAAATATTATTATCAATATTTTTGCAAATCTTCACGTAGAGGATATTTAAACATCAAATTTTATCCACTCAGCTCTCATTTTATCCACTCAGCTCAGAAAATAAAAACTAAGCTACTTTTAAATTTGATTTTTTACGTCACATTTACGTCAAATGGACATGTTAACTAATTGGTACTTAACTAGTAAGCATGATTTATTTTTAGAACAGAAAAAAAAGTTATTTTGGTTTATAAGATATTGATAAGGTTCTTAAAATTAAGCTCTTTAGGATAAATTTAAGAACAATTGCTTAAAGAAATTATGCAATTCAAATCAAGCATTATGAATGTATACCGAACCTGACTACACCCTAGAAATTCTTTGAAAGCTGTATATAAAGCAAATTTTAAAAGGGGCAATTTGTAATGGGAAAATAACAGATGTTTAAAATAAGTTCGAAATGAAAAAAGTTAAAATTGTATACAAAATTGCATTTAAATACGTTCTACTATTTTACTCTACTTTCTTTATCTTTTCTTTATTGGTTTCGAAGAAAACCTATCCTCGAGAATACTAGAAGAGTGTTTTTATAAATTTGTTTCGTATTTTTTGGTTCGGTGGGATACAGTCACTAAGAAAGTTATACGTGTTTTTGTCCTGGGTTCAAATTCGGTGGGTGGATTCTTATATTTTTTATACTGAATATGGTTTCTCTGAGTTTATTGCTTGTATGTAGAATATAATTAATTTTTATTTTGAAAGACATGTTCGTTGAGCTCCAAACATAGATACAGCAAGAAGGAATTCATATTAGAAATTTCAAATGTCCTCGCTATAATACAACAGTGGAGATTACATTTCACATCATGGGCTACCTACTGAGAGATTTACGTAGGTGGAGATTTCGCGTAGGTATGGATAGCATTTATTATGTAACTAGCTGAATACCCGTGCTTTGCTACGGGGTGCATTTTAGGATAATTACAATGAAAAAGTAATGAAATTGCTTTTTAGAGGATTTTCTTATAAACAATATATTTTGTTTCTTCATTGGGCGGAACTAATATTACCAGGCTCGTCCGCGAACTTACGCGTGAGCAAGCTACGTAAAACTGACAGTAGGAGAAACAATTTTCTCGTAAATGTATATTTTTTCCAGCATATTTTAAAGTTTGGCCTTGGGAATTATTTATCGTCATGGCGAAGCATATGTTGAGAGAAAATTACAGTTTTATATATAGATTTGATTTAATATCCATAAAACATACTAATTTGAACTAAATTTTCAAAAATTTCCATCTCAATTAGTCTAGTGGTTAAATTTCATCTTTTACTGTATTTTAATATTTTCTTTGTCAATTAATTTCGTTGTTATGCACGTGACGCAAAGTTAATTTAAAGTATCACAAAAAGAAAAGAAATCTCGTGATCAGCATTTAATAAATTAAATTCAAAACTTTGCAAACGATTACTGTTTTGGAAGCTAATGTTCTGCTAATTTCCAGTAAAAGCTAAAATCATTTGAAAACCACACATCAGTGTACCACTCACACGCAACACTATAAACCTCTAAAAGATTGCAAGAATAAAACGTCAAAAAAATATAAATCTATTAATTTAAATAATTAAACACACACAAATCTATAAATTACACAAAAGTTTACTTAAACTATTTAATCTGTCTACATCTCCAGTATAGAAATATTTTCAGGGGCATTTACAGAACATGGTATATTTCACTTTTGAAAACACGCCTTAAATGAACATCATCTGAATGAGAAATTTCTGAAATGAGCATGGCAATGAAGATAGTGTGTTTACAAACAACAGCAGTAACCGAAATGCGTTAAAATATAAATTTTAAGAGTATTATGGTAGTGAGTTGTGTATATAAATAAAAACTTTCGAAACAATTACTGTTTTGGAAGCTAATATTCTACTAATTTCCAGTAAAAGCTAAAATCATTTGAAAACCACACACCAGTGTTCCACTCACACGCAACACTATAAAACTGTATTATAGTACTCTACGTTTATATGGGCATTCAAAATTGTGGTTAGTAGAGGGCAATACGGGACAATCCACGCATTGTCTATAGACAATTGCTATCTTTGGCAATTATTTGATCCGTAATATCTGCCTCATGTGCCGTATGCTTCTAAACGCCATTCCCGAATGAAGAAATCGTGTAGAGGAGGATTCTGCAACATGTGGACGGAGACAGTTGTTTTGTGACAACTGACTGAAGTGGTGTCATCTTTGGCTATTATTTGATCTGTAATATCTGCCTTATATGCTGTATGTTTCTAAACGCCATTCCCATATGAACCACAGCCTAATTCCTTTAAAATGAAACAAAATGAGTAACTCCAGTTAACCATGTAATACACTACTGCTACAGGGGCATCAAAATGAGAGAATACAAAGTTTAAATCAGCCAAAACTGCAATTATGTCGGACAACTGACTGAAGTGGTGTCATCTTTGGCTATTATTTGATCTGTAATATCTGCCTCATATGCGGTATGTTTCTAAACGCTATTCCCATACGAACCACAGCCTAATTCCTTTAAAATGGAACAAAATGAGTAACTCCAGTTAATCATGTAATCCACTAGTTCTACAGGGGCATCAAAATGTGAGAATACAGAGTTTAAATCAGCCAAAACTGCAATTATGTCGGACAACTGACTGAAGTGGTGTCATCTTTGGCTATTATTTGATCTGTAATATCTGCCTCATATGCTGTATGTTTCTAAACGCCATTCCCCTATGAACCACAGCCTAATTCCTTTAAAATGGAACAAAATGAGTAACTCCAGTTAACCATGCAATCCACTACTGCTACAGGGGCATCAAAATGAGAGAATACAAAGTTTAAATCAGCCAAAACTGCAATTATGTCGGACAACTGACTGAAGTGGTGTCATCTTTGGCTATTATTTGATCTGTAATATCTGCCTCATATGCGGTATGTTTCTAAACGCCATTCCCATATGAACCACAGCCTAATTCCTTTAAAATGAAACAAAATGAGTAACTCCAGTTAACCATGTAATACACTACTGCTACAGGGGCATCAAAATGTGAGAATACAGAGTTTAAATCAGCCAAAACTGCAATTATGTCGGACAACTGACTGAAGTGGTGTCATCTTTGGCTATTATTTGATCTGTAATATCTGCCTCATATGCTGTATGTTTCTAAACGCCATTCCCCTATGAACCACAGCCTAATTCCTTTAAAATGGAACAAAATGAGTAACTCCAGTTAACCATGCAATCAACTACTGCTACAGGGGCATCAAAATGAGAGAATACAAAGTTTAAATCAGCCAAAACTGCAATTATGTCGGACAACTGACTGAAGTGGTGTCATCTTTGGCTATTATTTGATCTGTAATATCTGCCTCATATGCGGTATGTTTCTAAACGCTATTCCCATACGAACCACAGCCTAATTCCTTTAAAATGGAACAAAATGAGTAACTCCAGTTAATCATGTAATCCACTAGTTCTACAGGGGCATCAAAATGTGAGAATACAGAGTTTGAATCAGCCAAAACTGCAATTATGTCGGACAACTGACTGAAGTGGTGTCATCTTTGGCTATTATTTGATGTGTAATATCTGCCTCATATGCCGTATGTTTCTAAACGCCATTCCCATATGAACCACAGCCTAATTCCTTTAAAATGGAACAAAATGAGTAACTCCAGTTAACCATGTAATCCACTAGGCATCAAAACATCCTACAGGGGCATCACAATGTGAGAATACAGAGTTTAAATCAGCCAAAACTGCAATTATTGTGTACATATGACACCTAATTTCTCCAAAATGCTTTGCCTATGTGATGAGACTCATAAGTGATTTTTGTTTTTGATAAAACACTCTTGCTAACAAATCATGACGATCCTGTGGTTTTTTGTCCAATTATTCTTTGCTTTTGTCTGATTTCTTCCAGTCTCGATTCTCTTTCCGGGGTAAAGATGCGGGGAAAATTATTCGGAAAAAGCTAAAAAGTAAACAATACCAAATCAGTTTAAAAACTAAATACAGTATAAATAACGTAGAAAAAATCACAGTATAAATAACACAGTATGAATAAAAAGTACAGGCTGCGGGCAGATATGCTCCGGCCAATAATACAAAAAAAAATTTTAAATCGTAGTAAGCAATAAAAAACATTTTACACACATCAATAATGGCAAAACACAACATGATGGTATAATAGAAAGGAAAGTTAAAACAGAAGTAAGAAATTAAATTCTAAAAATATAAATTAGGTATAAATTAGCTATCGATTCTAATTTATGAATCATTTATCAGGACATGAAAAAATTATTGCATGTAAAAAAATTAATCTTACCTCCATTAATTTCAACACTTCTTGACCTGTGGCTTGTCCAATCATGTGTAATATAATTCTTGACAATAAATCATGTTAACCTAAACTGTTATTTGTGTTTTTTTTTTATTTTTAAAAGTTATGTTCTCAAAATATGACAATTAAGAAAAAGATATCATCGAGAAAAAATAAATCATTCTACTTAAGAAAGTCATACCACAAATTTCTATAAAATTAATGTGCAACTATATTTGACGTACAAAATAATGCATTTGTAATACATTGCTAACATGTTTTAACATAAAAAATTTCCAGAATCAAAAGCTAAAATTAGTTTAAAATATTAGCTTTAGGATTTTGTGCAGAATGATAGTTGTTTTTGCTAAATTTCATTAAAAATTACTTTAAATTGATCAATTTATAAAAAAAGTTATGCTATTTACAAGTAAGTTTTTGTTTCTTTTTTGATTTTTAAGTGCTGTTTTAGCATAAAAGACCAAAAAAACTTTACAATTTTTTTTTCTCAAAGCTAAACGCAAACATAATTAACAGTTGTTTTAAAAACACCCCTGATAAACATTGTTAATATTCGAAGTATTAGAATGATAATAAAAAATATTCCAGAGTTTCAGACAGAAGCATAGAAAGAAAGAATATGTAAAAAAGTAAATTAAACAAAAATTGACAGAATACAGAAAAAGTGAACACCGGCAAAAGTAAATAAACCGTTTCCTTGTGCGCATGCGCAGTTCTGATGAATGATTGATTCCAACGCCTAGAGTACCGGGTTGGAAAACCATATAAAATTTGTGCTGAAGTATCGTTCTTTAAAATTCAATTAAAAATCGAAATTTTAAGATAGAGACTTGAAATGAGGTTTATATGAATTAGAAAGCTTTCATCTTCCAGATGATGTAAATATTTTCTTTGTAAGATAAAAACTCGAAGAGCATGAACCGTAGATCCTCAAAATTTCGTAACTTTCTCGAAAAAGTGGGTTTAATATTTTGATGAAAATGTTAGTCTGTTTTAAATTATTTTTAAACAAATGAGGTCTTGCTTGAAGGAGAAATGTCTGTAGTCTTAGATTGTAAAAAGATCAAAATTCTACGATCATTTTTTGCGGAGATATCGTAATGTGAAGTTTAAAAAACATAAAATATCCCACAAAACATAAAATAAAAAATTTTCTAGGATAAAATATAAAATTCGGGCATTGAGGTGCACTTTCCCATAGTATGCACTACACGTGTGTCAAATTTCACGGCTGTAAGTTTTACAGATTCGCCTGGGGGCCGCCCCCCCATACACACACACGCAAACATTCGCTTTTATTAATAAGATGTAATGCTTATTACTGTAATGTTAAAGATGGGAATACGCTTCAAAGTTTAATTGTTTACTTAAAATACGTTTTTAGATGCCACAAAAGAAATTGCTCGTTTTACCTTCAATGAAACTTCCGAAATGAGTTTTGTTCTGTAAGAGAGGAAAAGCTGGAGGTATTCCAAATTACAGATGGCGTTGCCCGGGATTTTAAGAATGTTTGTTAATCAAAATCAATTTAAAATTTAACACAGTATAAATAACATAGAAAAAAATTGACATTTTCTATGTTATTGATACTGTGACATAACCCATTACACGGGCTTCGCCCATCTAGCCGGTCGGTTTAGGGACCCGCTCCCTTCAGCAATCATTGTCAGTGAGTGGAAACACTAAAAAACAACGAATCAAGGTATCTAAATTTTGTGGCTACGTATCCCACGTCCTGCAAACAGTCGCAGCCAGAAGAAAAATTCTTCCCCCCCGGCGAGAAATTTTGTTCCGTCCACCCCTCCACGTATGGGCGAAAAATTCTTTCTTCGAGACTACCGCATTTGAAGATTCGTTGGAAATTTGTGTTGACGTATAGTTCTTTAAAATTCAATTAAAAATCGAAATTTTAAGATAGAGACTTGAAATGAGGTTTATATGAATGAGAAAGCTTTCATCTTCTAGATGATGTAAATATTTTCTTTGTAAGATAAAAACAAGAAAAGCAATAAGTAAAACAAAATATCCCACAAAACATAAAATAAAATTTTTTCTAGAATAAAATTTAAAATTCGGGATTCGAGGTGCACCTTCCCATAGTCTGCACTACCCGTGCGCTAAATTTCACGGCTGCAAGTTTCACAGATTCGCCTGGGGGCCGTACACACACACACACACACACACACACACACACACACACACACACACATACACACACGCACACACACACACGCAAACATTCGCTTTTATTAATAAGAAGAATATTTTTCAATATTTTCTTTATCTGATATCCCATTTTCTTAAAATGTTAGAGCTTAGAGCTTTTCTATATGAACCAAACTGCAACTCTTATCAGAAAGAGACAATCCATATACTAAATACGTCAAGAACGAAAACTCGTTCGAATTCTCATATACATTCTATAAGACTGGAGTTTTGTCTTGGGAACATATATGTAGAATATATTAGAAAAGTTCACATCAGATCCTTAAACAAGTAATATAACGGCAAAGGCTCATCAAAAATAATATATTTGTTTCCAAAATATTTTCGAAGTTATTGCGTATTTCAAATTCTCAGACCTCAAAATACATTTGTCCTAGAATGCCAACCAATTGTTTGGAAAGCGTATGATACAAAACTATCGACTGATTTTAAAAACATAAGCTAGTGATATCATAATAAATTTTGTACCCGATCCTATACATTTTAGCAGATTTTTGTGTTATTTTTGAAATGGGATATATCGAACCTTTTTACTCTATTACGTCAATCAATTTTTATTTTCTTATCAGTCATGAAACAATCAACTATCTAGAAATATAAACTTAAGCTGCTTCAAAGAACCTGAAATTAGGGATTTTACCATCTTTGAAAGCTTCAAAAAATTCATGTTACCACAAACTTGGTTATTTCTTAAGAAGAATCTAAAAAATTAATTTATTTTTTATTTTTTCAAATTTACTTACACAACATAATATTTTATTTATACACACATTTCTGCTTGAATATACGTAAGTAAAAAGGAAATGGGAAATTGAATTTTTCAATGCTTTTTATCCTTAAAAGTTAATTATTATATATAACACAAAATTTATCTCTTTTGCTAATTAACAAATTAATATCAGAAGACAATATTCAAATTTTCCGAGAACAAATCTATTGCATATCTTAATTTTATATTACTTTATACTTCGTATCACGTAGTCACTGGTTGATTTTGTTTAGCGTTGAGATTTTGAGCCCAAATGAATAATGGCAATGCCTTTGCAAGCTTAAAATTCAAAATTTTTTCACCATTTTTTTTGCTGTTTATCGTAAAATAATTTAATAAATGGACTTTCCGCATTCCTTCAAGGAAGAAAGAAAATAAGTTCTATTTGTTCTTCTTGTAATGGTCCGAGTAGAACAAGTTTTGTTTGGGAAAGTATAGATTATTGACTTTGATCACTTTACCTCGTGGTTCACAAAAAAGACTATTTTTTATAATCAGTAAAACGTGTTACTAAATATACAGGAAATATATGCATTGTTATAAAATATAAATATATATCTGAGTACATAAATAATATTAATAAAACAAAAAACTGTATTAAAATTTAGAATTTTCAAAAGAAGAAATTAAAACTATTTAAACTTAGAATTATAACTTTTAAATAATTAACTCATATTAAAATATGAAACAGATAACTTACAAATTATAAATATTAATTTTTGAGTTTTCTATAAAAGGATATTTGTTGGCACATTGTACCATCAATGTAATCATAATGATATTTGTAAGGCTAAAAAATTATAACAGGCTTAAAAAATTTCTGCAAAGAAAACAGAGCCTGCTGTTATCTGGGCTGGTTAAGATCTGGTTAAAAAGATATATCTATTTTTTAGTAATCATTTCTGCATTATTAATAACGTCTGTTAAATAAGTTATGATTTTACTTTAACTTATTTTCTATTATAATGATTTAGAAAACTACTTAAAGTTTTTTCTCTTTTATCCTTTTAGTGTTTAAATGATTTGACATAATATAGAATATAACTATACTTTTCTCTTTCACTTAACAGCTGCCGTAATAATTATTTCAGTTCCACTGATAACTTCATTCATTATTTTTCTGTGTAAGTAATACGTTATTGAATTTCTTCTTCCCTTTATTGGATGTTCATACGTATTTGATCTAATAGTTAAGAGATTGTCAATAGCTTCATAATTTATTTAGTAATGACTTCCCATTTCAAAGAAATCCTTTAATTATGTAGTAATGTAGCTTCAGTTTTTCTAATTAGGAAATGAATATTCCGGAAAGTCAGGAACTAGATTAACGTCATAAAATCATTAATGTATTTTGAGAATTCCCAAAAAATAGTTTTAAAATATTACATTAAGTATTATCGTCTTTCATTAGATAATCATTTATGTTTCTATAAATAATTATCTAAACTTCATATACCCTTGGGACAACACAATATGTCACTCGATAGTCATTCTTTTGAATTTATCTCTCATAAAAAACATAAATAAATTTATCAAGTAGTCTCTTCTAACGAAACTACCACCGGTTATTAACGTAGGATTACTTAGCGTTGCTTACTTGTTTTTTTTAAACAATTTGGTACTTTTCTGTTTAATTGTCTACTGCTACTGGATTTGGCGCGCTGAAAAAATTATAACTCACGACGCAGGACGGACAAATTTTTTTCATCCAGGAGGACAGTTACTGAGGAACGTAATCCTACGTTAAAAAAAATTATAGCTTATATAGAAGTTAAACTCTGCATCTTTGGAGTCATGATATTATAACCTTAATACAATGGCATGCTTTTGAACAGACCAAAACATAACATATCCGTTTTTGAAAACTGCCAACAGAAAAGACCCAGAAAATGTTCTGCAATATTTAAGTTCTCATGTAACAAAATTCCAGAGATCGAGTTTGAAGAGTTCCCCTGGACATTGACAGCATAAATTGTTAGTTGTTGCTGCACTATACTTGTCCAGAATGGGAAATAACATGATTATTAAGCTCAGAGTATTATTCTCAGTTACTCACAAAAATTGTGTACGTTGTTCAACATAAAGTCAAGCATTACCTCTGTAGGTTACATACATCACCTAACAATGTTCGTATTAACCTGTATATCAACAGGGTAAGTGTTAACGACGCTATTTATAGTATCAGAAAATCCACATTTGTTGCGCTGATACAGCACAATTATGACCCACTTATGTCAAACTTTCGGTCGATTTGTAAACGTAATTAAACCAGATAGAGACAGTGTGGATGCTTCGCGTAACTGAAAGTTTAAATAACGTGGATATTATATAGCTGTAGATTTGTCTTAACCGAAACGATCAGTATAAATGATAGGTTAATAACCTTCTACCATCGTTTTGTATCTTAAGATAATAGATGTGCGATACAGCAACATGATACTTCTGGCACGACACTTCCTTTTAAAGAACTATTTGGCCCGCAGGAGTTATGCAAGAATTAAAATTGCACTATGAACAAACTCTTGTACTTCTATTTCGATTCAAATTCATATTTGCACATATTATATGCAATTTGATTCAGGTTTAGTCTTCAATAATATTACCTAAACTCAATATTTATGGACGAATTAATTGACTAATGCCAACTCAAATAAATAAAATGCGCAGAATAAAATGCCTGGCACAAACCCTCCGTGGTCGGGTCACATATCCAAGGGTATTTACAATTCTAGCATACCCAGCAGCCACGGAACTAGCTTTCGCCTTGTAATGTGCTCCTGAGCAAGGCATAGTTATTAAGTAAACTGGAGGGAAACGAATTCTAAATGCAAAGTTTTTCTAAATTTTTACTAGTAGATAACAGAGTGCAGACATCCAGCCAATAATGGGGGGGGGGGGGGAAAGGGGTGCTTGAAGAGAAAAACAAATGTATGGAACATACTTTCGTAGAAAACACTTTATACCACATTAATTTCTATTTTTCTTATTTTTTAAATGTGCGGGCATATATACACACTGATTATCTAAAATATAATTGTGTGTCTGTTTTTTTCAAATGGCATCATTGGTTCTCAGAATTAAAGTCTAACGTTATGTCTTATAATATTCCTCTATGTGTCGTAGTTATCAAAATTTATCACACATTCTTGAAAAATAAACTATCATTCATTTCAACATTTATCAATAATTTCAACTAGTACTTTAAACTATTCTATATACATTATAGAATCTCTGAACATAATTCATTATTGCAGCCTAAAATAAACAAATAGTAATACTGAAACAGTGCTTACGACACATGGCACTAACATGATTTAATTAAAATCTCGATTTGTCCATAGCTCAACTAGTAATGACACTCCAACTATGGTTTAATTCTATGCCCTAGCTTACAGTGTGGAACTGACTAGAGAATTTATGAAAAATTAATTGCAATTTACAGAAAATCGGAAACGTTATAATATATTAAAATATTGTTTTACACTTATTGAAGACAATTATAAATATTTTTTGAAAAATCTTTCTTCCAGAAATTTCGCTGTATCTGTAACAATATTTATATAGTATTATTAATGCAATATTTTTGCGTATTTTTAACCCATTCTTTTGGTACTGTGTTGTGATTATGTTGTAAATTATAGAATATTGCAGATTTTATTACATTATATATGAAGTTTGTATTATTTGTTGAAAGAAATATTTTTTTCTATTCAAATAAATAATGTAATCCTATCATAATTGAATACAGCATAGATATGATATAGATTAGAAGTTAATGTATTAAAAGTTTAGCTGTTCAGGTTTTTTGCAGCAATTATATCGCGCTATATACTTAAATGTATTTGAATTTGTGTTAGTGATATGTTAATTACGTATTATCCAGACCCCGTGTTCTTATTATAAGAATTATTTTGATATGTAATTATTACAAAGTATACATGCTTTGTACTGATTGAATTCCCATATGCTCCCCATTCACATACAAAACATGTATACTTTGTATGTGAAAGTTGTATTTTTTGGAACTGCAAGCAATCTTTCTTTAATAAATACCTTTGCTGAAGTTGAACTTGGAAAAGTGGTTTTGTTTTATTGTGACAGGTGTGAGTTCCTGTCAGAAATTCATATTTTCATACATTTGTTAGGTTATGAGAGATTCATCGAAAGCCGAAAGTTTACCATTCTCTAAAATTACCTATATATTTTTTTCCATTATGAAGTCGTTTGATGCATTATTTTCATCTCTTAAAGTTAAATTATAATGCCCTGGTTTTCTGTGTGTACTTACGTCTACTAGAAATCTGCACAGTCATAAATGAAAAGAGAACTTAATAATAATTAAAATCAAGAATGTCTACTTCATATAACTCAATTATAAATCGTTATGACACTATCCTAAACAACATATTAAAATGTCTGATTTGTAAGCATGAAATTTAATTTTTAAATTACTGTTTTTGCTTTTCTTGATTTCTTCCTAATTTAATTCTAGATAATTTTTAAACGTTCTTCCTTAATATGATGTATTTTAATAAATATGAAGCAAATTATTCTTGATTTTATGCATATGAATATTTAGGTTTTTTAATATTAAAGTTCAATCATTTTTTAAATCACTGATTTAAATTTTCCCATTCGCTGATGCCTGCTATTGGCGAGGGAAAAAAATCACTTATTTTCTTTTATGTTTTCCATGTTTGCCTCTTGTTAGGATTTTGACTCGGACAAATCAAATAACAGGATAATAATGAAACACAACAAGAATTTTGATTACTCTGGGTCGCTTGCCCGGGGTTACATCAGGCACTTAATTAGATGATATAGATTCAGAATACGTTCATATGAAAAGACGTTGATTCATCAGTTTCGGGATGGATCTTACTACCGAAAGCTTTCACTGGAAAAAGTTCAAAGGGAATAAATGACTGGAAAAGATATAGGCACCTAATTAATGCATTTTTATCTTTTGAAATAAATTGGAGGAATATGCGACGATACCTTAGAAGAAAGGCAAAAATAATGTGAGGAAATGCATTCTTTCAAAATCCTATAATTGAAGATGTAAAATAAAATAACGAATCCTTACTTAGATAAATTAAGAAGGATTTTTTTATGAACGGTTTTTTTATATTTTTATATATCATTAGGTATTTGTTAGAGATAATGCGTTTTCTTACATTTATTTTCTTTTAAATCTATAATTAATCATCTATTTCAGCAAAAAATGATTAATATTTTACAAAAGCGCAGGCGCTTTTAGTTATAAAACTTTTCACTGGAACAGAACTTCTTATTGAACGCAAAGTTGTAAAAATTGATAAATAGTTTGTAAAAATTGATATAGGTAAAATGTTATTGTAGAAATTTCGTTAAAAACAGATGCTGGGATAATGCTTATATTCTTTTTCAAAATAAATCGAAAGAATATGAAACTATGCTTTAAATGAAAGATTAAAATTTTGCTACAGAGTTTGAAATCATGTAGCTGAGGTAAAGTTAAATAACATATGTGAACAAGGTGTTCTTAGCATTTAGAACAAATATAATAAGTTAATATCTTATGTTTACAACTCTGAATACATAACTTTACCCAAAATAATTTTTAATTCAACAAACATGATCTTAATATATTACATTAAAAGAAATAACTGCTGAAAAATTTCTAGAACAATTCAAAGCAATTAATAAAATTAAGATTTTCTTTTACTGAAATATTTACTAATTAGCGGATATATCGGGTGATTACACGTGTTATATACACCTTCAAAATCCAAAATTATATGCATGCATAACTAAAATTAAAAATGCAATGTTATATAAAAAATTTCTTAATTCCTAGATTATGAGAATATATCTCTTTGTTACGATAAAGATAAGTCTCCTTTTCGTAATAGATATGAAAAATCAAGTAAAATATCTCAAAATCATATCCTCGTTTCTAACACAATATATGCTGAATTTTTTTGTCAATAAACGATTCATAGCCAATGCATAAATAAAGTTAATTTCCCTAAAGTTCATATAACACTGAAATAATTAGACATTTATAAAGAAACTGAGAGGCAAACTAAACTTTATTTGCAAGGGGATTTAAAATTTTTATTTCTACTAGTTTTGAAAATTATTTGCATATATCAATTATTTATTCCTCGTATAATAGTTTGAATGTCCCCGCAAAAAATTTTGGGAATTTCAAAATAATTCTGCAATTTATGACTATCCCTCCATTTGCCCAAAGTTAGGAATTCAAGATAAAATGGATGGGATTAATTTTCTGTAATCTTATTTGATAATAATTTCCCTTTCAATTTATTTTTTTTGCTTTTTCAACTACCAAAAATTTCGGTAACGTCGCATCATTAAACTGGCCAGGCACATAAAGCTATATACTTACCTATAAAAATTTATGCATCAAAATCTATCTGTTTAGTTAATTATGCGTGTTATAATCTGATTTAATTCATCCTCGGGCTACATAGAAAACTGTTATTGAGAAAGAGCAAATGGTTTTAAATTATCTAAAAGTTAAAGCATAAATTAAAAAGTTCCAGACTGATAATATACTTTTCTTGAAATAAGTTTCTTAGAAAACATTCTACTCCAAGTCTTATAGTTAATCCAGCAACTTTTATCCTTGAGAAGTAATAAATTGAGAGATGTAAGATATTAATAAGAAATTGTGCTAAAAGTAATTTTTAAACCTTAATTTTAAAATATAACTTAATTTATCCCCATGTCTAAAGTAACATCGGAATAAGTTTCGCATAAGTACACATTTAAAATGGATTTTAATATTGTATAAGTTTTAAAAAATGACGAAATTTATAGAATACCTATATATAACTTTTATTTAAAATTCATCTAAATGAATAACATTGCGCTTGATAAATTTTGTTGTGTGCTAGTAGTTTAACAGCCCTTCATTATCCAGTATTTCTCACCAATGATTTTTAAATCCCTATCTATGGTATTTAAATCTTGTTTTTTGGTCAACCATTTTGAATTATGCCACAGACACTTGGAAAAAGGAAAAATTTGATGTTTGATTTAGGTCCATTCACGGATGATGATCTGCGAGTTACATTTTGGTTAATTTAAGGATGTACGGGATGCATTTAAATTTTTTTAAAATTTATTGAGCGAAAATTTTAAATTTTTTTCTGATGGTTAAACATTTAATTTGTAAACAAAATCAAATCATAAAAGATCTCATGAAATTTAAAAAAAATTTAAATTTTAAATTTAAAATCGTTATAACTCAAAATATTATTTGTCGAATTTCAATTTTTTCCTTTAATTAAACAGAAAATATAAGCTTTAATTTTGATTCAGCATTTTTAAAAATGTTAATTTAAAACGAAATAAAAAATATTTAGAGTAAAAATTTCAAAAATAGATGTAATTTTAAAAAAAAATTTTCTTTTTCAAAAGTAAATATTTTTTCAAATTTGCTGAATCAAAATTAAAGTAAAATAATTCAAAATGACATGTTCCAAGTTTGAATCATTTATCTTCAATGGTTCTTGACTTATAACAATTTAAAGACGAGAAATGGTGAAAAATTCCATGATGCAGAAAAATGTATTTAAAGGTTTAAACAAAGGTTGGCTGCTATTTGAATGTTGCAAAACAAAAAATTAATATCTCTTGTTCTAGTTAAGATACAAACTTAATTTAAACGTCATTTTAAGCGAAAAAGAACTGAAAATGTTTTAATGCAGTAATTTCATTTTTCGAAAATTTGAAGAATTCTGTGTCCTGGACCCTCTTAATGAAATTATTTTTGTCATCTCCATTGTAAAGCTTTTATAGTTCAAAATAATACCTCTGTTTCAATGTTTCGTTTTTTATAACGCCAAAAAATTATCCACAAACCCCGTCTTTCAAAATTTGGTAGAGTACTTTTCTACCTTCCTGTAAAGATTCCATGAGTATAAAGGTTGGAAAGAACTGGTCTCAAATCACTCGATATTCAACCTCGGTGTGGAACTCGAGGCAATTCTCTCCCAGAAGGATTTCGGTGAACTATGGTTTTTATCTGATAGTCGCAGCTCTCTCCAACATCTAAACAATTGGTTACTTATAGGCGACAGGACCAGAATTACTATCCTGCTTAAGCTAAAACTGATTTCGTTAAGTCACGATGACCATTTTCAGTGGATATCATCTCATGTGTAAATTCACGGAAACGAAATGGCGGATAAACTATCTAAGGAGTGTTGCATTCACTCCATCCCCTCCTCTGCCATCTTGACTTTTCAAGAATTCTATAAACGTTAAAAATCAAAGATTTTGGCTGAGTGGAGAGAGACCCCCACCCATTATTGGTATATGGGTATTAGCTGGAATTTTTTTCTAGACCTCCCGTGTAACAGAGGCTCCCGGACTGTGCTTTCGAGACTTGCAAGCGGTCATATCAATTGCCTCTCATTTAATGAGGGCAGGAAGGACTTCGCCACCTACAACAACTGCCACGACCACCAGGCTTCAGCAGAACATATAATGGATTGCATGGGATCTCTAGAGAGGATATCTATCGCGATCTACTTCTTGTGCTCGACTTCCTGAGAGTCAACGGATTTATGGATCCCGTCTGACTTCGTCAGACACCGGAGAATAACAACAACAACAAGAAATGGTCTGAGAGGGTTTGTAGAATTAGTTCCACTAAGAGCTATTGTTATGATGGTGCTGATATATGATTTACTTAGTTATAAGGCTTTTTAATCCTTTTATGCTTTACGCAGCATCTGGGACCGTAGGTTATTAATGCAATAGTCACAAAGTGATACACTTATTGTAATATATGATAAAGAAAATAGTTGGTAACTATTTAATGGTAATTTATCAATCCATTATATGTAATCTAAATATATTCCTAAAACCATAAAAATATATATTAGCAAAAATTACTATTTTTTCTTTGTTTTGGGGTCATCATCTTTTATAATAATCATAGCAGCTGTATAGAAGTGCCAATGTACCAGTTTCAACGTGTGTTGATAGTGCCCACATTGTAATTAAAAAAAGGCTAATATGTTTTCCTGTGTGGAAAATAATTTAGTCAGGATTTCAGTTTCTGTAGTTATGTTTAATAAGTAATATATGATTTTTGAAGAATTTTATGTAAATTTGCGTATTAGTAATGTATGCGATTCTTTCTGTACACGGTATTTGGGAATTATCCCCTTTAGAAATGTCACGAATGTTAAGCATTATTACAAAAAAACAATTCCTTGCATAAAAATATATCCTAATAGGTGATAATATATAATGTCCACGAAATTATTATTGCAGGATAGTAGGACATATCACTTACCTTCAGTTTGACCAAAGAACTTTAAGGAAACGTATTCCTCATAGTGTAATGCTAGTTAAAACAGGGTTTCCTCTTTTTTATTTTTAGATATTTCACAATAAAGAATTAATAAATTTGCGCAAAATATGTCCAGAAACCAACAAACCTACCAACCAGCCATTTGTTGTATTCTGAATAAAAATATCATAGGAAGAAAAGGAGGATATCCCAATAAAAATAAAATAAAAATATCTGCAACGACCATTAACCACTTAGTGTTCAAACACCGTTAAGTTTTTTCTTCTTTATGGGCTTGTATTGGCGAGAATATCTTAAGCCATGTAGACCAAGAAAGAGTGTTAATGTTAAAAGAGAATCGACTTTTTCCGCACTCTTGTATCTAGCATCAGGGTTTATCTCCCATGCTCTTTTTGTGCGACTGTTCTTCTCCCTTTGATTTCGATTTGTCTCGACTTGATTTATAGCGCCAGATCCTCTCTACTCAAGAGCAGTTTCAGTAACTCACTCTGTACTTTTAAGAAACAAAATCTCCTCTTCCCGACTTTTGTCTGTAAACCTCCCCTCAACAATTTCCACCCCCTCCCCTCTATCGCGAAAACGGTATTAAAGAATTGTGTAGCACAAAAGCATTGGAGTCGGCCTTGAATAAAGCGTTCTTTTGCAGTCTTTGCGCGACTGCCGAACATGTAGACGTATGATTAGCTGCGTATTATATTGTATAGCTACGGTGAGAATTAAAAATATTTAAAATAAAATTTTATGGTTTAGATACATTACATGGCTGACAATGATAAATAATATTGGACCACTCTAATTCCGAAATGTCAAAATTATTTTTAAATTATAAGATAATGATATCTGATTAGCTGCGTATTATATTGCTGTACAGCTACGGTGAAATTTTAAGCAATTAAAATTAAAATTTTATGATTAAGATATCCTACATGGCCGACACAAAAATATAGGACCACCCTAAATCTGCAACGTTAAATTTATTTTTAAGATTATAACATATTGACGTATGATTAGCTGCGTATTATATTGCTGTACAGCAACGGGGAAATTTAAAAATATTTAAAATGAAATTTAATGGTTTAGATATCTTACATGGCTGACACAAGTAAATAATATTCGACCACCCTAAACCCGAAAAGTGAGTATTATATTAAAAATATAAGATATTGCCCTATGATTAGCTGTGTATTATATTGATGTACACCTACGGTGGAATTTCAAGATATTAAAAATAAAATCTTACGATTTAGGTATCTTACATGTTCGACAAAAATGATATTGGACCACCCTAAATCTGAAACTTCAAAATTATTTTTAAAAAGCGAAATAGGATCTAATATAATATATAACGCATTAGTAAAGAAGTGAGAAACTTTTAAAGCACAAACGTTAGCTTTCTTCTTCTTTGGAGACTATAGAACGTAACCCATAAAATATATAACTTTCTCGCCAGGTTCTTAGTTTCATGTGAATTTCAAAATTTCAAATGTTTTATATTTGTCAAATATAGCAGAAATTAATACGTCCTGATATTTTGTAAGAACAAACTTAATAGATGTATATGTTGTTTTTCATGTACAAATTTGTTTCTTATTTTAATGAATCTAAAACTCATATGTGCATAAGAGCATGTGTAAATGTATGTATGTGTATGGAAGTTCATACATATATAATGCAATAAAAATTTATCACTGCCACTAGACTCACTACTAAAATTTTAGCTTAAATATGGATAATAAAAAAATAAAACTAGAAATTTGGATTTTAAAGTATTCGAATAAAATTGCTGAATGCGTTTTAAATTTCTTTGGTATGTGATGAGTTATGTTATCATATCTTTGTATCATGAATTTTAATACGTATTTCTTTTACTTATTTCAATTGAACTCTTATTATTATCCTGATATTTTGTCTGATAATTGAGTGCTGATATTTTGTCATTAAGGGTAATTGTCTAAAATTTGATTAAAAAAACACTTGGTGAAATGTTTTTGCATATTTTCTGAAATAATAATTATTGACTCTGAAATCATACTTATTGTTCAGAAGTTATAATGCTTAAAACAATTATTAGTGGTAATGTTAAAAGAATTACATGCAGTTTGTAGGGTTTGGAGACACGTGCTCAAAAATCAATGTTTTTTACCTGCAATTGAATGAGTTCTGCGTTAATAAGGATAACACTTGGCAAATTTCAATAATTGTTTAGCTAACATACTAATATCCGGAGTTTTGTGAATGCATCTTTGTCAACAAAATTTTTTATCGTTATTCAGGAGTATCGGGAGTGTTTGTAAACAATTAAACTTGTTACTCAGATAACTAAGATTTATCGTCCTTCCGGCATTAAATGGCAAATGCAAATCACTCAACTCATTCTATTTGACTTTTGACCGAAAGGTAAACCGTGAAAGGGTGTGTCAACAGCCCAAGACTTCATTTTTGGTTAAACAGAATCAAACGTGGCTGCATTCAAAATTCCTCAAGTGTGACTACAACTATTTGTAAAATTAGCAGATAGGTAATAGTTTTATCCTTAGCTGAAGCTGAACAGTATATGATTAACTTTTTCAAATAAGGCAAATTATGCAGGGTGAAGGTGAATTTAACTGAATTACTGGTTCATAATTTATTAAGTTAATTGAATATACCATTCGCGTATTGAATAGGTTCGTAATGATTTTTGAATTCGTGTGCTAATTGAATAAATGAAAATCAACTGACATATTAATATAAGTTTGCATTAAACATCGGGTAATTCTAACGTCTGAGATGTAATTTTTATTTGAGTTCATTAGGATGTAGAGTTGAACTTTTCATAAGAGTGGTATTAATAAATTTTTGAAGCTCTTAAATATCAGTAATCTTTAAGTAGTCTTAAAAGCACAATTGAATTCCTTTTTTAAGTAATTATAATACCTTTATAGTTAAGCATTATCTGCTTAATTAACCACGAGCTACACATCTCTCCCAATACGGGACATTTCCATTCAAGAGAAATTTAAATACAAGTGTATAGATAAATATCGATGCTTAAAGTAACGGAATGTCTAGAGAGTGTTCTAACTTACACATAACAGTTTCTGTAGGCTTAAACTGTAATAGTTAGGAATACAAAAATATTAATTATTCTTGTGCGTAGCAACAATATTTCAACGAAAGGAAGTCATTGAATAAGTAACAATTGGTTATTAGGAAGCTATAAGTGGGATTTCAGTATCACATTCCAGATTATCACTTTATATGATCATGTTGCCTATACTGAAAACACATTCCGTTAATCTTCAAATTTAAAATTGGGGCCTTTAAATGGCATGTTTTATTGATAAATAGATGCGCTTTTAAAAACTAAATTACTGAGATTTTGATTTCACACTAGTTTGAGGTATAGCCTAGCTATAAACTCTTTAGTAGGACCTACACGGGAAACATATCGTAAAATGACAATTCGGAGTTAAATGTAATTTTGTGACTTCTTTATCAATGACGATAACTATCATGTATTTTGCGGCACACTAATCTCTGAAAAAAAATACAATAGCATGTATTACTAATATAAATGGTGCGTAAGGATAATACAAAACCGATTACTAAACACCTTCGGACACAAAATTGGATGTGAAAAAAGGCATAAACAAAAGAGGCCCAGGGCCGCCCAGAGGGGGGGGGGGCAACTGGGGCATTTTGCCCCAGGCCCCCAACTGCCGGAGGGGCCAAACAATTTTTTAAAAAATATTTATTAGATTTCTTCCGAAAGAAAATTCTGAAACTTGTACCGTACTTCAAAATTCAAAATAATCTCCTGAATAAAGGGGCTCCCCAAAAAATAAAAAAAAATTATTCAATTAATCAGATTTCTTGGGGCCCCCAACAGAAGTTTGCTCCAGGCCCCGTAAAGTCTTTGGGTGGCCCTGAAGAGGCCTACCAAAAGAAAGTATCGCTCAAAAAATGTTCTTCAGGTTGAAATAAAATAGATTTTAGTCCAAACAAATTGTTTCTCCATACAAAAATAACAATGTACACCTACGCGGATGTTGCCAAGAGAGAAACTTACTAATTCACAGAATGATAATACAAGCAGACGATTTTAAAATTGAAAAGTTCAGTGAGTGAGAATGGGGGAAAAAAACCAAGCGCGCGCATGCCATCTAGAAAAACTACTTATAATGTTTATACTTCGGTTTTTAAACAAACGATAAAATGTGTAATTCTAAATTTACAATTCGTCAGAAGTGGAGATTGTAATCATTAAAATTGTACCTCATTTATCGATTTTGGTTAAGTATGAAGGGAGAAAAAGGGATCGTCAAAAAATATCACCTTCTAAAAGTAATAATATATAGATTAATGACATTATTGAAACAAACATCCTATTTTAATTTTTTATTTAAAAATTGTTTATTTAGATACATATTTGTAATGTTGCAAATTGAAATGCATTTTGCTCTACCTAATATTTTTAAATGCAATTAAAACTCCTTCATATACTAAAGGTCAGGATATATTCAACTAAAAAAAATATGATACAAATTAAGCATTTTCCTCTTTTCAGATATATTTGACAGATCTATTTTAAGATATATTTGACAGATCTATTTCCTCTTGACAGATATATTTTAGCATTTAAATCACTATATATTTGCACATGATCATAGACTGAGAATGAATGTCAGAAAGTAAATAGTAAAATGTTTAAATATTTTGATAATTTTTAAGTCAAATTGTGTAACTGATATAATATATTTCATTCAAGCCTATTTAAAAAATCTATCTACTCTTAAATGGAAATCAATGGTATAATGATGAATAACATAAAACTTAAATTACGATCACAGTTTCTTAAAATGCCTGTAACAATCCTCTAACACTATTCACTTGAGACCAAGTTTATTTTCTTTTAAAGGACATAAACAAATGGGTTTTCTGAAGTATGTTATTAAATAAATTATATTAATAAATAGTTTTTCAAGGGAGGCGAATACCAGACACAGTACTTGACAAAAAATAAACTCTACCTAAAATTATATGTATCATAAACTGACAATAAAGCAATTTTTATATTTGCAGTATATTTTAAAACTTTTTACAAATTTTTACAAGATTTTTACAACTTTTACAAGATAAAAAAATAGTTATGCAGCTAATATTGTGATGAAGCAATGTTTTAAAAACAAGTCTTACCTAAATCTAAAGTATACATCTGAACAGCCTTATGTCCATTTCACAAAACTTCTAGAGAATATTAGCATTAACGAGCTT
This sequence comes from Dolomedes plantarius, assembly GCA_907164885.2. Lineage (NCBI taxonomy): Eukaryota > Metazoa > Arthropoda > Arachnida > Araneae > Dolomedidae > Dolomedes > Dolomedes plantarius. The sequence goes on along the minus strand of OU015491.1, from coordinate 140,846,793 downwards.
TCATCACCTTTGAGGTTTTTAAATTCAAATTCTCCATATTTTTTATGCTACACTTTATTGAAACATTACATTGAGACCAAATTGATCAAAAGTCTTACCCCTTTAAATTAACATTCTGTGTCCTTAGTAAAAATGTGCGGAATACTCAATTTGCGTTTAGGTAAATTTTTTTTATTTTTGGTAAAGAGGTCATCAATCATTGCTAATGAGAAGCTTTTTTGGATTGGCAGATGTATTTAGTCAGTGGATATCTAAAGTTATTTTCGCCCTTCGCTACCAAACGAATTATTTTATGCAAAATAAGAATACAATAATGTCTCTTGTTAGCTGGAAAAAAATCTCTGAGAGGAAATCAGGTCTTTTTATTAAAGATTGGGTTTCGAAATTTATAATTAAGCAGAGAACGTTTAACATTCCCCTTTCATTGTGTTAAAAGTAACTTTCTTAGCTAAAATAAATTATGGCTTATTTAGTTATGAAAGATTACACTGAAAAAAAAAATAAAGAAAATAGTTTACGGTAGATTAATGCTATGAATAAATGCATTGATGTATTCTATTTTTCAGAAAATGAAATAAGGGGATCAAGTAATAGTTTACCAAAATGATCTTTAAAATGCATTAGTACAAAATGCATGTTTTCATTATGATGTAACTAAAAATATCTTACTATGATAAAGAAATATAACAAGATTTTCAGCGTTTTACCTTTAGTTTAAGAAAAATAAAAGGTTTAAATTCGAAAGAAGTAGGTTCGAAGATTCGAAAATTCGAAAGAGGAATATGCCATTAGGGTTAAAGATTTTGAAAAAAAAATTTCAATTTGAAAATTCATATGAAAACTTATTTTTCTCTATTTTGAAAAGGAGATTGATAAAATTCATGAATACAAATTTCTGATTATTTTAAAAATCATGTATAAATTTTCTTAAAAATAATTATTTACTTTCTAAAATACCAATTTAAAATACCAAAAAATGAAATTCAATCCTGCCTTTTTCTAGAGTCTAATATTTTTTTAATACCAGATTTTTCACCCTCGAATAAACTCAGTTGATTGGAAAAGGAAATGTTTAATAGTAATTTATGATTTTTTTTCATTATTCTAATGTATATTCACATGACAATTTTTGATGTGCTTTTATAATAATAGATATGTTCAGTAAATGTTGGCCCATACTGAGATGTAATATGAAATATTCTCGTTGATGCAAAGGGTAACGCAGTTTCAAAAAGTGTTTTCTCTATTATCTGGGATTGGTTTCGTTCCTGTGTGTCAAATTATATTAAACCAAATATTTTAATGTTTGTAATGACAACTAACAGGGCTCTTTCTTTTTTAAATAAGAATAGTGTGCCTCTAGACAGAGAAGCTATAGCAAGCATGGTTTCGGAATAATCTTAAAACTCATTTCAGAAAGGTATTTTTATTATACTGATCAACAAACACTGCTTATAAACATGCTCTTTTACTTTTAGGTTTCAGAAAGCTGTTTTCCTAAAATATTTACTGCGCTAAATGTTTGCTTTTTAGTAGGTATATGCATTATGTAAAGTGATAGGCAAAAATTAATATTATTCCAAGTTCTACATATATATGGAAAGGAACTGAAAACTTAATATCAGATTACTCCTAGCTGCCATTTTATAGCAGTGGAAGGCACCGAGGTAAGTAGACCACAATATAATAAACTGCACTAGTAGCGAGTTTATAACATACACATTTTATCTTTCATTCATATGCATTTGTATATGTTAGAACTTCTTCATATATGGATATGTATTAAGATTTTTAAGTATATTATTAAAATATCACCACCTCTATTAATGTTATTGGATCTATTCAATTATTCCAACCTGCAACATTCTACAATGCTATTCTTCTATACCCTCATTCTACTATGTTCTACTATGCTATTGTAAAAATAGGAAATATTTGTTGTCTTCGGGATTCCACATTTAAGTATTAATGAATATACGTACATATGTTGTTAAAATATAAGCCGAACAATACAAGACATTAATAATATTTATATAACGTATTTAATGATTCCAGAATACAGCAAGAAAAATTCTAATCACTATCGGAAAAAGGCTTAAAAAATACCTTTAATGTTCTAAATATCTTATGGATAATAGATTCTGTAAAGCTGCAGTTTATCCAAACGCGTATAAAACTTTGATTTTTCTAGGCATTGATTTTAATTTTCATTATACTGAGGCATTTTATCTACAGAAAAATTAATATTATGCAATGAGAAATAACCTAATTAATGTTAAAGAAAAGCACAGCTGTTGCTTATACATATTTAAACATTATAAATTCCAAGCAAAGAAAAAAAATACAATTATCTACGTACGCAAAACATAATACATATTAGAAGGGGAAGTAGGAATTCAGGATTTGATTTCCTGTACCCCAACCCTGCTGCTAACTCTTTAATTGCATTTCCCCTGTTTTTAAAGCAACTGAAAATTTAAATGTAAAGAAGGTGGACTTAAAAGAAAAAAAAGGATCCAAGGGTGGAGTAAAATTGTTTCTTTCTTAAAAGAGGAAGCTGAGCAGTGAGAGAGTCGAATGCGGTTGTCATAAGCAGAGAAATGGTCTTCAACTATAAATCAAGTGGGAGTAGAATTGAGGACAGGAGCAAAATTGAATAAGTTGGAAAATAGGGTGGGGAGATAAATATTGAAAGGGAGGCGTAATAAAACACAAAAAGGGAAGAATTTTTATACTTTCTAATTTAGTGTAGTCTCATGCTGATCAAAGTGCATATAACTTCCTTTCTTTTATATTACATTTGACAACCGCAATATATTTTATATATGTATGTATGTATATATACATAAGATAAAAAATAAAACTATACATATAAAACTATACATATTTCTAGAATGATGGGAGTACTATTAGAATATAGGGGAAAAAAGCTTATTGCAGAAAATACTTTTAGTGTCAGATCCCTTATATGCATCGAAAATTGAAGCTAGTTGGTTATGGCCTCTTTAAAGGGACCAAAAATCTCCAAAAATCAAACAAAAATTGGAATTTTATTAGGTATATTAATATTTTTAAAATATGTAAATATTGGGATAAAATGCAATTAAAATATGTAGTGAAAAGTAAAATGAAAACTTAGTGGCTTTAGAAAAGAAAATATTAAAGGTAGGAGAAAAAACATCTTTTAAGTGGCTTTTTCTCAAAATAAGTCATTTCCAGATTTGCAACTCTTTGAAATTCTCCTTGCGTCATAATTTTTGACGATATTTTATAAAATTTATAATGAATACTCCTCTAATACACTAAAATAAAGTTATGTATCCATTTCAGGTTTCGACATCATTCAGATTACATAGGTCTGCGATGAAAATATTTCCTGAAAACTAAGCATTGTTTCTGATGTATTTTTGGACGCTGATTTCAGGAAAAATTACCATAAAATTCCATCACATACAGTTTTTTCACAATATGAAATTTTCTGTTTTCAGTCTTTGTGTTATTATGAATATACAATTAACATGTAATTTATTTTTGTTCGCCCGCTAAAATTCATTAATATATATATATATATATATATATATATATATATATATATATATATATATATATATATATATATAACTTATGTTTTTGTTATTTTATAATAAACAATTAATAAGATCAAAAAATGTTCGATACATATAAATAAAAAAGGGAAGAAATTAATAAAATAGTGTAGACAATGAGGTGATGTTCATGCATTCTGTCACATCATCTGTCTCTTTTTCATGGTTTAGAAGACGATAAAGGATTTCTTTACTTATTTTTCTGATGATGTTGATTTAGTTTATTGCAGCAATATTACTGGCTTGATGGCACAGTTTCAAATTGAATATGACGCACAGTAATGGAGGCTCTTCATTGACTCATGCAGAAGAAGCCTCAAAGCTGTGCTACTCCATAACGGAAACAAATATGCTTGAATGCCAGTTGGGCATTCCGTGCACTACAAAGAATGCGACGAAAATTTAGCCATCATTTTAAACAAACTTAAATACAAAGATCACACGGGGACCACATGTGAGGATTTAAAAGTAAATTGCCTTGCTTCTTGGACTTCAGGGGGGGATATACAAAATATCCATGCTTCCTGTTTGAGTGGGGCAATAGGGAAAGGAGTCAACATTGGATTAAGAGAGAGTGGCCAGTAAGAAAGAAAATGGAAATTGGCAGCAAAAATGTTGCCGAGGAAGCTTTGGTTGACCGAGAAGAGTTTCTTCTGCCTCCACTTCATATAAAACTTGGTTTGATAAAACAATTCGTGAAAGCTCTAGACAAATAAGGTCGGTGTTTCAAGCACTTGCTTCATGTATTTCCTGGATTATCTGCAGCCAAAGTGAAGGAAGGTGTCTTTGAGGGACCAGATATTCGAAAGCTGATGAAGGACGAAAAATTTGAAGCATGTATGACAAAGGTTGAAAAGGAAGCTTGGAGCCCCTTTAAAGAAGTTTTTTATAAATTTCTGGGAAATTATAAGGATCCCAACTTCAAACAAATTGTACAAAGTATGCTTGAAAATTTCAAAAAAATAGGATTGTCTATCAGCTTAAAAGTTCATTTCCTGATGTGTCATCTGGACCATTTTCCTGAAAATCTTGGTGCCGTCAGTTAGGAACACGGTGAAAGATTTCACCAAGACATTAAGCAGATGTAATGCAGATACCAAGGTAGATGGATCAAAAACATGATAGCAAATTACTGCTGGTCGCTACATAGAGAACAGCCGCAAGTTACACACAGCAGATCTGCTGCCACACAGAGTATTCAACACAAAAGGAAAAGGTACTACAAAGCCTTAGAAACTTCACTTTATGCGGCCATTGCTGAATATCCAGAATCATATGCTTTTGTAATAATGACAGTAAACGATTCAGTAATGTGGATTCTAAATATATATGTGAGTATTAAAGTAATTTTTCACACAAAACTTCTTACTTTTTTGTTTTACTTCCTAGAAATTTTTTTACATGGTATATAAAGCATTATTTTTTCTAAATTTTCAAAAAACTGTTACTTGATGGAAAAAAATGAATGACATATTTAAATTAGCATACCAAAAATCATAAAAGTCAATTGCTACTTTGCAAAAAATATTTGTTCACTGAAAATTTGCAGACCTGTGTTATCAAAGTTAAGTTAAGCGTATAAAAGTATAAACATTTCACGAAAATTCAGAGTACAAGCATAAAAATATTTCCTAAAAAATATCTATTTAACGAATGCCCAAAGTAGTACATAACTACTACTTTTGTACAAAATGTATTTGAAGTAATATAAGTGCAAAATTAAGAGGGGAAGCTAAAAACTGGATCGCAAAGAGCATTTTAAAAATATAATAATAATTTTTAAAATGTAAAAATTAAAATTAAAAAATATTTATAAAATTTTATAAGATGCTTGATATAGTTATGCTTTAATGAATATATTTGCAAAATTTCATATCTCTGAGGTAAACATTTCAAAAATCGCTTTGTAATGTCCACCATCCCCTTAAAAGTTTCAAAGTTGTATATTTTGTTTAAATAATCTGCATTTTATTTTATTTTCAAAGTGAAAAATATCCTGTAGTCTTACAAATAATAAAAAATAAATAACCGTGATCAGTGACATATAAACACTTCAACTGAAAATTATTAACATTAATACCTTAAAACTGACATTATTAATTGCTGTGTTGGAAATTATCAAGCTCTGATAAAGCCATACGATTGTATATTTTTGAAAAAGAGTGATCACAATTAACCTTGAATAACAAATTACAAAACTCCCCTAAAAATTAATTCGACTGCTTTTTTTTTCAGAAAACCTGATCACAAATACATACAGACGGTTATAAAATGATGAACCACCCAAATACAACAGAGGAAATAATTAGCAATGCATTGTCTTATTAAGCTACTGTAAACAAATTTGCTCCATAATAATTAATGGAAAGACTGAAGTACTTTTAAGCAACTCTGATGCCTTAAACATACTTGTAAAAACACTGCAACTACTCCGGATCCTAAAGGTCTTGTTGAAGCGATTGAACCATTAGAAGTAGACAGTTATTAAATCAAGTATGACTGTCAAAATTTTATGAGAGATCTATGAACTGAAAAAATAGAAAATTGTTTTTTTATACATTTCGTCCTACTGTGAAATACGTGAAAAGGAAACAGTGTGACAGCTTACTTGGATAGGAAAAATTGTATTGCAATTAATATATAGAAACTCCCCATACCAGACTTTAAAATTACATATTCATCAATCTATGAGGTCTATGATATAACTCAAACTGCTATAACTCAAAATAATACCCCAAATTTGTTTAAACATTGAAGACATCTTAGGATTACCTAGAGGGAAGTCGTTGCTTTATTTTCTCTTTGAACATTCCACCAGGTTTTCTACCTTTTTTTTCCCTTTTTTAATTGGTATCCTGTTAAAAAGCTTATAATAGAGTCACACCACAGAAGCTCTCCTTCAATGATATTGGGTTCTACTTAGGACTGATATTGGGAAGCCAGACTTGTATTGGTTATAAGCTATTAGTTATCATTCATCTTGTGATTAAATTATTTTTATTATCTTAATTTTCCTTAATATCTTAGCCATGGGATATTAAAAACTTTCTATTGTACTTTCAGAACTGTGATATCATGGTACGCATTCACATTATTCATTCCCTCATAAATTTCAAGGAAAGTCATTTTATTTACGAGAATGCAGAATTTTCTGAAGAAAGTAAAATGCAGGAATAAAGAAATAATCCTATCGAGATAAAATAAAAATTCAAGATCTCGCTACAAAATATATTGATTTCATTTACATAATAATTATCAAAAAAAGATTTCAACTTACAATCTGACAAAATATCCACAATACATATGTTTTTAATTAGTAGATATATCAGCATCTACATCATCTTCGTTACTAAAAATTCAAACGACATAAAAGTTTAACGATTCTTCATCTTTGACATTACTAGGTTAAATCTGATATTTTTAGTCCAAAATCCCTTTTAATTTTTTACAAGTCAATTCAAGAGCACCTTACATATTTTCATATATGTAAGCTTAGAAACCTACAATTTAGTTTTGCTCAGTTTACAGGACAGGATTACTTTAACCTCTGCCCATGAATATTTTAATACAGGTCTCGCCTTTTTTTCCCATTTCAGACAAAACCCACTTTTAAAAAAATCTGAATAGGTTTTCTTCTGTCTTTCTGGTTTTGGAAATATAAAGGTGAACTGAATATTTCATTTCTAATTTATTTTTAAATAAAGGTGTTTTGTTAAAGTTTTTCTAGACATAAATTGTGAGCTAGAATGCAAAAAGGAAAACAAAGAATATTATATGACCTTAAAATAGTATCATATTTAACTTCAAAATAAGATAAGCAATAGTATCTCAAATTAAAAATTCCCTCATGATCGTTCTTGAAATTTTTAACTCAATGAATTTTGAAAATATATTCTGATAATGTATATCTGTAAATACACTTGTTGCAAACAAATAAGTACTGATATTCTGACACTGGAGTTTTCTTTATTTTGTTTATGGTATATTGATTTATATATGTGAATACTTTATTTATAATATATTCCACTCTAAGCCTTCAGACATCAGTCCTACTATGTTTAATATAATTCAAAAGTTCGTAAAGTATGTAAGATTAAATTATATTATTAACTCCCCAAAATGCTTATTTTTAGGATTCAAAATGCTTACTTTTAGGATTCAAAATGCTTATTTTTAGGATTCAAAATGCTTATTTTTAGGATTCAAAATGCTTATTTTTAGAATTTTAAATTTGCAAGCATTTGTTTAACTATTCCTTTAACAAAAAGGTTTGGTTTTACCTATAGATCTTTGCAATTTTTAAAATTTCCCATTTTTGCGTAATATATTTGGTTTTCGGCAAGTGGAACTATGCGTAAGGGTTCAAAATGACTATATGAACAAGACTTGTGAAACCAGTTCTGGTTTCACAATTTCTTTCAATACTTGTGTCTTTAAAATTTCAATTGGGTGGGGCGCTGTAGTTATTCTGCAGTGGCATAATTCTTAAGGTTAAAATTCCTTTTTTTTTTACATAACCGTCACTTCACAATTTATCGGTTTAGCCCTACACTGCATGATTTTTTATTTTTCCTTGAAAAAAATATATATGTATTTCAATATAATGAGAAAGCATGGAAAAATATTTTTAAAAAAGTAACTCTAAATTTTCATTATTTTTTAATTAAATATTATTTTGTTGCCAAATGGCAACACCATGCAGTTAGACATAAAAAAGTAAAAAATCAAACTGTGCCAAATGGCTACACCATGCATTCAACAAAGAAAAAATACTTTAAATGATAGTCTCTGAAACAGTTTTTCCTCTTTGTAAAGACATAGAGGAACTAAGAATTTGTTGCTTTACTCTTGTGAATCCTTTGCAATTCAACATTTTACATTGTTGTACACTGCTCTGGTCTGCTGTTGTACACATCAATGATCAGTTATGTCAAATATGATATCTATTAGAGGCTCTCTTGAGCAAGATTTTTTTTTGTTTTTTTTCCCCAATTAGTTCCTCTGTTTCTGATGGTTTCTCTGTTTAGTGATTTTTCTTGCCCACGTAAGCACAAAGTTTGTGCTAACTGCAATCTAAAATTAAGAAATTTTAAAGGCTTTTCAGTACTGAATTTTTGTTTGTGCATTTTCTTATACAACACCCAACCATTGATAATTGTGAGGTCTGTAGATGGTAGAACAACCGAAAGTACCACTTTTTGCTTCGCATGATTATTTTATACCTTCCAATCAGACTATCAAGTAAGTCCACACCTCCCATGTGCTTGTTGTAAGTCAGGGGTGTCAAACTCGCGTCCCGCGGGCCGCATGCGCCCCGCGACGAACATTTTTGCGGCCCGGTCAATATATTGGCACACAATAATATATAATAAAATAACCGACGCAGAATTATAATAAGATAGGAAGGATTCGTTAAATGTTTTTTAATTATACACTTTTTTTGCTATTATTTAACAAAATGCGTATATTTATGTTGAATATACTGTAATTAGGTAATATACTGTAATAAACCTACGTTTCTATTAATAGTTTTTTTTTGCCGCCCACCTATAGTTAAACCTTGTTTGTTTGGCCCAAGTTAGCGTTTGAGTTTGACACCCCTGTTGTAAGTTGTTATAATGTAAGGACAATTTACTTTTACATATTTTTATTTCCTGTCAATGAGGTCTACTTCACTTGCAGGATTGATATCGGCAAATGTGGAGAACGTTATGACGCTTTT